>JASEVX010000001.1:223261106-223466348 GCA_031761405.1 Serripes groenlandicus
TTTGCATCTTCCACGACACCCATTCTCAATTTTGCACCCACACTTGATTAGTTCATTACAACATGTCGAGGCTTGTTGTAAGCATGTCCACTATGGTACCCACATATTTGATTTGTCTTTCTGCCAACCCCATTCACCTGGTTTACCACTCTCAGCAGACGGTTCTAAACATTTACCACAAATGAGTCTCGCTTGGTATACTGCTCTTTTAGTGTGTTGAAGGAGAGCGGCTTCTGTGGGTGGAATGTTATCTATTGCCCTTCCTTTTCTAGTGAATAGGTCCTTCCTTGCTTCATTAACATGTGTATACACACTAGTTTTATCATACATTAGTATAACAAAACGTTCTACTTGATCCATTGAGTTTGAAACTGCCCCTACTTAAGATTTCAAATACAGGTGAAATATCTCCAAACATGTCCACGTATCTCACGCAGTTTTCTTTCCTTGTTAGCGTAAGATAAAACTTAATCACATCCTGTGAAGGCATGAAAGAATAAAAGACCACTTGGTTTTGAAGGTCCAAGACCATAAACGATTTCATGAATGGCAAGGTATCGAAAATATTTGCCTCCCTCCAAAAGCCACCCAAAGCTCACTTGCAGCAATTTCTGGAAACATAAAAATGGCAATGACAACTACATCCGTATCAACAGTTCGCAGCATGGCGCGTCTCAAACCATCTTGTGCAGCATCTTGCGCATGTAACAACATCCTGGTATCTGCTTCTTCCTGTGTACATGGTGATAACCGGCTAGTATCGTTAGGTAACTTGTGTTTGATCTTCCAAATCACACGTCTCCTGACACCTTTGCCTCTTTTGTCCCTGGTTGAGGCTTTCAAACTATCTGGACGGTATTTATCCCAAACAATATCAAGACGATCAACAGATCGTAAGTGATCGTGTATGTACGGCAAGAATACATCTTTGAAGTAGTCCTCAAATGTCCTGCTTTCACGAGGTTTTAACATGAGTCACCGTTTCTGACTTGACATGACACATACAGTTGTGAAAATAACGAACAGTTCTGTTTCAAAGACATTATCTGTTGCTTTTCTTTCGAGTCAGCTTTGGTTTGCAGTCGACTGAACAGTAGAAGCTTGTTTTGTTTGATCGGAATGTACAATGATTTAGGTTTCGCTTCAAGTCTCTCAGTAACGAACTGTCTGTACTGTTCTTTTCCAAGCGTTTCAACTTTTCTAATAGTTTCTGCAACACGTGGGTCAACAATATCACGTGGGTCAAGAATCAACAAATCAGAACTTTGCTCCTGAAAAGGATAACCCATCTTCTCAAAGACGTCACACAAGGTTTGGACCTGCTTTGAGAATATAGCCTGTTTACTTTTAACCTGTTCGCGATGTCGAATATCAGGGCCTTCACTTTGGTCTCGTTTGATCTCTTCTTGTGCTGATTCGAATTCATTTATCAATCCGGCCATTTCCGGTCCCGATACCATCCAACGCTGTAGTTGTATCATATTCTCCGTCAATCCAATCGGTCCACCATCTCCTTTGACAAGCTTGTTATTCTGCTTGTGCGCTTGATCGATTGCTATAGACGAGAACTTGCTGTGGGATTTACGTATCACAAATTTTCCATCTTCAAACTTCACTGCCACACTTGGGGCTATACTTGTCAGAGCCATCATATCACGCAGATGAACTGGAAGCCATCTGGCATAGTTTGGATGATCTAATGCAAAAAGAACATGGTATCAGCTGTGCAATAGAATCCTTGTACAAACTGAAGTTCCCTTCTCTCAATGATCTAACAAACAACAGAATCATCAACTCAAATCGCAAAGTGACGGACAAATAGTGGAAAAGAGGACATTGGGAGTGGCTGTTCTCTGTCTGTTGAATGTTTCAAAGAATTTGAGTCCTTTCTTTTTCGGATATAGGAATTAAACTGAAGCAACTGTGAAATTGTGAGTGTTGACTGTACTTCTATAGACTTACTAGATTGTGTCTGAATATTAGGTTCACCTTGAATCATTCCTACTAAAGTTTTCAGGGACTGTGGAACAGAGTTCTGGATTTCATCATATCTTTTCGGACAATCTGTGCTGGTTTGGACAGGATCATTGCGTCAGCGTCATAATTTCTCGTGGTGGCTTGCTTTAATGCACCACCAACATCTTCATTGAAAATGAAGAGTACATCGCGGCCTTGTGAATGGGCCTGTAAGTCAGGAATTGCTGCAATGATTCGGTTTTTAAGATCGGTAGAATCACCCGTCCATCGGTGTTCAAACCAAACTGTTGGCGACGAGATATGTACAACTTAGTTAAATCTGCTAATTTGAAAATCAGAGTAACATCAGAGTCAGTGCGCGATTCCTCAATGTAGGATTCAATCACTGCAAGAACAATGCCATCAATATAGTTCTCCTCACTTTCTGCAGTTATCTTTTGTGGCCTGGCTTTGTTGTACAGAGCGACCAAACATTTCTTGTGGTAAATTGCTTCCTGCAAAATTATGTCTCCAGCACTTAATTTTGCCAAAGGCACAGTATCTTGCAGTTCAAGAGCACATCTACGTACCTTCATGTCGATATTAACAGTTGATTCTTTGTGGAGATCACTTGAATCATCACCACAGAAGAAACAATCCTTGGTCATAGTTTTCGTTGCGCTTCCAACTTGTCAACTTACTTGCAGTCTCATCTGGATAGTCGGTCCTGTCGCCTTTTCCTTTCTGTTTTTCGTGTCTTTCGATCTTTAAATCAGAAAACTTATGTCTACACTTGTTGTGCCATTTTGCATTACGTAGTTGCAAATTGTATGCCAATCCTTTCTCATCAATCACATCTTCGAATTTTATTTTGATCGGAAACCAGTCGATACTTTTGCATCTCTAAAAAGTTATCGCAAACGTTTTGTAGCCTGTCCCTACTTCTACATCAGATCTTTTACTGTTTGCAGGGCACTGTAGACTTTCTAATGTTCTTTCTTGACAAAAGATGCATTCTTGCCAATCAAAGTATGTTGGTGTAACAGAAGACGAAGGCGTCTGTGGATCTAAAATTTTGCACGGTTTTGACATGTTATCTTCTCAATGTTTATGGGCTTTAAATACATCTATGGACTTGAAAAGACATTTAAAGTATTAATAATTGACATATTGACCATATCTCATTGTTTTTTGTCTTTTTTTTCAGCTACAAAAAGTCAATGCAAAAATTATTCACATCATACAATATGCAAAGTCGTTGATTTTATATGCATTGGCGGCCATCTTGAAAAATGGCCGCCATTTTGAATTTTCAAGGTGGGTCCATAGCTAATATTATTAAGGGTGTGCATTACTACTACCATGCCAAATTTGATGCTTTTATCATCAAACCCACAATTTTAGCACGATTCAGCTGGACTACTATGACATAACGCAATTAATCATTTGCCTTTTCCCTCAGCTAAGCTGTATAGATAAAACAAACAGTTTCAGTGGTAAAACAACCCTATTTCGTAACCCTTTTCCAGTCATACGACAATTCTGCAGCAGACAACTTTGAACATGTTTTGTCAAATAATGGAAAATCTCTATAATGGAATGGATAACCTATGACTAAAAGTGGAAAACATTGTGTCAAAAGGAGAAATAGCTCGTTTTGAGCAATTTCTTCTTTTGTCACTATGTTTTCCAAAAGCCGTCTGCTGCAGAGGCATCAGAAAGCGTCTATATGAGGGAAAGCATTAATTAACCCAATCACATGTCAACGGTACAAATTTGCAACTTCTCAAAGAGACGATTTTCAAGAGTTTGTAACTCACAAACATAGTACTTTGTGAAGAAATAACGAGATGTTATTGAATGAAAGGATGTTTCGTGTTACACATCTCATATAGATAATCCGCCATTATAGATCGTTCTCTAAGAAATGTTTCCATCAAATCAGATGTTAATTGATGTAATGATGCAATATGGGCAAATCTCGGTAACTATAATGGCTAGATCATTTCACCGATATGGAAGTTATCTGATCGAATCGAAGATTAACCCTTTTCCACTTAAAGACGCATTTTGACGCCTCGGCAGCAGACGACTTTTGAAAACAATGTCGTCTGTTGCAGGTTAATGTATGTGGGAAGGGGCTAAACCCTTTTCCCTGATAGATGAACAAACTTAAATTGGACTCGTGGAGAGTAACGTCATGTAACATAACTGTAATCCAAAGTTTATGAGATAACCCTTTCCCACATGCAGGCAATTCTCGATGCATCACTATGTAGTTGACGTTATTTTGAAAATATTTTGGTTAACCCTTTCCAACAACCAGCAAAACTGCAGACGACGATTTTAATTGACATTCTGTCAATATAGAAACTATCTATAAAATGAAACAACATATACAGAATAAAGTTGAAATCATTGTGGCAAAAGGAGAAATTGCAATGAAATATTTTTGTTTAAGGTCAAATTACAAGAACATTTTCCCGCCTCAATTTTTTCAACTGTGATTTTTATCATGTTTAACACATTCCACATAAATCAAATCTGCAGCAGACTTCTATGAAAACATGCCCACAAATATATGGAAAATCTCTATAAAAGGAAGTATAATTATTGAATCGAGTTTAAAACATTGTGGCAAATGGAAAAAAAAATCATTAATAAGAGAAATTTCTCCATTTGCCATAATGTTTTCAAAAGATGTCTGCTGCAGAGGTGTCAGAAAGCAATCTGTATGTGGGAAAGGGTTAAAAGCAGGCAACATTTCAACATATCAGGTAAACAGTTAACCCTTTCCCTCATACAACAATTCTGCAGCAGACGACTTTGAACATATATTTGTCAAAAAATAGAAAATCTCTATAATTGAACGGATAACCTATGACTAAAAGTGGAAAACATTGTGGCAAAAGGAGAAATTGCTCGTCTTGAGCAATTTCTTCTTTTGTCACTATGTTTTCAAAAAGACGTCTGCTGCAGAGGCATCAGAAAACGTCTATATGAGGGAAAGGGTTAAGAAGAACTTTATGAAAGGTCAAGACTGAGCTGTGGTTACCAGAGCATTGAACGCTTGCCTGCATGCGTGGGAAACTGTTGAATATAATGAACATTATTAGAAATTTTTACTTTTGCCACAATATTTTAAAGACGCTGTCAGATTTGCTGCTGTATCATCCAAATGTGTCTGCAAGTGGGAAAGGGTTAATCTATTATGTTAGGCGAGTTGATGTCATACAACCAACTTACCTATGCCTGACATTATACAGATCAAATCTAGCATTCATAGAAAAAGAGATAGGTATCAAATAAACGGCAAAAACCATTTCTCCTAAGATCACGTACCACATCATCGTAAGATACAAAACCATTGATTGTAAATGAGGCAAAAACTGTTAACAAAGTGTCTTCCAAATGTTGCATGTAACGAGGCCATTTTTCAAACTGCAGAGAAGCTCGCAGAATTTTGCAACTCATTCGAAAAGGATTTTTATTTTTCGAGTGGAAAAAGGCCCAGTCATGATATTTCAGCCACCTCTTGAGACTATGGACTGAATTAAATGTCGGCTATTAATTAACCCTTTCCGTCATACGACAATTCTGCAGCAGACGACTTTGAACATATTTTGTCAAATAATGGAAAATCTCTATAATTGGATGGATAATTAACCTATGACTAAAAGTGGAAAACATTGTGTCAAAAGGAGAAATTGCACGTTTTGTGCAATTTCTTCTTTTGTCACTATGTTTTCAAAAAGCTGTCTGCTGCAGAGGCGTCAGAAAGCTTCTATATGAGGGAAAGGGTTAATGCATCTACAGCAGCCGACATTTTTGAAAAACATTTGATTACAAGCATGCATGGGGAATCAAATACTTTGGGGTGGGACCAGGTGTTGAGAATTGAATAATAATTTTGCTTCATATTTTTAAACCCTTACTTATAACATCACATCAGCAGCAGACAACTTTGAAAACAGCTGGGAAAAAATATGGAAAATGTAAATAAAAGTATGATTATTGAATAGTATTATTGAAAACAGCTAGTACGGCAAAAGGGGAGATTCAGCTCTCAATAATCAATTTCTCCTTTTGCCACAATGTTTTCAAAGGTCGTCTGCTGCATATGCGTCTTCATGTGGGAAAGTGTTTAAATCATGGTGATACATTAAATTTTGCATGAATCATTCTTTGATATCAAAGATTCCTGATGTCATCATGGCAAACATATTTAAACCGTTGACCTAATATTATATGCCATTTTATAAGTGGTCTGCTTTATGAATATTACAGCAGTTAAAAGTATTATGTCTGAACAATTTGAAGAATTCTTTTGATAAAGGGTTGAAAACATTGTGGGAAAAGGAGAAATTGCTTATTTCGAGCAAATACTCATTTGCCCGAAATGTTTTCGAAAAATTATCCGACTGCAAATGCAATGATTCACAAATGTCTCCTGTATCAAGTAAATGTAATGGAAGCAGTCACACAAACACAAATTAGATGCATGAGATGAAAAGTCTCTGTTTCAAAGAAGCAATAGTGATAAAGCATGTATTCTTGATGCCTGTGTAATTATAATAGTGCAATGTAACAGCTGTGTTCATGTGCACATGTTAAGAGTCATTTATGGTTGTTTAGTTATGTTTGATTTGTGTTTTACGTCTTTTTACCAGTATATCAGTTATATCACATGTTTCCTATGTGATTTACCAGTATATCAGTTATATCACATGTTTCCTATGTGATTTATCAGTATATCAGTTATATCACATGTTTCCTATATGATTTACCAGTATATCAGTTATATCACATGTTTCCTATGTGATTTACAAGTATATCAGAAATATATCACGTGTTTCCTATGTGATTTACCAGTATATCAGAAATATATCACGTGTTTCCTATGTGATTTACCAGTATATCAGTTATAACACGTGTTTTTTCCTATGTGATTTACCAGTACAATCATGCCAGTCTTATCTATCCCGACACCTAATCATCAGTGCTCAATTACCCGTAACCCTGAGCAACAAACAAGGAAGCCGTCTACGAAAAATAAATATATGACCCGACCAGGGATCAAACCCTGGTCTCCTGTTCCTAAAGAGGACAAGTTGACCACTACACCAATGAGATGGGCATTTGTGGTTGAGGATTTCACCACAGTAGATCGAACTAAGTGACCTTGACATTTAACCCTTTCCCTCATATAGACGCTTTCTGATGCCTCTGCAGCAGACAGCTTTTTGAAAACATAGCGACGGTTATTATAAAGAAGAAATTGCTCAAAACAAGCAATTTCTCTTTTTGCCACAATGTGTTCCACTTTAAGTCATAGGTTATGCTGCAGAATTGTTGTATGTGGGAAAGGGTTAATGGCAGATTTCTAGCACTTTCTCTTATTCCCACAATTCTTTCTATAGTCATTTACTGCAAATCATCAAGTCTGACTAAAATTTAAGGGAAAGGGACTTTGTCTCGAGACATGTGTTTGCCGGGCAGATAATGCTTGAATGTGATGGTATAATTATGAGCATCCTTTGTAATACTATCTTGACAAACCTGAGCGCCACAGGAGTGTCAAACTACTACTACCATATGTCTTTGATATGACCCCTCTGCATGGAATATTACAAGGTCTGAAGTTTCAAGGCAAAACCATCCACTAAACCCCTTTCCCTTATACACCAAATCTGCAGCACTCAAGATGATAAATACCCCCTAAACAGCACATTGACCTACACCATAACTTAATAAGTAAAAGGGCCATAACTCTATAAAATAACATACAATTGTAACCCCTTTAGGATATGCACATCTCCTCTTGGTATAGAATCTTCATGTAAAATGTTATTGAATTCCACCCAGTGGTTTGTAAGAACTAGGCCGGACAAAATATGGCTTACTTAATAAGTAAAAGGGCCATAACTCTGTAAAATAACATGCAATTGTAACCCCTTTTAGGATATGCACATCTCCTCTTGGTATAGAAGCTTCATGTAATATTTTATTGAATTCCACCCAGTGGTTTGTAAGAAATAGGCCGGACAAAATATGACAAAGTGACCTATATACCCCCTCTTCTTTGAAGGGGATATAATTACCCACAACATAGGATTTGGTTCAATAACAAGAGATATTGTTGGAAAAAGGTCAATTTGCATGCCTTGACTTAAGCCCTTGATGACATTGCTAAATGGTAATAATTTTCACCAATAATTCAATGCATCTGTTACATCATAATGTTTTACATGACAAAGTGGCAAACAAAGTTATATGATGTAACATTTTGCAGTGACATTGATATGGATCTTTTGAATAATCCACAATTGTAACACATGTAACACTTTGATTTACATAATCTATACCTGTCCTGTTTCCCACATGTATACACACATTTTGACGCCTTTGCAGCAGAAGACTTTTGAAAACATTGTGGTAGTTTTAAATAGAATTTTTTTTCAAAGAACTTTTGCTGCAGATTTATTGTATGTGCAAAAAAGTTGTATACACATCTGAGGAAAACAAATCTGATGAATTGATATTATGATTTGGATAAATAATTTAAAAGACCGTTGGAAAAGAAAATGCTCATATTGAGTAATTTCTCGTTTGTCCACAATTTTTCTCTGAAGTTGTCTGCTGCAGACAACATCAAAAGAGAAATGTATGATCACAGTGTCATTATGCCAAGGGTACGATACAGCAAGAACAACCCCAAACTCAAAACACAAATTGGATTTAAGTTTTTCCAAGCAGGGTTTAAACACTGTGTCATGTTATCAGCGTAAACAGCTAAAACAATGAATATTAAATGGAAGAACAACTGCCCCAGGGCGAATTTTTACCGTCTCTGAAACCAGAAATCTGATATCTAATACTACGTAGTTCTAATGGGATCAATGATTTAAAATGAGTTTTATACTTTCACAAAACTTTTGTGGTGTCTGTTTGGTTTCTATCCCTTTCCAACATACAGACACATTTTGACCCATCTGCAGCACTAACTACTTTGAAAACATTGAGGTAAAATGAGAAATTGCTCATTAAATCTATCCCGACACCAGCCAGTCAGTCGTTACGCTAACCCGGCAACCCTGAGTGCAAAGGAAGGCTGCCATTGCATTAAAACGTGCAAAATGGTGGAGTTAACCCTTTCCCTCATACGACAATTCTGCAACAGACGACTTTGAACGTATTTTGTCAAAACATAGAAAATCTCCATAATTGAATGGATAACCTATGACAAAAAGTGGAAAACATTGTGGCTAAAGAAGAAATTGCACGTTTTGTGCAATTTCTTCTTTTGTCACTATGTTTTCAAAAAGCCGTCTGCAGCAGAGGCGTCAGAAAGCGTCTATATGAGGGAAAGGGTTAATTTTCTGTTGAATATTTTTGTATGACCCGGCACACAAGTTCTTAGTATAGAATGATCAGATCATCCGTTCTAAATGTAGGAGTCAATTGGCATATTCAGGGCAAAAAATATTTATTGATTTGAGATGTGTCTTCAGGTTTTTCCCATCATTTACATCCTTCCTAAATCATGCATTCTACTCAAATTATTTCATTTTTGAAAACTTCAAAACATTCTGAACAAAAAGCAATCGCGAGTTTAAGGGTAAAAAAAAGATGGAACGTTTATGATGGCTTCAGGGAAAAGAAGAAATCGTTCATAAGCAATTTCTCCTATTGCAATAGTGTATATATTCAAAGCTGTTGGCATATGCTTTAAGGTTAACAAAAATGTTCACAATTAAAGCAGGACAGGGAGTGAATTTAGCTCCTCACGACCCTGAGGAAATTTCTTTTCTATTAGCTGTTGTCTTTTGGTGTCATCCTCAGACTTTGAATGCCTTGATAGGGAATTAAAATATTTTGAAAAAAAATAAAATAAATCTTGGTTGCTGAAAACCAGATCATTGATTTGGACCCCATTTTAAGAGAAATTAGAATTAAATGTCTAATTTAACCTTTTGCCACTTGAAGACGAACTCTGACACATCTACACAATATGAATCATGAAAAAAGTTTGTGGCAATGGGAAAATTTGCTCTTAATGAGCAATTTCTCCTTTTATCACAATGTTTTCAATTTAGTTCAATAATTGTACCTTTGAGATTTTTCACATAATTGCCAAGATGATTTCTACAGCAGATTCATATTAACGGCTCAGCTAAAGAAAACATTTTCTACATCATAAGTTCAACCCTGACAAGGATTTGCAGGAAACAAACAGGACTTAAGAAGCTATCAAGTAGTAATTCAGTAGATCATGTTCGTGCCGACATTATATATAAACCATGACATACAAAAATGTACCTTTTTAGTTAACCCTTTCCCTCATATAGACGCTTTCTGACGCCTCTGCAGCAGACAGCTTTTTGAAAACATAGTGACAAAAGAAGAAATTGCACAAAACGTGCAATTTCTCCTTTTGCCACAAAGTTTTCCACTTTTAGTCATAGGTTATATATCCATTCAATTATGGAGATTTTCTATGTTTTGACAAAATACGTTCAAAGTCGTCTGCTGCATGAGGGAAAGGGTTAATATAAAGCAAAAAGTTGCAACGCTTGGCAATGAGTGCATGAAATAAAAAATGCAAGATGTTGAACCATTTCCCACTTGCAGATAACTTTTGAATACATTGTGGCAAAAGGAGAAATTTCTCCTAATAAGTTATTTCTCCATTTGTCAATATGTTTTCAACTCTTTTCAAATTATGTTTTCATTTATATAACCTAGATATGTTCAAATTCTACTGTTGCAGATTTCTTGTATGTGGGCAAGGGTAAAATGTTGTTGGTGTTTTATAGATCTAGATGCCTATAATAGATATCTTCTCATTTTGACTGATATGTGTTCAAAGTCGTCTGCTGCAGATTTCTCGTATCTGAGAAAGGGTTTTAACTTAATGGAGTAAATGTTTTAAATATTTAGATACCAAAGTTGACTAAAAGTTGGCGTTGAAGTCCCTAATAGATAAATCTTTTCTTTGCCTTTCAAAAGATATGCATCAAAGTGATGATACGGACTCAGTACGTTTTTACCAGAACCAGCCCATATATTTTCATTAGCCAAAAGGAAATGAATTAACAGAAAGGATTTGTCACAAGGAAGAACTAGGGGAATCTGAATACCGCAAAGACCAAAGAGTGCATTTGCTTAATGACATTTTGTCCTTGTGTTTCTACTGTTGTCCGTATGGTTCCACTTTGACTTTCCAATGTTCATGTCTGCAGTACTAGAACGAACCAGTCAGCCAGCTGAACAAATCTTTCTGATTGTGTGATGGATAGGTGATTAATAATTGACTCTCTCAAAAAGCCAGCTGGGAAAGTTATTGCTATTTCGGTTGTCTCCAAAAAGTTATTAGTTGTAGCACAAGTAAATGTTTACTTTTGTTCATTCAACACTACTTATAAATTACACTTGAATTTATAGACCTTTTCAACTTTTTGGCAAAATGTCATCTGCTGCAAATATGTTGTGTGCCAGAGTTATGTGACTTGGTATAGACATGCGTATTGTTCCTAGTTTCATTTGAAAATGTTGGAACATTTTTTGAGTTAGGAAGTAAGGTTAAAGTTTTGTGATAGGATAGCACTGACAAGCTAAAAAAATACACTTCCTTAAAATTCAAAAGTGTGATATAATATGCTAATCATAAAAAGATGCTTTTTTTAAATACCCAAATATGGAATTAAAGATACATTTATTTATAACTTTAGATTCCACACATACTTTGGCTGCAGTCTGAACTATTCAGTTAGAATGTTGAAAACATTATGTAACCTTGTACTCAGAAAGTACACTGTTAAACACCAATAAAAGATTTGAGATGAATTTAAAAGCTGTGGCATTTGATTTTCCCTCAAAAACTGTCCCCAAACAGAAAATGATATTCATAAAAAAAAGAATTGCTTAATCAACCATTAGATAACCCTTTGCAACTGCATTATTCAACACTTTCCGACTTGCAAACACATCTTAACCCATCCGCAGCATTTGAAAACATTGTTGGAAAAGGAAAAAATGAGCGTAATGCTCATTTCTCCTTATACCATAATATTGTCAACTCTATACAATTATTTTATTATACTTTTTCATTTATGGATATTTTCATAAACTTGAGTCATTTTATCATCTTTTTCTATTCAAACTAACAGTAAAAAATCTTCTGAAAGAATTGTCAGTAAAAGTCATGTTCCACATTTTTAGTTATTTTTTTTTTATAGCAACTTGATCAGCTTTTGACACTTTCAAGTTCAAGTTCAAGACTTGACTGTTGGGATTCGCTTCATTAGATATCGCCCATTGTCAGGCTTTTCCGGCTGTCTGTCTGTCTGTTTGTTTGTTAAGCGATGCTCCACAATCTAAACCGACTCAGGGTGTGCTCGTTTGAGTTTCGTTGCTAAGGACCCACAAACATTTGGGCTTTTCCGGCTGTCTGTCTGTCTGTTTGTTTGTTAAGCGACGCTCCACGGGCCGATCCCATTGAAACTTAGTGAACAGGTGCCATACAGGCTCAGGGTGTGCGCATTTGAGTTTCGGTGCTAAGGACCCACAACCAAGGGTTTTTCCGGCTGTCTGTCAGTCTGTTTGTTTGCAATGCGACACTCCACAGCCCAAACCGACAGGAAACTTGGTGAACAGGTGCCATACGGGCTCAGGGTGTTGCGCGTTTGAGTTTCGTTGCTAAGGACCCGCAACCAAGGCGAATCCCACGTCGCCTACCGGCTTGTTTATCATTTAACCATCACAAAACGTGCAATTTCTCCTTTTGCCACAATGTTTTCCACTTTTTGTCACAGGTTATCCATTCAATTATGGAGATTTTCTATGTTTTGACAAGATACATTCAAAGTCGTCTGCTGCAGAATTGTCGTATGTGAGAAAGGGTTAAAAACATTTAGTCAAAAATATAGAAACTGAATAAAGTTGATAACATTTGCGCCAAAAGGAGAAATTGTTCATTATAATGAGTGAATTTCTACTTTTGAAAACAATCTTTTTAAAAGTTGTCTGTTGCAGAGGTATCAGTATAAGCATCTTTATATCATAAATGACGTTGCCGGAGTGTAATAAAGCCATTGAATAAATTGCGTATTCAACTAGTGTAATAACAATGCTACGTAACGTGTCGTCATAATGTAACGTTTAGCGTTGTAAATACGCGCGCTTTATAGCGACGTTTATATGGATATAGCGCTGTAAATTTATAAATTATGAAAAATGTAAATTTATTAAACTCGTTTTCTAAAAGTGCCAAAAACTCGCCAAGGCTCGTTCTTATCAATTTCAGAAAACTCGTTTAATAAATTCTGTATTGAATGACCACTCATGTAATATCCTCTATGTATATGGGAAAGGGTTAATTAAAGAATTAACAGAAGTAACAATTATTGAATAAAGTTGAAAACATTGTGCCAAAAGATGAAATTGTTCATTATTAGCAATTATTGTGCAGATGCGTCAGTGAGCATTCACAGGTGGGAAGGGTTAAAGAATGAAACAGTTTCCATATCTCTGGTATATCGAGTGACATATTGATATGGACATGAAGAGTTAATCAACCTTGATTAATCTGTCTTTATGTGACACTGCCAAGTAATGCATCACATCCCCCTGTACAATATGGCTACCATTTGTCTGAGATCTGGATTTACCATCATGCAATACTTTCTTTGTATTAAATGTCATAAGTTGGTGCATAACCTCATTCACACCTTTAACCCTTTCCCACATACAGCAATTCTGCAGCAGACGACTTTGAACGTATTTTGTCAAAAAATAGAAAATCTCCATAATTGAATGGATAACCAGTATGACAAAAAGCGGCAAACATTGTGGCAAAAGGAGAAATTGCACGTTTTGTGCAATTTCTTCTTTTGTCACTATGTTTTCAAAAAGCCGTCTGCTGCAATTTCTACATTTGCCATCACTTTTTCAAAACTCATCTGCTTATAAGCATCTGAGAATGCATCTGCATGCAAAAAAAAAGGTTTAGCCATCTGCTAATTAATTGATTTGTACAAATATTTGAAAACATACTTTAAGAACAAATGTAACAAGATGGGAATTCACAAAGTTTGTACATAAGTAGATTGGAAAAGCCAGAACATTTTAAGTCAATGAAAATGGATGCAGAAATTCAAAAGGGATATAAAACTCTTGTTAAAATTAATCAAGCTGCTAAGATTTAATTAATTACTTAACAGACTGCAGATTGGTTTAAAATCTTTTGTGTGTAAAAGTATAACACTTTTTCCAGAAATTGCAGAAATATGATACAAAATGAGAATGACAGAGACCACTAATGTTTCTGCTTCAGGTTGATATTTGACCTTGACCTTTAGGAAGAGCACATTGATTGTTTGTTTGTTGTTAGCATTATGACATTCCAATTTTCATATTTTTTAAATTTTCAGAAGTTTAGTAAATAATAACAATTAAAAGACCAACGACTAAAGGTGCATCTGATAAAAAAGAAAACACATTTGCCGATAATTCTCAGGGTACATTAAGTACTTTGCTGTGAAGGCTTAAAGGAACTTTTGTTTTCCTTGAAGCTAGCTGTCTGAATGTGCTCCCCCTTATAATCCCCTTTTTCATTAAATAATAAACAGATCCTTGACTCAATCTTTCCCATTTACAACAGACCTGCAGCCGACGACTTTGAAATATCCTAAGCAAAAATATGGAAAATGACTTTGAACATATTTTGTCAAAAAATAGAAAATCTCTATAATTGAACGGATAACCTGTGACTTAAAGTGGAAAACATTGTGGCAAAAGGAGAAATTGCACATTTTGTGCAATTTCTTCTTTTGTCACTATGTTTTCAAAAAGGCGTCTGCTGCAATCGCTTCAGAGAGCGTCTAGCTGTTACTATAATGTGGGAAAGGATTAATACCTGAGACATTATTTGGTGTCATGAAAGATGCTAATGGATTGGTCCTGTGGCAGGCAAAGTAGTTTTGAATGATTGCTTTCTTAGCCTCATTTTTTTCTGGGAATTAGTTTGCCTTGTTTTCTTTAGCAATTTACCTGTAATATGAAAGAGGCTTAGTTACTGAACTGTCCTCTGCTTTGATCACATCTGCGCATTGAACTGTAACAAAGCTCTGGAAAATTTGATTTTTTATCTTAAATACAGAGATTAATTCAGAGTTAAAACATGGTGACAATGGAGTAATTTCTCATTTCCTCTATTTCTGTAATTTTTAAAAAGATTACTGCTGCAACAGCTTTGAAAGTTGTCATTGTATCACAGAGAAGGTTAATATTCGATGCATGTCAATTATTTCCCATTTGTATGAAACCTGGTCTATCTTATGTAAAATAAATTGCAAGAAATACTGTAATGGTGACTTAAAATGAGATACATATATATAATGTTTATTTTAACCACCCATATACAATAATTCTGAAGCAGACCACTTTGAAAACATCTATGCAACCATTATAATTGTTTAAACAAGTTGAAAACATTGTGGAAATAGAGAAATTGCCAGTGTTTTCAAACGCTGTCTGCAGGTGGGAAAGAAATAATTTTAAATTGATTGATTGAGGTTTAACGCCGTTTAAATAATTTTAAAAGCAACATTGCTATCAATGAGTTATTGATAAATGAGGAGTTTTTCCTTCTCAAGCAATGTTATTGAATCTGTTTCATCCCTAGACTTTCAACTATAACCCTTTCCCACTTGCAGACGCATCTGCAGCAGATATTTTTTTAATCATTGTGGCAAAAGAGCAATTCCTCCTTTTGTCAGTGATTTCAACTCTATTGAATAATTTCGCTTTCAATTAAAGAGATTTTACATAATTTTACCAGAGTTGTCTTTCAAAGTTGTCTTTTGCAATTTTATGGAATGAGGGAATGACTGTTAAATACAATGGGTGTATGAAATCTGCAGACGACTTTGAAAACATATTGACAAAAACCTGAAAAATCTCCATTTAAGATAGCTTAACCCTTTCGCTCATATAGGCGCTTTCTGACGCCTCTGCAGCAGACGGCTTTTTGAAAACATAGTGACAAAAGAAGAAATTGCACAAAACGTGCAATTTCTTCTTTTGCAACAATGTTTTCCACTTTTTGTCATAGGTTATCCATTCAATTATGGAGATTTTCTATGTTTTGACAAAATACGTTCAAAGTCGTCTGCTGCAGAATTGTCGTATGAGGGAAAGGGTTAAAGCAGACGACGTTTTGAAAACATAGTGACAAAAGAAGAAATTGCACAGAACGTGCAATTTCTCCTTTTGTCACAATGTTTTCCACTTTTAGTCATAGGTTATCCATCTGAAAAAATACGTTCAAAGTCGTCTGCTGCAGAATTGTCGTATGAGGGAAAGGGTTAATTGTTAAATAATGTTGAAAACATTGTGGTCAATGAGAAATTACTCATCATGGGCAATTTCACCTTTGGCCACAATGTTTTCAAAAGTCATCTGCTGACATAATTGTGTCAATTAAAATGTGTCTGCAGGTGGGAAAGCCAGTGAACTGAAAAGATGGTAAACATAATAAAATATATATATAGTAGGCAGCTATCAGTTATCCCTAGGGAGATATAATGAACATGTTCCATAAATTACTGCATGGTCTGTTGATTAATTTCCATCCAGGTTCTGAAATTCATCCAATCAAAACATTTAAATTATTCATTTCACACAGATAAGAATCCCCACAATTGATTGGTCGCTTTAAAACCTTGGCAGCAGACAGGTGCAATGGCTGAGTTCTATGTTTGGTTAAATTCACCAAAAAAGGAAATTCTGGTTTTGAATAATTAAATGCCTGCAGTTTTCACCCCATCAGAGTCAATTTTAACAGACGGAATTTGATAACAGAAACCATTTTGAAAAATGTGCATCTTCATGCAGATAATTAAGGCACCAGCATACCCCATCTAATAAAAGAGAGATCCATCTGAAAATAGAACCTGTCTTTTTAAATTGTCTTTCTTCCAAATTGCAAATGAAGAATTGAGGTTATAGAGCATAGCATGACTAAACCAAGAAGCTGCCCCGTTTAAAATGTGTGTCTTGCGAAATATTTTTAGAAAATTGCTCATGAAACAATGTTTTCAACTTTATTCATTAAATCATTACATTAATTCTCATTTTATGATTTAAAGGGATTCTCAACAATTTTGCCTAATGCATTGTTTTAAAAGTCATCTGCTGCAAAGGAGGAAATGGTTTTTATAGCGCTTTTCATTTTTTCATAATGAGCAATTTCACTGATTGCCACATTGTTTCAACTCAGTATTCCATAATTAGTAACACTTTCGTTTACAGAGATCTTTCATGTTTTGACCTATCATTCTTTCAAAGTCGGCTGCTTTAGATTTGGTGTATTTGAAAAAGGGTTAAAAGTCTAAATAGTAAAAGTTGATGCACCGCAGTCGCTGAAAAGAGAGGGCAAAATTAATGAGAAAACCCATTTCCTAGTTTCATTTACGAATCTTGCACAGGGTGCACCCTTTAATTGGCGCAAGATTGGTCATAATTAACGCTAATTGACAGTATTTTCACCGACAGTTCCTGAGAAAGTTTGGGGAATTTAGTAACACCCCATACAGAAATCAATATCCCATGAAGCTAAAAACTTCCCAAATGAAAATGAGAGTATCTACAACATAATTTGGCTTAGATGAGTTATGAGCCCTTGTTTATTTGCCCAGAGTGCTACCTCGGGATACACAAATGGGGTTAATTAACCCTGTCCTACTTCTGAGATGCATTTTGGTGCAACCTATGGCAGACGACTTTTGAAAACATTGTGACGAAAAGAGTAATAATTGCTCAAAATGCGAAATTTCTGCTTCTGACAATAAGTTTTCAACTGACTGATTAATTATTACACTTTTATTAATCAAAATTATCAATAATTTTGTCTTGATGTTTTCAAGTCATCAGCTGCTGCAGATTTGTTGTATCTGCTGAGAAAGGGTTAATTTTCTTCGAAAAAATAAATTATTCATTACGAAGAAATAAGTTTTCACCACCACACCATTGAGTTCTCGTCATTCTTGAAAGACATTTTTTTAACAGAGAAAAAAAGTTACCAGAGCCTTTAATGATGTTTAACATCGTTCTGGAGCTAATAACAAAGATACTTTACAGAACCCTGGTGTGTGAAATCAATGATCGCGTAACCATTTCCCGCATACAACAAATCTGCAGCAGGCGACTTTGAAGGCATTTGGGCCTATAAAATGAAATTTGTAATATTATTATTGAATAGCGTTAAACAAATTGTGGCAAAAGAAAAATTGATAATTATGAACAATTTCTCCTATTGCCACAATTATGCTTTCAAAAGTCATCTGCTGAATACTTCAAAATATGTCTGCAAGTGGGAAAGGGTTAACCGTTTAACAGATATGATATCGCCTGCTTTGGAAGGAAAACATTGTTACATCTCGGAAATCGAAGGTTCAGTTTTGATACAGAATTTATATCATTGAGGGCAAAAACGAAAAAAGTTGTTAAATCCCTTTTCTCCCGAAGTTTTAAAAGTCGTCTGCTGCAAAGGCATCTGACTGTCAGCTGTATGAGGGAAAGGTTTGAATGTTCTTGTCTGTGTTTGAATAATATATAATACAGTGCAAAATATCATGGGGATTATATATAGAAGGCTTTTAACTCATGACAATCGTAACAATTACCCTTTACAGTCGCTATAATAATATGATGCCTCTGCAGCAGAAGACTTTTGAAAAAACATTTGCAAAAGGAGAAATTGCTCGTAATTATGCCCCCACAATGTTTATATTCCTTTATATTTTCAAAGACAGTTAATTTCATATAAATTATAGGGATTTGTCATAGTCTTGTCTAGATGTGTTCAATTACCCTTTCCCACATACAGCAAGTCTGCAGCAGATGACTTTGAACATGTCAAAATCTTCAACATGGAAAATCTCTACAATTTTAGGACTGGAATAATTATTGAAAAAAGTTGAAAACATTGTGGCAAAAGGAGAAATTGCTCATTTTGAGCAATTTCTCTTTTTGTCACGATGTTTTCAAAAGTCATGTTAATGCTTCAGATGTGTTAAAATGCGTCTACAGGTGAGAAAGGGTTAAGGACGTCTGATGTTTAATTTTTGTATGACATTGTGGTAAATGGTTAAACCGGCCTGATATTGAGTCAAAAGTAGAAAAGTTCGAAGCAAAAGGAGTAAATTGCTTTCATGAACAGATTCATCTTTTCTAACAATACTGCAGCAGAATTAAGACTTTGAAAACATCTGGGGGAAATATATGTTGAAAATGTCTATGATTTTAGGAGTGTAAAGTTATTGAATAGTTGAAAACATCGTGACTTGATTGTAATTACAAGCCATTCTTCTTTGTCCACAATAATATTTTAAAATGCATCAGCTCCAAACATAGAAAGCATATTCTCAGAAATAATTTGATTTCCATGAATGAGTTAAATTATTAAATAGATTTGAAAATATTGTGATAAAAGGGAAAATTGCTCATGATGAGCAATTTCTGCTTTTGTCACAATGTATTCAAGAGTTGTATGCTGCAGAAAGGCCAGAAAGTGTCTTTATGTCGTCGTCAAGGAGACACAAAGAATAGTGAATTGCTTGAAAATATAAAAAAGAAAATGAGGCAAGCACAATAAATAATTGTTTTCAAAGCACATTTAACCCTTTCCCTCATTTAAACGCTTTCTGACGCCTCTGCAGCAGACAGCTTTTTGAAAACATAGTGACAAAAGAAGAAGTTGCACAAAACGTGCAATTTCTCCTTTTGCCACAATGTTTTCCACTTTTTGTCATAGGTTATCCATTCAATTATGGAGATTTTCTATGTTTTGACAAAGTCATCTGCTGCAGAATTGTTGTATGAGGGAAAGGGTAATACCCCTGCAAATATATCATTTTATAAATAAGTGATAAACGATCGAAGACTGTAATCTTTGATATGCCATTCAACATTTTTTCTGTAATAGCGAAATTCAATTCCAGCAAAACTTGCACAACACAAGAATGTTTCCATAAATATTTTTGCCTGTTTTACCTTATATGAAGCTTTTACCCTTTGCCGCATATATAGACACTTTCCGCCACCTCTACAGTGGACTTACTTACTCTACTTTTGAAAATATTGAGGCAAAAGGAGAAATTGTTCATGATATGTAACAGCCCAAAGTCAGCCACTGCTGATTTGTTGTATGCAGGAAAGGGTTATAAAAAATTATACATCATCTAGAAAATTTAAAGTAGTATACCATGCAGTCTGATTCAAAGTTCAAAATATTTTAGAAATTGAAAAAAATAATGATTGTTTGAGGACTATCAAGTTTGTAACACCAGAAATAAATTAAAAGAATACAGTTTAATTAAACATAGCTAGGTGAAAGAAAACATTAGAAAACAAGCATAGGAAAAATTGTCCAAGTTATAAGTCCAAATTTCTGCCTTAATTACCAATAACACATTTTATCAAATTTTCTGCTAAAGATTTATAATGAGTCAAAATTAATATATAGTTAACTGAAAGTTATTGAGAATTTTATCTACAAAAAAGTATAATTTAGTTCAGGTTTAATAGACCATCATGCAGGTAATAATCAAGGTAAATTGTACAACATTATAAATTATGTCACTCGATCAAACATTGACTGGAAGGTGTTTTACCCTTTCCCACCTGCAGATATCACTTGAAAACATTGTGGCATAAGAAGAAATTATTACTCATAATGAGTAATTATTCCTTTTTGCCACAATGTTTTCAATTTAATGATATAACTTTCATTCACAGAGAATTTTCCATGTTTTCACCTGGATGCTCTCAAAGTCGTCGGCTGCATAATTTGTTGTATGTGGGAAAGGGTACCGTAGAGGTAGTTATTGACTTACAGCCAGGTCAATGGGTGCTGGAGACAGGTTCTCATGTTAGTTCATCATTGATCCCCGGGGATCTTAACCCTTTCCCTGATACAGTTGAGATTCAGTGCCATTGCAGCAGATGATTTTTTTTCAGCCCTTTCCTTCTTGCCTTGTTAACCGTTTCCCTCATACGACAATTTAGCAGCAGACGACTTTAAACATATTTTGTCAAAAAATAGAAAATCTCTTTTAATTGAATGGATATTACCTAGATATGACTAAAAGTGGAAAACATTGCGGCAAAAGGAGAAATTGCTCGTTTTGAGTAATTTCTTCTTTTGTCACTATGTTTTCAAAAAGCCTGCTGCAGAGGCGTCAGAAAGCGTCTATATGAGGGAAAGGGTTAAATCATTTTGGCAAAAGAGGACAACATTCCTCTTTATAAGCAATTTCTTCTTTTGCAACAATTTTTTAAACTCAATTAATGGATATAGAGACTTTCAATAAATTTGCCTAGTTGTTTTTCAAAGTTGTCTGACGCAGAACTATTGTGTGTGGGAGAAGGGTTTAACCCTTTCCCCCATACGATAATTCTGCAGCAGACGACTTTGAACATATTTTGTCAAACAATCGAAAATCTCTATAATTGAATGGATAACCTATGATTAAAAGTGGAAAACATTGTGGCAAAAGGAGAAATTGCACGTTTTGTGCAATTTCTTCTTTTGTCACGATGTTTTCAAATAGCCGTCTGCTGCAGAGGCGTCAGAAAGCGTTTATATGAGGGAAAGGGTTAAACATTACTGGAAAATTAGCAATTCTCCCTTTTCCCATAATGTGTTCAACACTGTAAGAAAAGAAAAACCTTTCAATTCTGAAGGTGTCACAATTGTTTTTCATCCAACAGATTCAAAGCAAACAATTAACTGGCTTAGTTCATCCAGTCTACATCAACATGCAATGGCAAAATCAGATCTATAATACATTATAGGTGCTTCAATTATTAAATTTAGCATTCTAAAATCCTTTTGTGACCCTTAATTAAACTGTACTCAACAGAATTATCTCCATAAGCTGTTGATTTTGAGGACAAATATTATAGATTTTGTGTTCGTTCATAACGAAAAACAATGTGGAGATTTGCTTTTATTTATTTTGAGTTTACGTCTTTTTCAACATTATCTCAGTTATATCCCGATGACAGTTCACTAGACAAATTACTAGGCTAGGAAATGTCCTTGCCTATTAGGGACATAACAGGTTGATTGATTGATTGGGGTTTAACGCCATTTTTAACAGTTTCTCAGTTATATCACGGCGACCAGTTCACCAGTACTCATGCATTTTCTGGTTTTCTCACACCAGTACTCCACACAACAATCTTCCCAAGCAACTGGCTGCTTTTCCACATAGACTGAGCCCATTGGTGGAAGACGAATGATGCATGTCGCATTGACTTTTGTCAATCGTCGGAAAGAAAGTTGTCCTTGCCTATTAGGGACATAACAGGGGATCAAACCTGGGATGCCTTGTTCTAAATCCCAGATGCTAAATATTCACTTGATCACTGGGGGGGGGGGGGGGGGGGGATTTCTCCAATGTGGAGAAAAGACCGGTTAACCCTTTCCCGCACATACAGAAAATCTGCAGTCCTATATAAAAATATGGAAAAACCTCAATAATTGTGGGTATAATTACTATAAAAAGTTGAAAACATTGTGGCAAAAGGAGAAATTGCTCGTTTTGAGCAACTTCTCCATTTGTCACGATGTTTTCAAAAGTCTAAAATGGCTCTATAGGTGGGAAATGGTTAAACATCACTCCTATAGCCTATAGAACTCTGCGAGTACCCTGACTGACGGAATGAATAACAGGGATTGGGTTTTCCTTTGTTCGAGGCTGTGTCAGGATGCTCCGTCACCAGGATAGGGCCTTCCAACAATTAAGTTAACCCTTTCCAACTTTCAAATATTTCATAATACAACTGTTGCAGATGATATTTAATAATATTGCGGCAAAAATGAGCAATTTCCCCTATTAACACAATGTTTTGAATCCATTTAAAAGGTATAATAAACTTTATATTGCTTTTTCATAATTTTAGTTTAGATCTAGAGGTTTTTCAAATTTGTCCACTGCAAATTTGTTGTATGCGGGAAAGGGGTTAGGTTATAACCAGATGGTAAGGACAGCCACGCTGGAATTTTGTCATCTTTAGTTTCGTCAATTTCACACCAATCAGGGCCAAATTGATTAACCCTTTCCCACAATAATGCCACAAAATCTGCAGCAGATGACTTTGGAAAGATCTGGGCAAATTTATGGAAGATTTCTATAATATTCAATCACAGTATTATTATTGAACAGATTATAAATGCATGAAGGAGCTTATTTACAAATATGACTTGAATCCACTGTGGTTCAAACCCCTTAAATTGCAGAAATGTCATGCATGCATGTTAACGAAAAACAATGGAAAAATAATTACAAAACTTATTAACGCTTTCCCTCATACAGACACTTTCTGACGCCTCTGCAGCAGACAACTCTTGGAAACATTGTGGCATATGGAGAAATTGCTCAAAACAAGCAATTTCTCCTTTTGCCATTATGTTTTCCACTTTTAGTCATAGGATATCCATTCAATTATTCTATTTTTTGACAAAATATGTTCAAAGTGTCTGCTGCAGAGTTGTTGTATTAGGGAAAGGGTTAACAAAGGTAAAAGTAATATCAATAGAATTTTGGCAATAGTGAACATGAGAACTTGAGAACTTGTTCATGATCATTAGCTCTACAAATTTCCCATTTTTTCTATTGAATATTCTTGTTTATGATCCCAGTTTAGTTAAGCATTTGATAGTCAATATGAAGCCAGTAGATGACCTGTGATTATAATTAAATCCAATTAATGTAGCAATTTGCCTAAATTGTCTTTTAACAAGAAACCGCTGAAGACGGTAAGGCCTGATTGTCGGCAATTTGACCTTGAAAATCGACAAACCAAGGTCAAGGTCAAAGTACCATAGAAATCAATAGAACTTGTTACTGATTACCTTCAGGCAAAGTTTCAAGTTTGTAACCCTTTCCAGTGCTGAGATTTTGCCTCAACCTGAAACTTTAACAAAAATGTTGACGGACGGACAGACGGACGGACGGACATCGCCAATCTATAGACCAGAATTGCTAGAGCAATCCGGCCAAAAATGCTTTCAACAGTTTTTCACTCCTATCACCTTGTTCCCCGGGTAAAGCGCCATTACTACTGCGATTTGATTATCCTGACACCCCAGGAGGCTCCGAGTCATCATAAGACTATCCCAACAACCCCGAGTGCCAATTGGGTATTTGTAAAAAGTGCAGATCCACACAGTCTGATCTGAGTCTACAGTGGTCACAAATTACATACAACTTGTTATAAGATTGGGTCAATGTGTGTAAATGCTGATATGACGGAGCAGTCTGACGACTACAAGGGGATCTGAACCAAGTTTTTGGCATGATCAACACATACATGTACAACTCAGGATCAAACTTGTGTCACGTATACCTGTCCAAAAGCTGGAGACCTTGCAGGAGACAACTTTTAAAAACATTGTAGCATAAAAAAGAATTTGTTCAAAATGAGCAATTGTACCTTTTGCCCCAATATTTCTATCGGCAGACACTGACACTTTCATTTATAGAGATTTTCCATGTTGTTGCATAGAAATCTTTTCAATACGTTACTAAGGTTCAGATCACCAGATGTACATCTTCTCCGTAATATGAACATCTACACATAGACTAGATTCCTCTAACAAAATAATATTATGTAAGGTGTGAACAGTGTAGATCAAGATCAGACTTAGTGGATGCAATCTGATCTGGATCTGCACAGTTCATGAAAAGTCAACTTTTACTTTTTGAATGGACAGACTCATATATCATCGTCATTCATCTTTCATAATGAGTAAACTGTTGTCAGCTGCTATAGTGGTAGAATTTATTATTTTAGTGGTGAAGTGGTAGAGTGTTGGCTTCTCATACCAAAGGTTCCGGGTTCAAATCCAGTGATGACCAGGTTCTGCCTTTAGAATTTTTCCACACAAACAGCGCGAGTACTGGTTATATGTCTCTGGGAAGCAGACATCAAGCGTGATTAATATAAGCTTAAAGCTTGTTTCGCAATCGATGTAAAATAAATAAGTTTAAACTAAACTAATTAAACTAAAGGTGTCTTAAGTTGTTAGTGACTATCAGGAAAATGGGTGTAGAAAGGAAAAAGGTTAAGTTTGGATAGACACAATAGTAAGTGATTGATAAAAGATGGTGTTAGGATAATTATCTACATTATAACCAGTGTCTGTCTTGAAAGGACAGCAGACTACTTAACCTTTTCCCACATATATCAAATTTGCAGCAGACGCACCAAATCAAGCCAAACCTGTGGAAAATGTCTGTTGATTGCATTATCGAGTTCAAAATGTTGTACTGGCAAAAGGAAGAATTGCCCATGATGAAATTTCTCATTTTGCAACAATATTTTCAAATGCTTTAACCCTTTCCCTCATACGACAATTCTGCAGCAGACGACTTTGAACATATTTTGTCAAAAATAGAAAATCTCTATAATTGAATGGATAAGCTATGACTAAAAGTGGAAAACATTATATAAGTGGCAAAAGGAGAAATTGCTCGTTTTCAAAAAGCTGTCTGCTGCAGAGGTGTCAAAATTTAATAGCGTCTCTATGAGGGAAAGGGTTAATGCAAGTAGGAATGGGTATGCCTTGTCATTCTTATATGTATACAGTGAGTTCTGTGTATTTACTGTTACACTGAGACAATGTAATTTAGAAAGTTGATGAGATGTCGTCTAGACTTCAAGTTTCTTTTATCCACTTACATAATGACCAGACCCGATTCTCAGCTGTATTTAAGGCCAAATAAGTGTCTTTACAAACAATGAAGCAGCTGTTCTTGTTTAAATTATTCTCTAGAGTAATTTGAACCAAAATTTATTGTGTGAAGTTGTAGAGAAACCTCCCTCCAGGGAGCATCAGCTCATGCCAAAGAATTTAAACCCTTTCCCTCATACAACAAATCTGCAGCAGACGACTTTGAAAACATGGTGACAAAATCCTGAAAAATCTCCATAAAAGATAGCTTAATTAATTGTTAAATACTGTTGAAAACATTGTGGTCAAAGGTGAAATTGCTCATCATGAGCAATTTCACCTTTGCCACAATGTTTTCCAAAAGTCGTCTGCTGCTATCGCGTCAAAATGCGTCTGCAGGCCAGAGTTATGTGACTTGGTATAGACATGCATATTGTTCCTAGCAACATGTGTACCGTGTTTCATTTGAAAATGTTGAATGGTTTTTGAGAAGAAATTTCTCATTATCCTTTTAACTTTAATATTTTTAAAAGTCGTCTGCTGCAGAATTGCATCGAAATGTGTCTGCAAGTTGAATCGAGGGTTTTAAACCTCAAAAGGTCAGTCTACGCGAAGCCGGGCCCATAATTATCCTGTCAAAACTTGTTGGTGAAGTGCATACATTTGTGGAATCAAGCATGGAACCAGAGAATTTGACCGTCTACATAATGGGAGCCGGGATGCACAAAAGGTTATTCAATATTAATGTCTGGGAATGAATAGTCTGAGTTCAAATGAAATAAATCGTTTTTTAGTATTGGATGACTTAAATTTGAAAACTGATATAAACGAACCCATCAAAGAGCTTAGAAATAGAGAAAACCCATAAAAGAAACAAAACATGAGTTATGAGATGGTACAGCACTTAAACCATGTATGAGTCGTTCCACGAGAAAAACCAACATTATGGACTCTACGTAATGATACATCGACCCAGATCAGCCTGCGCGGACTTTGCAGGCTTATCAGGGACGACACATTCCAGCTCAGCGAATTAAGAGGTATAGAGGTATGATTCCTAAATCAGAAAATCCACAGGAGGCGAAAAGTATCTGTCCTGGTTAGCCTGCATGGCATGCTTATTTATAAATAAGGCTGATCCGGGTCAAACATTTAAACAGAGTCCACAATGTCGGTTTTCTCGTGGAACGGCTCATATACCCTTAATGCACCCCTAATAAAGATATACAGTTGACTTATTTGGCAAAGAGTAGAAAGCCATAATGCAAGACAAGATCTTGATATGCTTCATTTTACCAGTTTATCAAGTCAATAAAAGACATTCAGTAAGATGATCCTTTAAATGTAAATAGACATAATATAAACATATACAATTCTTATATGGTCAAGTCAATTATAAAACAGCAGGAGAAATGGAGCCCAAATTAGGTCAAACCATTGAACTTCAGGTTATCGCTTTCCAACATGCAGGTGCATTGTCAGCTGATGACTTTTAAAAACATTGAAGCAAAAGGAGAAATTGCTTATAATTGCTTACATATTCAACTCCTTTCAATATTTAAACTTTCATACATTGATATTTTCTCCTTTACTACAATGTTTTCAATAGCCATGAGCAATTTCTCCTATTGCCATAATGTTTTTAATTGATTGATTGATTGGTGTTTAACGCCGTTTTTAACAATTTCTCAGTTATATCACGGCTGTCAGTTCACCTACTCATGCATTTCCTGGTTTTCTCACACCAGTACTCCACACAACAATCTTCCCAAACAACTGGCTGCTTTTCCACATAGACTTAGTCCATAGGCGGAAGACGAATGACGCATGTCGCATTGACTTCTGTCAATCGTCAGAAAGAAAGTTGGCCGAGCCGGGATTCGAACTCACAACCCCTGGATTGACAGCCCCCGTCGCTACAGACTGAGCTACCAGGGCTCTGCTACAATGTTTTTAAGAAGACAAGAAGTATCTGCGACATATGCATTAATCCATTACTTCACACAGATGAAAATTTGATGACGCCTGCTGTTGCTGACATCTTTTGAAAACATTGCAATAACAGGTGAAATTGCTCAAAACAATCAATTTCACCTTCTATTCCACAGGTTGATGCATCTGCAGCAGACGACTTTTGAAAACATTGTTGAAAAACGAACCAATAATTGCTCACAAAGCCAATGTTTGTCAAGAAGTTTTCATAGGTACATGCTGCAGAATTTTTTGTACGTGCATGGGAAAGGGATGTTAATAATTTTTACAGAATATCGCATATAATGTCGCACAATAGTTGTGTCAGGTTGTCTCACTCCAGACAGTAAATATTCCCTGGACATGTGATATTGAAAACAGATTCTTCTATAATAATCTAGATAGAAAACTTGTCTGTATGTTGGGAAAAGGTTGATATAATTAAGTGAGATGAACAATGCCATTGTCTCAATTTGTCTGAAGAATAAATAATTTATTTACCTTTAACCCTTTCCCACATATAGATGCTTTCAGACGCCTCTGCAGCGAACAACTTTTAAAAACATTGTGGCAAAGGTGAAATTGCTCATGATGAGCAATTTCACCATTTACCACAATATATGTCTTCAAATATATTTAATAATTAAACTGTCATTAATGGAGATTCTTCACATTTTTGATAAGATGTTTTCAAAGTCGTCTGCTACAGATTTGCTGTATGTGGGAAAGGTTAACAGTATAAACATAATTTTACAGAATATTGCATTAACCCTTTCCCTCATACGACAATCATGCAGCAGATGACTTTGAACGTATTTTGTCAAAAAATAGAAAATCTCTATAATTGAATGGATAACCTATGACTAAAAGTATAAATCATATTTCCTTCACCTGCCATTAGTGTGCTTTTCTGTATGTGGGAAAAGGTTAAATGAAAGATTCATAATAATCAACAAAAATATCAGTAAGAGCATTTACAAAGGTGAAAAAGCTGATCAAAATCTCATTATACATCCAAGGAAAGTTTTATCTATTATATTCCAACTATAGGCTAACAGTCAGTAATAACTGCACTTTGGAATCCTTTCAAGTCAGTGTCATATATTGCCTGTTTTAACCATTGTTTCTTTGAATTGGTATTGTTGGCGCAATTGTTCAGGATATAGATTGTCCCACCACTCGCTTGTTTATTTAGGCCTAATGACAGTTTCTTTTCACTTATCCCTTTCCAGGAAACAGTTTTCTGAACCCACTTCAGCCGCGAGACTCCTTTTGAAAACATTGTGGCAAAAGGAGAAATTGCTCATCATGAGCAATTTCTCCTTTTGCCACAATTATTTCAACTCTATTCAATAACCATTTATTTCGTTTAAAAAATATTTTCCATATTTTAGCCAAAATCATTAAATCTTTTCAAAGCTGTCTCCTGCAGATTTGTTGTATGGGTGAAAAGCTAGGGGTTAATAGGGCCTTTTATAGCAATATTGATGCACCATTTACCATTGTAATGCCAATCATTCCGGGATACTATTAAATTATTACACAGGAAAATCTGTCGAAGGGAAAAATAAGGTAATCAAGATGCATTTGAAAGACGAAGGAGAATTGAAATGGAGAAAGTCTGTTTTTTAGATTTTCATCGAGATTGGAAAATGAATCTTTTAAAACCAGCGGGGAATATTGAAAAGAGGATCTAATCAAACATGTACAACAATAAAAGATGTCTTCGGAGTGAGCTGAATTCAAGATATCATTAAAATTTTGCAAATAAGGGAGAAACAAAAAGGCCGGGCCTAATAAAACTGCTCTGTTCTCTTCCATTATTTGTTTGCGCCTGAAAAAACGTTTGTTTGTGAATCCCTTTTCCACTTAAAGCAAATCTGCAGCAGACAAATTTAGATATTAAGGAATATAGGAAGCATTTAATTGTAAAATACATAATATTATGTATCTATCAATGAATGTACAATAACTGGAATTTAACCCTTTCCCACATATGACAATTTTGCAGCAGACGACTTTGAACGTATTTTGTCAAAACATAGAAAATCTCCATAATTGAATGGATAACCTATGACAAAAAGTGGAAAACATTGTGGCAAAAGGAGAAATTGCACGTTTTGTGCAATTTCTTCTTTTGTCACTATGTTTTCAAAAAGCCGTCTGCTGCAGAGGCGTCCGAAAGCGTCTATATGAGGGAAACGGTTAACCCCGTTTGAACTGTATTTCAGTTATATCACATGGCCAGTTGACAATGTGTTTCCTGGCTTTCTCGCACCAGCACTCCACACCAAATATGATTGTAATAGTTACGCAGCTTCACTCCTCCAGGCACTCAAGTTTGCCGGGGGTAGCACAACGGCTGATGCGCCGGTATCAGGATATGCTTTTCAGCAGTTCTGGTAATGCCGTGATATGACTGAAATTATATTAACCCTTTCCACCTGCAGACGCATTTTGACGCAATAGCAGCAGACAACTTTTGAAAACATTGTGGCCAAAGTTGAAATGGCTCATGATGAGCAATTTCTCCTTTGGCCACAATGTTTTCAACTTTACCTAATAATTAAGCTATCTTTTATGGAGATTTTTCAGAGTTTTTATGCCCCCGGAATCACCGATTCGGTGGGCATCTAGTTTTTCGCCTGTCTGTCTCTTTGTCTGTCTGTCGAACAAAACATTAACCTTGACCACTTTTTGACCTTGCGACCTTGACCTTTGACTTAGATGATGCCAGTGTTTCACAAACACATCTTATTTCACTATGTTTTCAAAGTCATCTGCTGACGCTTTCTGACACCTCTGCAGCGAACGACTTTTAAAAACATTGTGGCAAAATGAGAAATTGCTCATGATGAGCAATTTCTAATTTAATTGCCACAATGTTTTCAACTCTATTAAATAATTAGACTATTGGTTGTAGAGATATTTCCTATCCTTGCCGATATGATTTCAAAGACGTCTGCTGCATGTGGGAAAGGGTAAACTAAACCTGAGTGAAAATCAAAGACAGGGAGCTTTATTTTTTTTACATGAGAGAGGATAACTCTTTCCCACATTCAACAAATCTGCAGCAAACGACATTAAAAACTATCTTTGGCAAAATAATTTGGATTTTCTCTATAAATAGAATAATATTTATTAAACAGAGTTGAAAAACATTGCGGCAACAGGAACAATTTCTCTTCATGAGCAATTTCTCCTTTTCTTGCAATGTTTTCAAAAGTCATCTGCTGCATTCATGCGTCAAAATGGGAAAGGGTTAAAGGGTTTAATCTTTGAGCTGACACAGATAATAAAATGATAATAACCCCCAAGGAAACATCAGCATGAAAAAACAAAATCTTGAAAATGACTGTTTTTCTGATTAGTTTGGGGTATTTTTTTCCCCTCTGAAAATAAAAACTACAAACACTGCATCTCTCCATCATGTACAGAAAACCTTATAAACACCAATGTCGCAACTGTAGAACTGCTCTAACCACATTTTGTTGAAATTTTTTCCTTTAAACCCAGTCTTCCACATGCGGTTGTCAAAATTGGTTGCATAAATTTTGACTCATCAGTGTAGCAGATTACTTTTAAGAAATATTTGTTTTCAAATCTTTTCAATAATTATACTTTCAGTTAGATATTTACAATATTTATATGCAGACACACATCAAAATGTGTCTGCAAGGACCTTTGTTAGATAGGGTTCTACAACAGTTAACCCTTTCCCTGATATAGACGCTTTCTGACACCTCTGCAGCAGAAGGCTTTTTGAAAACATAGTGACAAAAGAAGAAATTGCACAAAACGTGCAATTTCTCCTTTTGCCACCATGTTTTCCACTTTTTGTCACAGGTTATCCATTCAATTATGGAGATTTTCTATGTTTTGACAAAAAACGTTCAAAGTCGTCTGCTGCAGATTTGTCATATGAGGGAAAGGGTTAACCCACCTCAGTGGTGTAGTTACAGGTAGAGTGTCGGGCGCCTCGGGTGCGGAAGGTCAGGGGTTCGATCCCCGAATAAGTCATACCAAAGACTTTAATAATGGTAGTAACGACGTAGGCGCTCAGGGTTGCGGGTTTAGCATTACAACTGGCTGGCTGGTGTCAGGATAAATGGACCAGTAGTACTGGTAACTTACCCAGGAAATGCCGTGATGTAACTGAACAAGTGTTATAAAGCGGCGTAAAACACCAAACAATCTATCCACAATAGTCTGGGAACATTTAACCCTTTCCCACCTGTAGACGCATTTTGACACATCTGCAGCAGACAACTTTTGAAAACATTGTGACAAAGTGAGAAATTTATCAAAACAAACAATTTCTCCTTTTGCCACAATGTTTTCAACTTTTTTCAGCATTTATACCTTCATTTATAGAGGTTTTCCATGATTTTTCCTAGATGTTTTCAAAGTTGACTGCTGAAGATTTGTTGTATGTGGGAGAAGGTTAATTCCATTGCATGATCAAGAGATTGAGCTGTTTACCCAAATACAATTACCTATCAACTTGTCTAGACTTCTATATCCCCTTTAAATATTCAAAAGTTCTTCATTTAAATATCAGACATCGGCATGACAGGTCAGATTGCACTGATATCAGCCATTTTGTGGTTAGTCTGTGTCACATGATAGAGATCACATGACTTTGAGTGACACATCTGACATTTTCAACACAGATTAATGCGCTTATAGCTGGCATGCAGCTGAGAAAATAAGTACCTTTCAGTACAAGTAATTCAAGAATAAATTCATTGATTTGTATTATTTTTGCTACCTATTAACCATATCATGATTTTTGTTTGTTTAACTATTTCCCACTTACACACCCATTTTGATGCATCTAAAGCAGACAATTTTTGAAAACATTGTGGCAATAAAGTTTACCAATTTAGTCTAGCTTAATTTTAAAGATCTAGATTTACAACATTTTTGTCCAGATGCTTTCACAGTCATCTGCTGCAGAGTTTACATACATGGGAGAGGCGGTTAATACATTTTGATACATTACCTTCAGTGGCAAAATAAATTACAAAAACATATTTATAAATGTTTTCATGAGGGTCATGTTCTAATGAAGTAATATGAGCATAAGGCCTATTAACCCTTTCCCACATACAACTTTTCTGCAGAAGATTCCTTTGAAAAAACCCTGGAAATATGGATTTCTTTTAATAAATGAACATAATAATCATTGAATAGAGCAGGAAACATGATGGCAAAAGCAGAAATTTGTCATTATAAGAAATTTTTCCTTTTGCCAGACTATTTTCAAAAGTTGCCTGCAGGCAGATGCTTTAAAACGGATGTGCATGTAAGGGGATTAATCTCTGTATTATAATCTATTACTGTTTAAACTTTATCACAGAAACTATAGGGCATTGGAGAAAATTGGTACAAAAGTAAATTTTATTACGACAATAGTTTTGCTGGGAAAGTTTCTTCCAACAAATTGAGATTTCATATCAAATGTATGAATCGAATACTGGTATATTGGATTAACTGTTAGCTCGGGGAATTCACAGCGTAATGTACTAATCAAATTTTCCGAAGATTGGATACGACATCGAAGCTCAGGTCTTTTGAATTTCTCGTCTTTTCTCGACTGAGTGCATCACTTGTTGATGTTATTACCCATAAATTTAGCGTTTCCTCTTACAATATAAACGGTTGCTGTATTGATTGTTCTTTTTATGCTGATTTGTCTGTTTCAATCTCACAGCATTCCCAAATATAGACGCATGTTGATGCATCTGCAGCAAATGATCGAGTTTCGAAAAAAACATTGTGACAAAAAGGAGAAATATCTCAAAATGATTCATGAGCATTTATCTCCTTTCACCACAATGTTTTTTTAATAAAATCCATTCAATAATGAAACTTTTACTTATAACATTTTTACTAACTTTGTGTACATAAAAACAAATATTTTCAAAGTAACTGTCGCAGATTTGTTGTAGGAAGGAAAGGGTAAAAATAATCAAATGTTAAATCTAGCACAAAATGAAGCATCAAAACTTGAGAAAAGTTTACTTTGTTCTCTGAATATGTGCTAAGGTATCTGATTGGTCAGAAGAAAAACAATTCTGAACAGTGACCAATCAGAAGTCTTATAAGTTCATTTCACAGTACAGCGAACGTTTTATTATGAAATGATGATTGCTAAAAATAATGAGCAATTTCTCCTTTTGCTGCAATGTTTTCAACTCTAATCATTAATATTTTCATTTATATGGATTGATTCATCTGTTGCAGATCTATTGTATGTGTGAAAGGGTTATTGTTTCAGATAATATTTTTTTAGTATGTAGACATCAGTTCTCTCTCCAAGTCTGGACAAATTCTAAATTTTAACATTTCGATATCGCCGCCGCCCCGGATGATGATGATGCCACCAACAGGGTATCAGATTACTACGTTCTTGCCATCATTGGCATCAGATTACTACCTTCTTGGCGTCATTGTATTCTTTTTAAGAATTGATCAAGGATAATATTTATAATTGTGTTTTTTTACAAGATGGCTCAAATGGTCCGATATTGACCAGTATGGACAGACTTTGACCATTGGTCAGCCATATGTCCAGTAATAGGAGCTACTCTACTAATTGAAATATGATACATAAATTAACCATTCAATTAACTGTTTGAACTTGGTAGGGCAATTTGTATAATTGCCATCATGTACATCCCATTTTGAACCCTTTCCAACTTGCAAACACTTTTTGACGCATCTGCAACTTTTGAACTACATGTCTCTTGATGCCACCTTTGAAATCATTACAAAAGGAGAAATAATTGCTCATACCCAGTTTAATTCAATATATAGTTATACTTTTTACTATAGAGAATAATGCAAGAATTTCAGACTGCGTAGGTTCAAAACAAAATGGTATATGAGTCGCGACACACATAAATTAACCCTTTCCCTCCGGCGACACATTTTGACGCATCTTCATTAGACGACTTTTGAAAACATTGTGGAAAATGGAGAAATTGCTAATAAAGAGCAATAATACTCCAAATCCCATAATGTTTTCAACTCAAGCACAGATCTTTTCAAAGTCATCTGCTGCAGATAAATGGCAAAGGGAGGGACAAGTTAAAAAAGTTACCATCGATGACTGTTCAGAAATGTATGACCAGCACAGATCCAGATTATAAGTCATCTCCATGCACTCTGACCAGGCTATCCTTCGTTTCGCCAACCTAGAGGTGTCTCAAGAACATCGACGCGTAATTATGAGCAATTTCTCCTATTGCCACAATGATTTCAAAAGTCGTCTCAGCTGCTGATCGAGGCGTGAGAAAGTGTGGGAAAGGGATAATATTAACCCTTTCCCTCATATAGACGCTTTCTGACTCCTCTGCAGCTTTTTGAAAACATTATAAGTGACAAAAGAAGAAATTGCTCAAAACGAGCAATTTCTCCTTTTGACACAACGTTTTCCACTTTTAGACATATATATTACGCATTCAATTATAGAGATTTTCCATTTTTTGACAAAATATGTTTAAAGTCGTCTGCTGCAAAATTTGTCGTATGAGGGAAAGGGTTAAGTATAACTGCATACAACAGGCATGACATGATACATGGTTTTTCAATCATCGTTGCAATAATTACCCTCAAGGAATGATAATCCTAGCTCGACCAGACAACTCAAGGACGCTTTACATTTCCCATTCATAAAGTATGCCGTCATCTGACTAAGTTCTGCCGTAATATTTACGCATATCTATCATCCACAACTGCGATTTGCATGTCGACAAGAATCTTTGCGGTATAGGAATTAGTAAATAGACATTGGCCTATAAATGTGAAAAACAGATTTGTCATGTAATTGCAGACAAAACTTTCCTCGATTGTCTTCCTGATATTTCATTGCAAGAAATTATTCATGTATACCCTTTACCACATACTTATATGCTTTCTGACATCTCTGCAGCAAGCAACCTTCGAAAACATTGTTGAAAAAGGAGAAATTGCTCATAATGATAAATTTCACCTTATGATACTTTATGTTTCAAACTCTATATCCTTTCATTTATCGAGATTTTTACCTATTTTTGCCAAGATACCTTCAAAGTCGGCAGAATCTTTCCCATATATACAACAAATCTGCAGCAGACCACTTTGAATAAATCTGCACAGTTATTATGGAAAATCTTTATTAGTAAATCATGGTGAGCAAAATTTTAATGTTCTCCTTTTGCCATTCCCACTTGTTTGTAATATTACCTGCTGCAGACCTCTATATATAGCTGTGCCGAAATGTTGAATTCTTGTAAAAAGAATAATTATTAGCCAGTGCTGAACCAATAACCTCATTAGATACTTAACCCTTTCCCTCATACGGACCACTTTCTGACGCCTCTGCAGCAGATGGCTTTTTGAAAACATAGTGACAAAAGAAGAAATTGCTCAAAACGAGCAATTTCTCCTTTTGCCACAATGTTTTCCACTTTTAGTCATAGGTTATCCATTCAATTATAAAGGTATTCTATTTTTTGACAAAATATGTTCAGTCGTCTGCTGCAGAGTTGTCATATGAGGGAAAGGGTTAACCATCTACCTCATACAGACACTTTCAGATGCCTATGCTTCAGAGGACTTTTGAAAACTTTGTGACAAAAGAAGAAATTGTTCACAATGAGCCACTTCTTCTTTTGCCACAATTCTTTCAATTTTGTTCGATAATTGTTCTTTCATTAAATTTTGTAAATACTTTCCATAATTTACATAGATGTTTTTTAAAGTTGTCTGCTGCAGATTTGTTGTATGTTGGAAAGGCCTGGTTTAAGAACGAAATGTTATATGTCAGGAAATTTTGAAAGCATTGTGATAGAAAAACTGTTTTCAATTTCATATGCTGAAACATCAGCATGTTTTCAAGCACACAGCTCTAATTGAAGCAAAACTGTGATTGAAGTCTGTTTTCAATTCCATATGCCAAAACATCAGCATGTTGTCAAGCAATCAGCTCAAGCAATAGCATATTGGGTGATTTGTTAAAAACTTAAGAGACAGGAAAAAGGGTTAAATAAATTTTTGAAATAAAAACTGGAAATCATTGCCTGTGCCTGTCTGCAAGCCCTAGATTATGAAGTCATTACCTTGATTTAAGGACCATAATAATCCATGGTGTTAAATTCACATAAATTTTCATTAATTCTTAACTCATTCCAGATGTTTTATTTGAAAATTTGTGTCTTGTGTATGACAGGGGAACCTGTGAACCAAGGGTGGCATTTTTTGGGTCTTGTTGCATGGTGGAAATGGGGAAGGCCAAGGTGATCCTCACTCACTGGGGCCCAGGCACACGCACTCTAACTTAACAATTTGAAAAATCTCTATAATGGAATTGAAAACATCAGTGGCTAAAAGGAGAAATTGGACATTTCATAAATAAGCAATTTCTTCCTTTTGCCACAAAATATTCACAAGATGTTTACTTTAGATCAGATTCAAAATGTTTGGTAATGGATTAAAGGTTACAGAAATGGTACATTATAATCATTTGCTTTTGAAATATTTGAGTTTATTTAATAATCCTGATAATCAAAGAGTTTTAATAAAAGTGTTATATAAAAACACAGATCACAGAGTGACCTCTGATGCAGAGGTATCAATATTGAATAGAGTTGTAAACTTTGTTTCCAAAAAGCCTCTTCCTCAGATGCTTCGTGTAAAATGCATATCTGCGTGTGAGAAAGGGTTAGATTAAGATGCTGCATGTTTAAGTACCACATCTGAACTAGCTGATGGCTTTAACCACTAGATAAGCCTTGTGGGCTTTCAAGTGAGCATATCTACCTCCAACTGATTGCAATTAAAGCCAGGGGACGGGTGTCTGCAATTAGAGCACTGGCTTTTACACAGCAACTGAGTAACAGACATGTTTGAGGAATAAAAAGGTCACATGGTTTTCCTGAAGTTTAATTAGCATTGAAATGTTTAACCCTTTCACACCTAAAGAGGCATTTTGACAAACATGCAGCAGACGAACATGCAGCAGACGATTTTTGAAAACATTGTGACAAATGGTGAAATTGCTCATAATGAGCAATTTCACCATTTGCCGCCATGTTTTTAACGCTATTCAATAACTATCTTTTGTAGAGATTTTCCAAGTCTTTAATTGCCTGACATGTTTCCAAAGTTGATCATCTGCTGCGGAACTGTTGTATAAATGTTGGAAAGGGTTAATAAGCAATGCCAGGTGTGAAACTGTGAGGAAATCTGGCATTTATTATCAATCTTTGACAATGTCTGCTACATTTAAATTGATTTTTTGATTGTTGATTGAATAGTTTTTCAGTTTCATCACTGTGGTCAGTTCACCAAACCATGGTCATGTGTTTCTTGGCTTTCTTGCAGAAGTACTTTACACAACATGCTTCCCTGGCAACTGGCTTTACTTTCCCACAGAGACAAATTGTTTAGCTCACTGGTGGGATGAGTGGTGCATTAGTCACAATGCCTTTTGTCAATCTATGATTGCATTTTGTCAATCTATGGTTGCCTTTTGTCAATCTAAGGTTGTCCTTTGTCAATCTAAGGTTGCCTTTTGTCAATCTAAGGTTGCCCTTAATTTGTCAATCTAAGGTTGCCTTTTGTCAATCTAAGGTTGCCTTTTGTCAATCTATGGTTTCCTTTAGTCAATCTAAGGTTGCCCTTAATTTGTCAATCTAAGGTTGCCTTTTGTCAATCTATGGTTTCCTTTTGTCAATCTATTAGGTTTTAACGGTTTAGCTGTTACACATGTACACACTCTTAATACTTGGGAGACTTGAGTACTGCTCTGCAAGAAGTAGCCTTTGTGACAAGTCAGATCCAGATCTGGATCAACCTGCGCATCCATGCAGTCTGAATTGGCTCTGCACTGCTGGCCAATTCAATCATTTTTAGAAGAAACTTCTGTTTAGCCGAGTATCCATTTGGATCCAGTCACTAAGCATCAATGCACATACATGCAGAGTTTATTAGAAAGTGAAATAATTCAGTTAAGTTTTCCTGGAGCACAGCTCATGACTTCCCCCCATCAAATCCCTTAACCCTTTCCCTCATATAGACGCTTTCTGACGCCTCTGCAGCAGACGGCTTTTTGAAAACATAGTGACAAAAGAAGAAATTGCACAAAACGTGCAATTTCTCCTTTTGCCACAATGTTTTCCACTTTTCGTCATAGGTTATCCATTCAATTATAGAGATTTTCTATGTTTTGACAAAATACGTTCAAAGTCGTCTGCTGCAGAATTGTCGTATGAGGGAAAGGGTTAAATGTAATTGCCTGAACTCTATCACACATGTTGGGGGCAATTGCCATGAGTGTAATATCTACCAAGTAATGAGGAGGATTGCAACATCAAACAATTGATAAATCCTCCAGATAAACTTTATAATTATCTTCTGGACCGCAGCTTTCATGACATAAAAGGATATGTCATTTGCTTTAAAAACATCTTGGTAAAACATGTTATATTTTGAAAAGTGGAAGTAAAAATTGTATTGATTGATTGATTAGGGTTTAATGCAGTTTCAGCAGCTTCCAAGCCACTGGCTGCTAAATTTCAACAAAGACTTAGCCCATTGGTCGGGCGACCAGTAGAACAACAGTGCTGAGGCCTTGATTTGAACCAATGAACTGTAACTTGTACAGCTAGTTTGTGGGATAAAAATCTGATAAAAAAAAATTTAAAACGTAACCATTTGTTCTTCTAGATGTTACCAGTTTCATTGATATATAACCTGACTTACTATCTATGAAATTTGAATGAATGTATAATCATTGAATGGAGTTAAAAACAATGTCACAAATGGAGATATAGCTCATTATGGACAATATCTCCTTTTGCCACATTGTCACGTTGGAAAGGGTTAAAAAGATCTGATTGATAATTTGACGCATTTGCAGCAGACGACTTTTGAAAACAATTGCTGCAAAAGGAAACAAAACTCAGTTTCTCCTTTTATTTCTACAATGTTATCAATAAAGGCATCAAAAGGTTTCTAAATGCTAACCCTTTCCCTCATACGACAATTCTGCAGCAGACGACTTTGAACGTATTTTGTCAAAACATAGAAAATCTCCATAGTTGAATGGATAATCTATGACAAAAAGTGGAAAACATTGTGGCAAAAGGAGAAATTGCACGTTTTGTGCAATTTCTTCTTTTGTCACTATGTTTTCAAAAAGCTGTCTGCTGCAGAGGCGTCAGAAAGGGTCTATATGAGGGAAAGGGTATCCCGGAGAAAGTAAATATTCAAAAATAATCCCTGCTTTATTTCGACTCCTCATAGAAAAAAAAAAGTTCTTTTTTATGATCAATCCATTTTCATCTTCTTAAACCATGTGTACAAGTCAGTCCAACCATGCTATCTGGTGTGAAAAAAAAAATCCAACAAAAACGAAAATCAATACATTTTTTCCCCATCCATGGATCATGCAGTCATGCCCTAATCCCTTGGTTGTCATTTAATTGACAAAAAACCTAAATTGTTCTATAAATAACTAAAACAGGAATTTCCGTGTGACAATGGTCAGGGATACGCGAGACACAACTTCTGGTGACTGTGACGGTAGTGATGCAGAAAAACCAATAATCTCCGCCCAGTTTAAACCCTTTCACCCATACAGCAACACTGCAGCAGATTTTGACAAAATATACCTCGGCAGAAATAGGGAAAATATCTGTAAATGAAGGTGTGATTATTGAAAGGAGTTAAAAACATTGTTTCAAAAGAAGAAGTTGATCATTTAGAGCAATTTCATCTTTAGACAGGATGTTTTCAAAAGTCGTGTCTGCTGCTATTAAAGGTTTAAAGGTTTAAAAAGTGTCAACATTCTTGAATCTTTTCCCATTCAATGAAATGTATTTTTATGGCCATGTTAATTCCAATGTTTATATCTGAATGTAAAGAGACAAGCAGCTGTCAGCGTAAATATCATATGCTCCAAAATTTTGAGGCATTTAATAAAACCTCAAAAAATATCTTTTGAGACATCAATCCTCAATCTTCATATTAAAAGTGTATGACGAAAATTTACGCCGAGACAATTCATAATATTTGTAAAAAGATCATAACCTCGTCAACATAATAATGTTTGAAAGTTGAATATGAATGTCAGGTACTCACAACATAAAGTTATTGTATGAAAACCATTGTTCAATTTTTTCAATAATCGCTGTCTAAATAAGAGTTTGACGAGGTCTCATTCCTTAAACAGTTTTCTAGAACTGTAAACAATTGCATTACTCTAAATTCAAGACACGAGACGACGCCTTCATGTCATTTACATGAAAAACTAATCCACAACATTTGCGAATTTAAATATCATTGTGTTTGTGGTATTGATTTAAACTATTTACAATATGACACTTTTAGAGTCGTCTGCTTAACCTATTCCCACAAGCAGACGCATGTTGAAGAATCTGCAGCAGACGGCTTTTTGAAAAAACATAGTTACAAAAGAAGAAATTGCTCAAAACGAGCAATTTCTCCTTTTGCCACAATGTTTTTCCACTTTTAGCTATAGGTTATCCATTCAATTAAAGAGATTTTCTATTTTTTGACAAAATATGTTCAAAGTCGTCTGCTGCAGATTTGTTGTATGAGGGAAAGGGTTAACCTATTCCCACAAGCAGATGCATGTTGAAGAATCTGCAGCAGACAACTATTGAAAACATTCTGGCAAATGGAGAAATTGCTCATAATGAGCAATTTCTTCATTTGCAAGAATGTTTTAATTAATTTAACTCTATTTTATACTCATACTTTCATTTAAAGAATTTTTAAATATCTTTGTGGGTGTGTTTTCATTTTAAAGTCGTCTGCTACAGATTTGTTGTATGTGCGAAAGGGTTAACCTTTTCCCACAAACAGACGCATGTTTTAAGCATCCGCAGTAGACAACTTTTGAACACATTGTGGAAAAAGAAGAACAATGCTCTCATAATGAGGAATATCTCCTTTTGGCATGATGATTTCCTCTCTTATCAAGAATTACACTTTCTTTCATTCAAGATTATCCTATTAATTTTCCAGATGTTTTAAAAGTTGTCTGTTGAAGAATTTTTGCATTTTGAGAAAGGATTGAACCATGCAGACTGCAGCAGACAATTTTCAACTCTATTCAATATGTCTACTTTCATTAAAACATGTGACCCTATTATAGTCGTCGCGCTGCAGATTTGTCGTATGTGGGAAAGAGTTCATTAGGCTCTCACACATTTTGTCATATTGCACTTTGTAAAATTAATAAATAACCCTTACACACATACATACGATTTCTGACGTCTCTGCAGCAGACATGCTTTGAAAACATTGTGGCAAAAGGAGAAATTACACATAATGAGAAATTTCTCCTATTGCCTCGCAATGTCTAATAATTAAACTCTCATTTATGCAGATTTTGTATGCTTTTTACCAATATCCTTTCAAAGGTCATCTGATGCAGATTTTGTTCGCATGTGGGATAGAGTTACTGGCCCTCGAACACTTTGTCTTAGGTGCACTTTATACAATTAATAAATAAAAACAGCTGTTTTCTAATATCAACCAAATGTAGGGATACAAAAGGTAATTTCAGCTATAAGGACGACGTCCTTGAATCAATATCTTATATAGCCTTTTCCAACACATAGACGCTTTCCGACGCCTCTGCAGTAGACGACTTTTGAAAACAGCATGACAAAATAAGAAATTGCTCATAATGAGCAATTTCTCCTTTTGCCACACTGTTTTCAACTACATTCACTCATAGAAATGATTTTCATGTTTGCCAATAGGTTTTCTAAGTCGTCTGCTGCGGATTTGTTGTATGTGGGAAAGGGTTAAAAGCTACCCTGTAGAGTGTGTGATATACCATGAGATCGGTCCTGCTGCTTCAACATGACACGCAGGCGCGGAGCAGGATTTCGTCCATGCAGGTGTGTCCCGTATTGAATAACTTTCCACCTTGTTTTTTAATCCTTTCCCTCATACTACAAAACTGGAGCAGACGTCACTTTGAACATATTTTGTCCAAAAATAGAAAATCTCTATAATTGAATGGATAACCTATGACTAAAAGTGGAAAACATTGTGACAAAATGAGAAATTGCTCGTTCTGAGCAATTTTTTCTTTTGTCACTATGTTTTCAAAAAGTCATCTGCTGCAGAGCCGTCAGAAAGCGTCTATATGAGAGAAAGGGTTAACAATGCTTTCCGACGCCGCCTCTGCAGCAGACGACTTTTAAAAACATTATGGCAAAAGGATGATCAATTTCTCCCTTTATCACAATGTTTTCAACTCTATTCAATGTTTTATCTTTCATTTTTAGAGGTTTAACCATACTTTTAACCAGATGTTTTTCAAATTTGTCTAATGCAGATTTGTAGTATGTAGGAAAGCGTTAAGCCACAGTTCTTTTTAAAAATGAAAGTAAAATAATCTAATAGAGATCATGTGGCAAATTGAGAAATTGTCATAATGTTTTCATATGTCTGCCACAGATGTGTCAAACTATGTCTGCATGTTATGGTTAGTTACTATAATTTACAGAAGGTCTGGTACCCTAGGTGACACTGAGTGTCCAGGGTACCAGTATGTAACGGAATGTTCATTGGCAAGTGTCAATCAATGCATAATTGCATCAAACATAGTGTTACATAAAAGTATCCTTGTTCTGATCGAATAACCTGCATGCTTCTCCACGTTTTGATTCAATAACCCTTTCAATCATAAGAGTTTTTCGATAACTTTGCAGAGATATATTTAAAGTTGTCGATCTGCATGCAGATTTGCTGTATGCATGGTCGAAAGTGTTAATGGTAACAATTTTACCTGGAGAAAGCTTCGACCTATAAATGGTAATCAGAATAATAATCATCAATGGAACACAGGGGTTAATTGTTTCAGAATAATGTATTGATTGATTCAGTAACAGGGACGTTCAACCCTTTCCCACATACAGCAAATCTGCAGCAGACGACTTTAAAAAAACATGGTGACAAAAACCTGAAATATCTCCATAAAAGATAGCTTTACTGTTAAGTAAAGTTGAAAACATTGTGGCCAAAGGAGAAGTTGCTCATCATGAGCAATTTCACCTTTGGCCACAATGTTTTCAAAAGTTGTCTGCTACTATTGCATCAAAATGCGTTTGCAGAGATGGGAATGGTTTAAAGCACCTTCCTTAGCAGACCTTAAATTTCTTCTTTTCCCACAATACTTTTTCAACTTTCTAAATATTACCAGTTTTCCAGCTGTTAGCCCTTTCCCCTCATGCAACAAATCTGCGGCAGACGATTTTGAAAACATAATTGAATAGAGTTGGCAAAAGGAGAAATTTCTCATTACGTTCAATTTCTCCGTTTGCCATGTTTTCAAAAGTCGTCTGGCATTATGCAGAAGCATTTAAATGTGTCTGTATGTAGGAAAAGGTTAGAATATGACACGAGGTAAACAATTACCACTTAACACAATTTGTGAAATCCTCATCAATATGCGATACTTTAAGAATCATTTCTTTGAATCACATTAACCCTTTCCCACATATAGACGCTTTCTGACGCCTCTGAAGCAGCTAGCTGACGTCTTTTGAAAACAGAGTGACAAAAGTAGAAATTGCTCAAAACGAGCAATTTCTCCTTTTGTCACAATGTTTTCAACTCTATTCAATAATATTACTTTGATTTATAGAGATTTACCACATTTGTCAAGAAATGAAACATTCAAGACAACTCAATTCATTGAACGCCTTGTCACAAACTCAATTCTTCACATTTAACTCGGAAAGTGTTCAAATCATTTATAACAATTTAGATGAGCAATAACAAAAACCTCACTTTTCATGGCATTTATGACAATTTATATTCATGAAAATCATGTGGTGATAACTTTGGATTTCCATCAAGTTCAAAACCAGGAACAGTTCGCCCAGTTTAACCCTTTCCTTCATATAGACCCTTTCTGACACCTCTGCAGCAGACAGCTTTTTGAAAACATAGTGACAAAAGAAGAAATTGCACAAAACATGCAATTTCTCCTTTTGCCACAATGTTTTCCACTTTTTGTCATAGGTTATCCATTCAATTATGGAGATTTTCTATGTTTTGACAAAATACGTTCAAAGTCGTCTGCTGCAGAATTGTTGTATGAGGGAAAGGGTTAAGACACATTCTTACACGTTACGGCAGCAGGGAACTTTTGAAAACATAGCGGAAAAAAGAGAAATTGCTCATCATGAACAATTTCGACTTTTGTCACAAAATTATGTTTTCATCTTATACCGGTATGGTAATATATATATATATACACTATATACTTTCGTATAAATTTGTCTTATATTGGCTGAGGTATAATAAACAACAATTTTATTATGGAAATCTGCAGCAGACGACATTGAAAACATAGAGGGAATCTCTATAAATGTAAAGATAATTCTTGAATACAGTTGAAAAAACACAGTTTATTTCTGGCAAAAGTAGAACATTTGCTTATTAATCCTTCCCTCATATGACAATTTTAGCAGCAGACGACTTTGAACATATTTTGTCAAAAATAGAAAATCTCTATTATTAAATGGATATCCTAATGACTAAAAGTAGAAAACATTGTGGCAAAAGGATAAATTACTTGTTTTGAACAATTTCTTCTTTTGTCACTATGTTTTCAAAAAGCTGCTGCAGAGGCATCAGAAAGCGTCTAATTATGAGAGAAAGGGTTAAACAGCTAAGCATTGGATTTCATTAAGTTGGTTGTATAAGATGATGTTAACCCTTTCCCTCATACAACAATTCTGCAGCAGACGACTTTGAACATATTTTGTCAAAACATAGAAAATCTCCATAATTGAATGGATAACCTATGACAAAAAGTGGAAAACATTGTGGCAAAAGGAGAAATTGCACGTTTTGTGCAATTTCTTCTTTTGTCACTATGTTTTCAAAAAGCCGTCTGCTGCAGAGGCATCAGAAACTGAATGGTGATATTTAACCCTTTTCCACTTGCAGACGCATTCTGAAACCTCTGCAGCAGATGACTTTTGAAAACACTGTGACAAAAGGAGAAATTGCTCGAAAACAAGCAATTTCTCCTTTTGCCACATTGAAGATTTCAACTTTTTCAGTTTTAATACCTACAATAATAAAGAGATTTTCCATATTTTAGAGTAGACATTTTTAAAGTCTTCTGCTGCAGATTTACTGTATGTGGGAAAGTGTTAATGATCATTGTATTCAGTGACTGTTAAGTAAAATGTTAAAATGCTTTTACCATCTGCTGTGCCGCTAATAAACGGCATGTTGTGCAAACTATGCTCTTTAACTTCGGAGTAATTATCATGTAAATTGCGATGTTCATGTTTATTTTATGGAATATGAATGATAAACACATGTCTTAGCCCTTTCCCTCATATAGGCGCTTTCTGACGCCTCTGCAGCAGACGGCTTTTTGTAAACATAGTGACAAAAGAAGAAATTGCACAGAACGTGCAATTTCTCCTTTTGCCACAATGTTTTCCACTTTTTGTCATAGGTTGTCCATTCAATTATGGAGATTTTCTATGTTTTGACAAAATACATTCAAAGTCGTCTGCTGCAGAATTGTCGTATGAGGGAAAGGGTTAAGGCTATACAGTTCACTCCAGAATATATGCAATAAGACCCATTGTTTCCATAATTTAACTCTTTTCCACATGCAGACGCATTTTGGTATATTTGCAGGAGAATACTTTTGAAAACATCAAACCCTATTCAATTACTTTACAAACATTTCAAGAGATTTTCCATTTTTTTGGCCTTGATCAGGTTTCGAAGTCGGCGGCTGAAGATTAAAAGTATGGAGGAAAGAGTTATGAAACCTTGGTTCACCAACAAACACCTATAACATAACAAAAATAACAACAACAACCACAAAACACCTAACCTGGAGTGTTTATGATGTTACAGGAATAAAACAAACATTCTGTAAAATATCTGGTACACATGGTTAACATTTTCACTGACAAAGATGATTTTTAGCCCCTCTACAGCAGATTTTCTTTGGAAACATCTTGGAAAAAGAATTCAGGGCTCAAATTAACCCTTGTCTAATTCTCTCATGATGTTCTTACTCTTGATCAAAAAACTATGCTTCCAATTAACCCTTTCCCTCATAAAGACGCTTTCTGATGCCTCTGCAGCAGACAGCTTTTTGAAAACATAGTGACAAAAGAAGAAATTGCACAAAACAAGCAATTTCTCCTTTTGACACAATGTTTTCCACTTTTATTCATTATGTTATAGAGATTTTCCATTTTTTGACAAAATATGTTCAATTTAAGTCGTCTGCTGCAGAATTGTCGTATGAGGGAAAGGGTTAATATAACAGGAGGTGAGATTTGTTCATGGAATCATACGAGTAAACTGTTTCAATCTTGAATCTTTCAAATGGACATGTCAACCGTTGCATTGGATGGATTTTTTATTGCGGTTTTACGCTGCTTTCAACATTATTTCAGTAAATATATCACGACGAAAGTTCACTTATTCATGATTCCTGGGTAAACAAACCAGTACCAGGCAAGAAAATGTGCCTTGCCCAAGGGCACTCAATCCACTATGACGGTTGTGCCGTGAATGGGGATGGAACCCGGGACACCCTGTTTCAAATTCCCGAATCTAACCTGCATTAATGGAAGCATCCATAGCAAGTGCAAGGGATAAAAGGATATAGATATATTTGAGTGAGTTGAGAATTCAACAGTAAAGATCCTGTTCAGTCGGTCGCAGATGCGCAAACCGGCCTGGCTCTATACCTGTGGCACACAGGGTTATAACCCTTTCCCTCAAATAGACACTTTCTGACGCCTCTGCAGCAGAAGGCTTTTTGAAAACATAGTGACAAAAGAGCAATTTCTCCTTTTGCCACAATGTTTTGTTTTCCACTTTTAGTCATATAGGTTATCCGTTCAATTATTGAGATTTTCTATTTCTTGAAGAAATATAATTATTATTGTTCAAAGTCGTCTGCTGCAGTTTTGTTGTATGAGGAAAAGGGTTAACCCTTTCCCACATACATCAAATCTGCAGCAGAAAACTTTGAAAACATAAAGGGAAATGTAAGCAATATCTAAATAAATGAAAATGTTGTAACAAGCGTGGCAAAAGTTGCTGCTATAGAAGCGTCAGAAAGCGTCTGTATGTGGGAAAGGATTAAATGAAATCACAATTAACCCTTTCCCTCATTAAACAATTCTGCAGCAGACGACTTTGAACATATTTTGTCAAAAAATAGTAAATCTCTATAATTGAATGGATAACCTATGACAAAAAGTGGAAAACATTGTGGCAAAAGGAGAAATTGCTTGTTTTGAGCAATTTCTTCTTTTGTCACTATGTTTACAAAAAGCTGTCTGCTGCAGAGGCTTCAGAAAGCGTCTATATGAGGGAAAGGGTTAAGACATATTCTGCAACATGCTACATATTGCATGCACATGGGTAATTGAGCATGATTGACAATATCATTTCATCATCATTTCTTGGGCTATATTATAGAGAGGGAAGACAGTTATGTAAGTTGTTAACACCCACAAAACACCCCCTACTCATACTGTTTATCCTTTTACCACATATAGACGCTTTCTGACGCCTTCTGCAGCCTTCTGCTTCAAAACAAGCAATTTCTTCTTTTGCCACAATGTTTTCAACTCTTTTCAGTAATTATACCTACATTTATAGAGATTTTCTGTGTGCTTGCCTAGAAACTTTCAAAGTCGTCTGCTGCAGACTTGCTGTATGTAGGAAAGGGTTAAAAGAGATAAAATATAGACATTATAATAAAGCCACTATGAGGAGGCCATCATAGAAGTCTAATGTTTCATGCACATTGGCAAAAAAGCATTTGATTGAGATATATTACATTTGTAGTTTACTTTAACCATTTCCCACTAAAGTCTTGCGGATGCAATTTGAAAACATCGATCTAGGCGAAAAATTTGGAAAATCTCTTCAAATGAAAAGTGCGGTAATTGAGTAGAGACGAAAACATTCTGGCACATGGATATATAAATTGGTCAATATGAGCAATTTCTCCTTTTGCCACAATGTTTTCAAAAGCTGTCTGCTGCTGAGGCGTCAAAAAGCTTCTGTATACGGGAAAAGTTTAAATGCTGTCACATTCATTTAATTAATATACATTTTTCAAACTGATGTTAACCCTTTCCGTCATAAATACGCCTATTCAGCAGACGCCTTTTTAAAAACATGACGACAAAAGATGAAATTACTCAAAATGAGCCATTTTTCCTTTTTCTCACCATGTTTTCAACTCTGTTAAATTATTGTACTTTCATTTAAAGGGAGTTTCCATTTTTTTTTTCTTTTTTCGGGTAAGTTTTCAAAGTCGTCTGCTGCAGATTTGTTGTGGCAAAGGGTTGAGACATTTTCAAGTCATCTGCAGCAAACTTGTTGAAAAGGGTTGACATGTATTCTGTAATTCAGAATTAGTTGTCAGAATTGACACATCAAACTGGAGGTTAATTAAAGCTTTATATATAATGATGACACATTCTTTTATCTCTTCTGTAGATACAAAAAGGACATTTTTCTCCACTCACAAATTAAACCCACAACCCTTTCCCACCTACAACAAATCTGCAATAGACGACGATGACTTCAAAATCATCTTGGTGAAATTATGGAAAATCTCTGAATTTGAAAACATGAATATTGAATGAAATTAAAAACATTGTAGCTAAAGAAGAAATTGCTCATCATGAGTAACGTTCCTCATTGACATAATAATATTATGAAATTCACAAATGGCAAAACTTAAAGAAAAAGGGACATAATTCAAGCAAAAAACATTTTAGAGTTATGACCCTTGTAGCAAACATTCACCTTATGATGTTGATGAGAGTTTTCCATTTAGTTCCAATGCCATAGCTTCTTTAAGTCTAACAGTTAAGATGTAAACTAGACCTAAGATTGCCACGTGGTCTCCAATTAATCTGATTAAATGACAACAATAGCTAAATCTCCCCAGAAATAAGTAATTATCCGTAAATTTGAACGTTTTGACATAATGGTTCAAGTAAAGAATCGTCATATATTATAAGTTTTTGAGCAATTTCTTCTTTTGTCACTATGTTTTCAAAAAGCCGTCTGCTGCAGAGGCGTCAGAAAGCGTCTATATGAGGGAAAGGGTTAACACTTTACCAAATACACACAAATTGTAAGACTACTAAAGCAGACTTAACCCTTTCCCTCATATAGACACTTTCTGACGCCTCTGCAGCAGACAGCTTTTAGAAAACATAGTGACCAAAGAAGAAATTGCACAAAACGTGCAATTTCTCCTTTTGCCACAATGTTTTCCACTTTTTGTCATAGGTTATCCATTCAATTATGGAGATTTTCTATGTTTTGACAAAATACGTTCAAAGTCGTCTGCTGCAGAATTGTCTTATGAGGGAAAGGGTTAATATTATATTATTGTAGGAGAATAATACAATAGTCACAATTAGCAATTAAACTTTTTCACACATAGTTTTTTCAATGCTATTTCAAAACTGTACGCATGCTTTTCCCCCCAGAATTATACTAAGCTTTTCCTGGTATTTTTTTAAAAGCAGTCGATGACCCTTGAAATAGCATTATCAAGTAGATAAGGTTAACCCCTTACCTTAGATTTCAATAAATCTGCGGTGAACGATTTCGAAAACATCAAAGTACAAATATTGAAAATCACTTTAAAGGAGAGTGTATTTAAAACGCAATGAAGTTGAAGACATTGTTGCCAAAGGAGAAATTGCTCATTACAATCAATTTTTAATTTTGCCACAATGTTTTCAAAAGTTGTCTGCCGAAGATGTATCAAAATGTGTCTCTGCATCAGGTATATAGATGGTTAAAGGTCTTTAGCACTTTCGTCTCTGTGATGACAACAGATTGTCACCAGATCTATGGTAATTCACAGACAATCAGGCACCAGGACTCTAGATACTGAAACATGCTCCATCTTATAACCCTCTCCTTCATGAAGACGTGTTTTGACACATCTACAAGCAGACACCCTTTCCCTCATATAGACGCTTTCTAACGACTCTGCAGCAGACGGCTTTTGGAAAACATACCGTGACAAAAGAAGAAATTGCACAAAACGTGCAATTTCTCCTTTTGCCACAATGTTTTCCACTTTTTGTCATAGGTTATCCAATCAATAATGGAGATTTTCTATTTTTTGACAAAATATGTTCAAAGTCGTCTGCTGCAGAATTTCGGTATGAGGGAAAGGGTTAAGAAAACTTTGTGGTGAAAATGAGAAATTTTACCTTTGCTACAAAAGTATAGATTTTCATATTTTTAGCCGCGATATTTTCAAAGTCGTCTGCTACAGATTCATTGTATGTTGGGAAAGTGTTTACCCTTTCCCACATAAAAAAGAATTAGCAAACAAATTTGAAAACATATAGGTATAAAAATGGGGAAAATAGCTATAAATGAAAGCATCATTACTGATAAACATTGTGGCAAATGAGCAATTTCAGAAAGCGTCTGCATGTGGAATAGGGGGGTTAAATTCCATAGATCTCAATGAAATGGTCTCATTATGAACTTCACTCACAATGAGACAGTTAACAACTCAGACACTGAGATTCTGACCCATCTGCAGCAAACAACTTTTGAAAACATTGTGACATAAGGTGAAATTGCTCATGATGAGCAATTTCAACTTTAGCCAAAATGTTTTCAACTCAAAAGTCACAAGTTGCAAATAGGTCGAAAAAAACAAGGATAATCAAGCCTTAAAAGCCCTTTGCAGCCATGTTTTTGAACCAATCAATATATATATGGCTAGAGCAATTTTTGTAGAGGGTCACCTATTGAAAAATTGCTCCTCAATTATTTGACCATTTCTACTGCAAGCGTGAGCAAGCGGATCTCTTTTGCCACAATGCTTTAAAAGTTGTCTGTTGCATCTGCATGTGGGAAAGAGCAAATTAACCCTATATTTTGAACTGGGCTCGTGCCCGGGATAAATAATACCAGTTAGTACAGAATTTCTGTTGAAAGTGGCATCAAAACAACACATACAATCAAATTGAACTTCCTGAAGTGAGATAGAGGATTTTCATTCCATCACACATAGCCTTCGTCCCAGTGGTCCCATTATCACATGAGTAACGGGAATAAGCACATGGCTCCATTAACAATCGAGTTAATCCTTTTCCCTCATACGACAATTCTGAAGCCGACGACTTTGAACGTATTTTGTCAAAACATAGAAAATCTCCATAATTGAATGGATAACCTAGCTATGACAAAAAGAGGAAAACATTGTGGCAAAAGGAGAAATTGCACGTTTTGTGCAATTTCTTCTTTAGTCACTATGTTTTCAAAAAAGCCGTCTGCTGCAGAGGCGTCAGAAAGCGTCTATATGAGGGAAAGGGTTAATCCTTTCCCATATACATCAAATCTGCAGTGGACAACTTGGAATACATATAGACAAATTATATATGGAAAATCTCTACAAATGAAAGTATAATTTTTTATTATAACATTGTGGCGAAAGGAGAAATTGCTCATAATGAGCAATTTTTTCCTTTTGTAACAATTTTTTCCTTTTGTAACAATATTTTCAAAAGCTGTCTGCTACAGAGGGGTCAGTTAAAGCGTCTGTATGTGGGAAAGAGTTGAACGGAGAATATATAGATGAACAGTGTCATCCCCCAACATATCCTTATACCATCATTATCACAAATTTGTAAATCTCTGCAGCAGATGATTTCTACAAACAAAGAGGAAAAAGAAGAAACTGCTCAAAATTATTAGTTGCTGCCTCTCTCACAATTTACTTGTCGCTCAACTAATATTCACGCTTTCAACCCGATCCAACATGCAGATGCATTTCGTCGCATCTGAACAAGAAGACTTTTTACACTGTATGCAATAGATAAATTTGAAAATTAAATTGTGCAAAGCGGAGACAACTTGTTGAAAATCACCAATTTCTGCCATTTCCACAATGTTTTCAAAATTGTATTATGTTATAAATTTTTCCTCACATAAGTGTTTTTCAAATCAGATAACTCTTTCCCAAATACAGCAATAAATGGAAATATTAGCATTGGATAGGTAGAGTAGAAAACAGTGTGAGGAAAGGAAAAATTACTCGTTTATACTGAATGATTTCTCCTTTTTTTCAGAATGTTTTCAAAAATCGTCATTCTGCAGATGCATATGAATATGTTTTAAAACATCTGGGCAAGGGTTTAAGTTTGTTTTATCAAGGTTTTAAGCCATTTTCAACGTTACTCGTTATATCACAGAGACAATCCACATATTTCTGATCCCTGGGTAAACAAACCAGTAATACGCTAGGCAATGTGCCTTGCCCAAGGGCACTCCACCATGACCACCACGAATGGGAATCGAACCCGGGATGCCCAGTTCGAGATCCCCGCCGCTAAACCACTCTGCCACAGTGGATACCTAAAAAGGTTAAAGTACAGAATAGTAAAGGGCTTAAATAATAGAGTACAGAAAAGTTAATTTAATATACCTGATCAGCTAATTACATGAATTAATATTTCTCAAAGGAAATATAAAATGAGTTTACATTGAACCCAACTGAGTTTAATATCCTTTGATGTAGCATCTCAATTGACAGAAAATATCATGCTTCAATCTACGACCTACTAACAAGCATTATCCATTTCCCACATATACATCAAACCTGCAGCAAACGACTGAAAATATCATGCTTCTATCTTACGACTTACTAACAAGCATTATTTATCCCTTTCCCCACATACATCAAACCTCCAGCAGACGACTTTGAAAACATCTTGGACAATATATGAAAAATCTCTTTTTATGACCGTATAATAATAGATTTAAAAACATAGTGCTAATAGGAGTAATTTCTCACTCATTATGAGCAATTTCACCTTTATGTCACAATGTTTTTTAAAAGTCATTTGCTGTTATCTCTTCTGTCTGCAAGTAGGAAAGGGTTAAACGCTTATAAAGGAAAACCCTTTCCTACTTCCAGACACATTTCAATGTGTTTGCATCCGACTACACTTGTGAACATTGTGGTAAAAGGGGCAATTGCTCATAATGAGTAATTCCGCCTTTTGTCACAATGATGTCAACTCGATTCAATATTATAAGTGCCTTCAGTTCAGGAGATTTCCTTATAATGCTCGTGGGAAAGGTTAAAACCCTACCCGACATATACAAATCAACTAAAGCAGAAATATGGAAAATCTTCATAAATAAAAGTATAATTGCTTTTAGTATGGCAAACAATGTGGCAAAAGGAGCAATTGCTTAATTAGGTAAAGATCAATTTTTCATTTTGCCTACAATTTTCAAAAGTGTCTGCTGCAGATGCATGAAAAGACGTCTGTAGGTGGGATACGGTTAACAGCAGGGAACATGTTACAGGTGAAGGGTTATTAACCAGAAAAATGGCTTATCAGTTAGAAGTATTTATCAATGAGACTTTAATGAGGGAGGTCTTACATAATCTGACTAATTGGCATAGTTTGGGCGCTGTATGGGCTCACATTCTAAATACTTCACTTCTTACTAAGCTAACACAACCATACACCTGTACATACCTGGAAATAGACAGAGGAAACAATGGAATTAGCATACAAGATTTACAAATATGGTAACCTATTACCTGATAGGATTATTTACCCCTTTCCCTCATACGACAATTCTACAGCAGACGACTTTGAACGTATTTTGTCAAAACATAGAAAATCTCCATAATTGAATGGATAACCTATGACTAAAAGTGGAAAACATTGTGGCAAAAGTAGAAATTGCACGTTTTGTGCAATTTCTTCTTTTGTCACTATGTTTTCAAAAAGCTGTCTGCTGCAGAGGCGTCAGAAAGCGTCTATATGAGGGAAAGGGTTAATAGCATCATAATTATGACGGCTTGAAAAAATCTAGGGAAAATGTAAAAACCTAGAAAATTTGGAATATAATTTTGTTTCTCAGTGAGAATGGGTGTTTTATCCTTTCCCACATACAACAATTCTGCAGCAGACTAAAATGAAATTATCAAGTCCAAAATAATAAAAAATCTCCATAAAAGATTATAAGTATTATTATTGAATGGAGTTGAAATCTTTCTGGAAAATGGAGAAATTGCTCAATGTTTTCAAAAGTAAATTGCTACCAATGTCAAATGTTGTTTGTAATTTTAGATGTAATTTTAGATGTATTATAATTCATACTTTGTCATATTAATATTGATGCAGTATACAGGAATTATGTCAATATTTAACCCTTCCCACATATTTTGATGCACCACCAAGGAAATTGCTCATAACAAGCTGTTTCGGAGTGTCGGAGTCCTTTTTGTCACAGTGATTTCAAATCCAATCAATAATTATACTTTTATTTATAGACAATTTTTAATATTTTGCCAATATAAGCATTTGTTGTATGTGGGAATGTGTAAATGCAATTACCCGGATTCTCAACCAATTATACTGTAAAGGGAAAATGTTGATGGATGCAGAGAGGGACTTATATTAAGACAGCACCTGGCAAGGACAGCCTCTCTCTGATTAATAACAGTCTTTCTAATATTGTCATAATGCAGAGCTCTAGATGAGGAGCATTTTTCATGTTCTAAAATCCTTATTTGAAACTCAAACCCTATGTTGTGGGTACTCAACAGAATCGTCTCACTGAGACGATTCTTTTGAGTACCAACACCATAGGGTTTTGTTAAGTAATAAGAGAGATATTGTGGGAAAAAACCACCAGTTTACTCCCTGTTATCTAGTCCCCTTGTAATCATGTATTAGATTTTTCCCAACATGCATCATTTTGATGCAGCAGATGACTTCTGAAAACATTGTGGAAGCAGAGAAATGGCTGGACATGATGAACAATTTCTCCTTTTGCCACAATATTTTCAATACTATCTAATAATTATTCTTTCATTTATAGAAACTTTTCCATTTATTTGCCAAGATATGTTCTGCTGCTGATTTGTTGAATGTGGGAATGGGTAGAGATGGACATCAGATGTCTCTACACTGTTTGCCATATACATATATATTTTCATAATAATATTAAATGTTACTATTTTTTCTATATATAGAAGCATAACCTCATAATACATGAATAGATGTAGTAGCCAAACCATATAGCCACTATAATAAACAAAATAATGTCTTTTAAGTTTGACTGCCTTGGTGGTGTAATGGCAGATCGAGCATCCGCATTGGATCTCTGGATCTCATACCAAATACTTTAAAAGTGGTAGTATACTGAGTAACGAAGTTTCCCTTTTTTGCACTCTGGATTGGAGGGTTAGCATTCTCATTAAATGAGTCGTTGGTATCAGGAGGAAATGCCATGATATAACTTAAAAGATATTGAAAGCTGCATAAAACACCATAAATGCACTCAAAACAAACAAAGTTTGGGTGTTCAAGACAGGTGGCTGCTTAACTTTAAAACACTGTGGCACATTATGAGACTGTAAGTGAGTAAATCATCAGGGGAGATGTACTAATGGCCCAGATTATCCACCATAAGTAGAAAGTGTGTGTGTGATGATGATCTGTTTTGTTATCTACCAATAAACAACCTGTGGGGACTATCACTGGATATTCTAACACCTGCCCACAGTAAATGAGAAACATTCCAGGGTCATAACCTTAAAACATAGGCGGTACCGCTCAATTTCCGGAGTGTGCAGAAATCAGGGATGAACCAGTTCCCACTTACAGACGCTTTCTGATGCCTTTGCAGCATAATAAAAAACTTTTGAAAAAATATTGTTTCAAAAAGAGAAATTACTCATTTCAACTTCATGAACTCTTTATAAGCAATTTTCCCCTTTGGCCACAAAGTTTTCCAGATTTCTGAATGAATCCAAAAAAGATTTTGGTTTGGACATTGAGAGGATACTTGCTACATCAAATTGACTCATTGGACGAAACATGATGCACACCACATGATGCACACCAGACTAGGGTGATCAGAAAAACTTATTAGCACTAATCCTAATTAGCTAAGCTGTAAGGTGGACTACAGTAAAATAGCCATAATAACCCTTTCCCTCATACAACAATTCTGCAGCAGGCGACTTTGAACGTATTTTGTCAAAACAAAGAAAATCTCCATAATTGAATGGATAACCTATAAAGAAGAAATTGCACGTTTTGTGCAATTTCTTTTTTTGTCACTATGTTTTCAAAAAGCTGTCTGCTGCAGAGGTGTCAGAAAGCATCTATATGAGGGAAAGGGTTAAGAGGATACTTGCTACATCAAATTGATTCGCTGGACGAAACATGATGTGCTACCATGATGCACACCAGACTATAGGGTGATCAGAAAAACGTATTAGCACTTCCTACTAAGGTGGACTACAGTAAAATAGCCATAATAATGGACCAAATAGGGTCCTGAAAATACAGCATATTTACTCTATGCTAGTAAAAGTAATGAGCAGTCAACATGATATTATCGGCATGAGAGAGGGCTTTGTTTGAAATAAACAGGGATAAATAAATCAGAATTCTCCCTCTCTATGGCAGAAGTTATTATATTCCACTGATAGCTGATCAAGATAATATGAAGTCTTTGATTTCTTATCGTGAACACCCATATAAATCAAGATCACTGCAGTTTCTATATTTAACCCTTGTACTAATCTGCTTAATAATTTTAGAGTTGACTGCTTTTGAATCATTTTAGAGTTAACCTTTTCCCACATACAACAAATATCTGCACCGGCCGTCTTTAAAAATATCTAGGCAAAAATTTGTTAAATCTCCTTCAATGAAATAAGAGACAGTGAATTTGTAACAGTTGAAAACATTGGGACAACAGAAGAAATTGTCACAATGTTTTCAAAAGTCATCGGATGCAGAGGGGACAGAAAGGGTCTGTATGTGGGAAAGGGCAAAAGAGGGTTACAGCCATCTGCTACCATTTTTAAAGTCTTTCGTATGTTCTGGCCAGAGATTGAACCCCGGACCTCCAGTACTCATTAGGCGGACGATCTAGGTGGTTTCAGTGAAAGAATAAAAATACGTTAATTTAAGACATAATAGACTTAATATATATATTTTACAGTCATATACAACTGGCCCCTTCACTGGTATTTCCATTTCCAAATACAATTCCAGTGAAAAAATATTTAAAGAGCAGTCAAGAAAGAGTTTTTATCAGTGAATGGACAAGAGAAAGTTGATGCAACGCATCAATGTCGCCGGAAATGCATACTGCAGTTATGCATAACACTAACAGTATAGTAGTTGAATAAACAGTTATCAACTGAGGGGCATATTGGAACATCAGGGGCGGGGTCAAGTGAAAATGTGTCATAACTTGCATTGTTTTGTCAACGAAGTGAATGATAAATGTGTCATAACTTGCATTGTTTTGTCAACGAAGTGAATGATAATTGAAGCCTTTCATTGTTTATGATCAATCTCCATTCCAAAGTAGGTTGACCATACACACAGCCAACTAATTATTGATCATACACAGTAATTGAAATGAGTAATCTTGACAATCATTAGTCTTAGTATGTATACAGTGCTTTCATTAAGGAATAATTATAAGATTTGTGAATTCCACATACACTTTTCAAGATGTTTGTCAGAATATTTGAATTCTATCATTTATCAACAAAACCACAAAACAGACAATTTAAGATTTGCATGCAATAGCACGTCATTTTATGTTTCCCCTATTAAAGTCTGAACATTGGACACCTTTGCAGCAATTTACTTTTAAAACAATGAGATAAGGGTTAAATCGCTGAAGACATGAGTTTTCTCTTTTTCTCAAAATGATATTATAGCTTGGCATCCTAATTATATCATACCTTAACAAATGATGAAATGTAATCCAATATTTACAAATAAGACCACCTTCGAAATATAATATCAGCTAAACAGTTAAATCTCATTGAAATTGTTTTATAATTAAAACTTAATTTCGAACCTAAACTGAGCCCTACAACATGTTAATTTATTGTAATTCTTTCCTTCCTTTTTTATAATGAAAATAATAAACTACTCATGTTTTAAAATTATATTATGATGAGCGCCCTTGTGTCAATGATGCATAACAATATGCAGATCGGAAGCAATATGCCTTTAGGGAATTTAATGACACATTTAAAATTGTCAAGGACGAAATAATTTTGTACGAAAGACCCGATTCGTGACCTACATTCTTCTTCGCAGAGGTGTCGTTCTTGAAACTCTCTTTATAGGCAGAGAGTGTTCGTTCAAAGTAATTTTTCTATTAAAACCAGTTTTATCTCGGTTTGTTCTTTTCTTCATTTGTTTTGAACCAAATAAACATTTTAAATCACCTATAATTTACTATTTGTAAGTGAGTGTAAAGAGCGGCTCTCTGCAAAGGAGATTGATCTACGCAGTTGGTATTCGCGAGTCACGCGATCAACAGTTTTAGCTTAGAAACAGTTCATATTTTAGATATACATGCATGGATAAACATTATAAAATGAATTCCTCACAAATCAAGACATCTCTTTGAACATGAAAATGACATTCAGTAAATTAAGATTGCTATTTTAAAGGAGAATTCGACGTGAATTTTACTTGATATTGACACATAACAGTCTGCTTGCTGCAAGTCTCATGGGGACGGTTTTATCTTCGTAAATAAAACCCCAAAAAAAGAGATGCGAGTCAAAATAAAGAAACTACTAATACTTAAAACATCGGAATATTCATTTTAGATGTGTTATAACTTAGTGTTATCGCCTTTTGATTACATGTAGTATATAGTGTAAAATAAAGTATACCAGTCTAGCTTATAGGGACTGTTTTGTCTTCGTAAATAAAACAAACAAGATGTGTTTGTGAAACACTGATGCCCCCCAATGGCAACATCTAGGTCAAAGGTCAAGGTCGCAAGGTATACACATGTGAAATATGGTAGCATTACCTGTTATTGTTCAAAAGTAGTGGGGAAGGTTAAAAAAAAAATTGAGAATGGCAACATCTAGGTCAAAGGTAAAGGTCGCAAGGTCAAAAATGTTGGTACTGACAGAAAGGTCATGTCACAAGGAATACACATGTGAAATATGGTAGCCGTATCTGTTATGGTTCAAAAGTAATGGCCAAGGTTAAAGTTTTTTTCGAGAATGGCAACATCTAGGTCAAAGGTCAAGGTCGCAAGGTCAAAAATGTTGGTACTGACATGTGAAATATGGTAGCCATACCTGTTATGGTTCAAAAGTAATGGCCAAGGTTAAAGTTTTTTTCGAGAATGGCAACATCTAGGTCAAGGTCAAGGTCGCAAGGTACTGACAGAAAGGTCATGTCACAAGGAATACACATGTGAAATATGGTAGCCATACCTGTTATGGTTCAAAAGAAATGGCCAAGGTTAAAGTTTTTTTCGAGAATGGCAACATCTAGGTCAAGGTCAAGGTCGCAAGGTGAAAAATGTTGGTACTGACAGAAAGGTCATGTCACAAGGAATACACATGTGAAATATGGTAGCCGTATCTGTTATGGTTCAAAAGTAATGGCCAAGGTTAAAGTTTTTTTCGAGAATGGCAACATCTAGGTCAAAGGTCAAGGTCGCAAGGTCAAAAATGTTGGTACTGACAGAAAGGTCATGTCACAAGGAATACACATGTGAAATATGGTAGCCGTACCTGTTATGGTTCAAAGGAAATGGCCAAGGTTAAAGTTTTTTTTTAGTATGGCAACATCTAGGTCAAAGGTCAAGGTCGCAAGGTCAAAAATGTTGGTACTGACAGAAAGGTCATGTCACAAGGAATACACATGTGAAATATGGTAGCCGTATCTGTTATGGTTCAAAAGTAATGGCCAAGGTTAAAGTTTTTTTCGAGAATGGCAACCTCTAGGTCAAAGGTCAAGGTCGCAAGGTCAAAAATGTTGGTACTGACAGAAAGGTCATGTCACAAGGAATACACATGTGAAATATGGTAGCCGTACCTGTTATGGTTCAAAAGTAATGGCCAAGGTTAAAGGTTTTTTTGTGCAGACAGACAGACAGACAGACCAACAGACCAACCAACCAACAGACAGGCCAAAAACTATATGCCCACCGAATCGGAGATTCCGGGGCTATAAAAAACATTAATGCGAGTCGAAATAAAGAAACTGAAAATACCTAAAACATCGGAATATTTATTTCATTTTAGATGTGTCATTACTTAGTGTTTTTAAACAAACACAATTGTAATATGTTCAAGACATCTAAATGTGTTTCTTTCTAATAATAATCCCTCCTCCCATGTGATTTCCGAAAACCTATTAAAAATAGAAGTCGCGGGCTTCTGCCCGGCGACTAATAAAAGTGAATTTATTTAATTAAGACAGGACTATGGATTATTTTATATATATATTACATATATATATATTTTTTATAAATCGACAGTCCCCTTCGCTGGTGTTTCCAGATACAATTCCAGTAAAATTGCCACCATCAATTATTCATTGCCCGTGACGGATAATTACTGTTTTAACCTGCCTCTGTCTGATTAACTTTTCCCTTATGTCTTTCCCACATACAACAAATCTACAGCAGACGACTTTGAAAATGATTTATAAAAAAGAATGCCTCGGTGCGAACGCCAACACTTGTCTGTTTTTTTCTAAGATGAAAATTACAGGGGCATTACTGAATAATATTAAAGCCAGAGTTATGTAACTTGGTTTAAATAGACATGCATATTGTTTCTTAGGAACATGTGAATATGTGTATAACTGTTTTTGAGTTGTAAGGTAAGGTCTAAGTTTTGTGACGACGACGACGACAGTGAAACTACTGCAAAAGAAGAAATTAATTTTCCATATATTTATCAAGTTGCTTTTAAAGGTTTTTTTTCCGCAGATTTGTTAAAGTTGCATTAAATAAGGTGACCAGTTAAAGTAATGTGTACAAAAATAATAAATGTGGTTTTATAATTCGATATTTTTTTAATAATTTTGGACAAATTTATTTAATAATGTGTTCTTCAAAATTAAATATCAAAAGACATTACCTCGGAAAGGGGATAATAAAAGTCGCTTGTGTGACATAAAAGGTTAAAAGTTTTGACAAATTCACAAACAGCATATAAATGGTCTGGGATCTATTGGCATAATTTTACACCATTTAAATGATACAACATTTTCAGTAAAAAATGTCTGCTCTAAGGACATCTGCACAAAAAGTGAAATCAGCAGACACAGTGAGTTGCAAGCATTGTTGAAATGGAGAAATTGCTTCAGATGAGCAATTGATCTCCTTTCCCTCATATGGACGCTTTCTGACGCTTTCTCCTTTTGACACAATGTTTACCGCTTTTAGTCATATGTTATCCATTCAATTATGGAGATATTCTATGTTTTGACAAAATATGTTCAAAGTCGTCTGCTGCAGAATTGTCGTATGAGCGAAAGGGACTTAAACCTCAAGGTTTTTAATAAGACATCAAAAGAGTTGAAAACATTGTGGCAAAAGAATTTTGAGGAATTTCTTCTTTTGTCAGTGTATTCAAAAGTCGTCTGCTGCAGAGCTATGCGCCAGAAAGCGTCTATATGAGGGAAAGGGTTAATGGTACTCTAAGGGCTAAGGAACACCAGAGGGGATTTTCTGGGACAGAATTAACTTTAGATCTTGGTTCCCAATGGAGAGCCATAATTTCCCTTTTAAGGATTAATTTTTGTTGCAGCGTGAAATTGATTAGTAGAACAGCTGAAATGGTCACTTTAACCCTTTCCAACCTGCAGAGGCATTTCGGCACATCTGCAGCGGACTACTTTTGAAAACATTGTGTTAAAAGCAGAAATTGCTCATAATGAGCAATATTTCTCCTTTTGCCACAATATTTTCAACTCGATTCAATTATTCAATTGACATTTATCGAGTTTACATATTTTCAGCTCGATGTTTTTGAAATCGTCTGCTGCAGATTTGTTGTATAAATGTGGGAAAGTCATAGAACATGTCCATTGAAACAGGGCTTTCTGATACACAGTTGGAAAGATTATATATCCTCTGTTTCTTCGTAATGTTTAACCCTTTCCTACGTGCAGAATCATTTTGATTGCATCTTCAGAAACATATTATGTAGTTGCCACACTGTTTTCAGCTATATTTAATTATAAAACTTTCAATTTTAGAGATTTGTTCATATTTGAACATCTAGATGTTTTCGAAATTGTCTGCTGCAGATTTGTTGTATGTGGGAAGGAGTTAACCCTTTCCATCATACGGCAATTCTGCAGCAGATGACTTTGAACGTATTTTGTCAAAAAATAGAAAATCTCCATAATTGAATGGATAACCTATATGACAAAAAGTGGAAAACATTGTGGCAAAAGGAGAAATTGCATGTTTTGTGCAATTTCTTCTTTTGTCACTACGTTTTCAAAAAGCCGTCTGCTGCAGAGGTGTCAGAAAGCGTCTATATGAGGGAAAGGGTTAAGAACATTTCCATTGAGACAGGGCTTGGAAGGATTATATCCTGGATTTCTTTGTAATTTATTTATTTTGTTAATAACCCTTTCTGTAACAAGAAGATCTCTTGCATTTTGACGCATCTTCAGCATATATAAAACTCTTGAAATTAACATATTTGCCACAATGTTTTCAACTCTATCTAATAATTTAACATCAATTTGTATACGTTTTCCATAGTTTGATAAGATATTTTCAAAGTTGTCTGCTGCAGATTTGTAGTTTGTTGAAAAAGGTTAATCTTTAACCAGAAAAATATTACCAGGATATTTTCTATCAATCTTCCTTGCAGTATTTGTAAAATTGCGTTATTGAATGATTGGGGATATTAATTAAGCCACTTTCAAAAAGATTTCAGTTATATCATGGTGTTTCGTTGGTAAGTTACTATAGTACTCACCCATTTATCCTGACATCAGCCGGTCAGTGTTAATGATAACCCTGCAACCTATATTAAGTTACAATTAATTCACTGCACATTTATAAAAGATACAATTCTATATATACCTAACTTTAATCCTTTCCCACCTACAGACACATTTAGACACATCTTTTGAAAATATTTTAGCAAAAGCGGAAATTACTAATGATGAGCAATTTCTCCATTTGCAACAATGTTTTTAACACTATTCAATAGTTATACTTTCATATTAACCCTTTCCCCCATATGACAATTCTGCAGCAGATCGACTTTGAACATATTTTGTCAAAAAATGGAAAATCTCTTAAATTGAATGGATAACTTATGACAAAAAGTGGAAAACATTGTGGCAAAAGGAGAAATTGCTTGTGTTGAGCAATTTCTGCTTTTGTCACTATGTTTTCAAAAAGCTGTCTGCTGCAGAGGCGTCAGAAAGCGTCTATATGAGGAAAAGGGTTAAGAGATTTTCCATAATTATGTTTGCCTAGATGTTTTCAATGACATTTACTGCAGATGTCTTTGCATGTGGGAAAGAGTTGGGACTTGCATGAGTTGAAACAATTAGTATGAGTAAGCTTCCATCCCTGATGATGATACCTAAAGTACACAGATAGACATGCAATATCTTTCTGCACAACCGTGTGTGTCATATATCAATAAAATATTAACTTTCACTCATTAAGGAAACGTGAAAGAAAGTCCTGAGAAAACATGGAATACGTCGGCTGCGGCAATTCTGTGTACGTGGGAAAGGGTTCATTTCTGAACACCCAATATACACAAACCATAATTACAGATGTCATTTAATGAAGTTACAAAGATTCAGAGATAAAAGGGATGATCTCTGAAGACCAGAGTCAACCCTTTTCCACAATTACAACAAATATGCAGCAGACAACTTTGAAAACATTCCTAAGCAAAATTTAAGTGTGGAAATCTCTTTAAATGAAAGTATACCCTTATTAAATAGAATTGAAATCACTGTGACAACGGGAGAAATTGCTCATTATGCAATTTCTCCCGTTGTCACAGTGATTTCAAAAGTGGTCTGCTAAAGATGTCTATCAGAATGCGGCTGCATTTGGGAAAGGGTTAACCCTTTCCCTCATACAACAATTCTGCAGCAGACGACTTTGAACGTATTTTGTCAAAACATAGAAAATCTCCATAATTGAATGGATAACCTATGACAAAAAGTGGTAAACATTGTGTCAAAAGGAGAAATTGCACGTTTTGTGCAATTTCTTCTTTTGTCACTATGTTTTCAAAAAGCCTTCTGCTGCAGAGGCGTCGGAAAGCGCCTATATGAGGGAAAGGGTTAAGTGTGGCCAAGGAAAACCATTTGTAACCTGAACAAATTTAATGAAGTTTTTGAAAGGTTGTCTACTACAACTACCCCGTCAGATGGAAATTGACATGAATGCACAATGACACGGAGACCTCATGCATGAAAATGATCAATTTTTGACGAGAGGGAGTCTCAAGTTCTCACTGTGCACTACGGACGTGATAAATTACTCCATATCGCGCTCTATAGATATACTAGGGCCTTTAATCCTTTCCCACATACAGACACTTTCTGATGCCTCTGAAGCAGAGGACTTATTTGACATTTTGAAGAAGAAATTGCTAAAAAATGAGCAATTTCTACACTTGCCACAGTTTTTTCACCTCTATTCAATAATAATTGAATATATAAGGGGTTAAACCTTTCCCACATGCAGACACTTTCTGATGCATCTGTAGCAGATGCCTTTTGAAAACATTTTGGCTGAAGTAGAGAAATTGCTCATTAATGTTATTTTTGCCTACATCGTTTGAAAATCATATCTACTGCAGATTCGTTGTATGTGGGTAAGGGTTAACTGTAAACCTGTCCTAAATGCATATTGTCACAAAGGCCAGTTACAGCTCTGTTGTATTAAATGATTCCCTTGTTGAACATGTTGCTTGCTGTTCAAAAGGTGGGGCCTGCAGCCATTTCTCTTATTGCATTGAAATATGCCACTTAACTTTCACAAATATTGTTCACAGTATAACCCTCTCCATATACAACAGCAGATGACTGTGGAAACAGAATTTCTAGGCAAATCTCTATAAAATTAGACAAAATATTATCATTTTAAAGAGTTGAAAATCAATGTGGCAAAAGAAGAACTTGCTCAATATGAGCAATTTCTTCTATTATAATATGTCACAACAATTTCAAATGTCATTTGCTTCAGATGCATAATAGAATTTAATGCATCTTCAAGTGGGAAAGGGTTAATGTAGGGTCTTAAATTCAATCTCTTGCATATTTGACAATTCTGGAGCAGACATTATAAGCAATTTCTCCTTTTGCCACAAAGTTTTTCAACACTATTTCATAATCAAACTTTCATATTTTTGCATATATCGATGGTTTCATGCAAAACGGTTGTAACTACATCTTGTTCAAGATGTAGTTACAACCGTTTTGCATGAATCCCTAGATATATGGTTTCAAAGTCGTCTGCTGCATACTTTTTTTTTGTATGTGGGAAAGGGTCAACTCTGTCAGCTGTAGTGATTGATAGATTGATTGGTGCTTTACGCCACTTTCAACAATTTTTCAGTTATTTCACGACGTTTCCTGGATATTAGTTACCAGTACTACTGGTCCATTTATCCTGACACCAGCCAGTCAGTCGTTAGTATGCTAACCCTGCAACCCTGAGCGCCAAGGAGGGCAGCCATTGCTACCATTTTTTAAAAATTTGATATAACCCAACTGCGGATCAAACCCACGACCTACCGTGCCCAGGCAGACCCTCTACCACTACACCACCAAGGTTGTCTGTTAGCTGTAGTGAAGCCTGTTTGCGATGTAAATAAACTACTGTCCAATAATCCGTGGACATGTTGACCACAGTCACAATTACCCCCTACAATCTTCTTGCGGTCACAAATTCACATAATGGAAAAAGTATTTATCCGAAACTTTCTCAACCAGTCCCGGAAATAATTATAGGACTCTAGTGTACTTAAATTCCCTAAATGTGACAATTTGGCCCCTAGAAACCTCTCTTTTTTCTCCCTGAGAAAAATGGAAAGGCGAGGACAGTAATAGAACCCCAAAAGTAACAATTAAACTTTTTATCTAATTTATCTGCAATTTCGTAGAGCACCAAATTCGTGAGTCATCACCCCATCTTTCCCCTAATGAACAACAAATATCACTTAAAAAATTCCATCTGTACATCATAATTGAAGCAGATTGAAACGCCCTGCCGTCAACTTGTTGAAACAAGAAGTCAAGATTTCCAACCCTGAAACCTTTGAGCTTGATTTATTTCATACCTTTTATACAAAGCAAGATCATACAGACCAAACAAAAATGTGCAATCTTATCTTGATCTGCACATCTTGCCTCATGAAATTATTTCAATCTTTTCCATCCGTGGCAAAGGAACAGTAATAGACTGATCAAAATTCAAACAAGGCAGCAGCATCAGCTTGCATTTGAATCAGAAGGTTAAAAGAGTGCCTTCGTAATGCAAGCCTGTGTTTTGCAGTTTTGGTAATACATGGCCATCATTCCATTACAATGCTCTGAAACTCCGAGTGATAACACAAGTTAATCTTTCAATGGCTTTTTTTGTTTTAGAATTGGTTTTTTTCTTTTTAACCCTTTCCCTCATTTGACAATTCTTCAGCAGATGACTTTGAACATATTTTGTCAATAAATGGAAAATCTCTATAATTTAATGGATATTAACCTATGACTAAAAGTGGAAAACATTTTGGCAAAAGGAGAAATTGCTCGCTTTGAGCAATTTCTTCTTTTGGCACTATGTTTTCAAAAAGCTGTCTGCTGCAGAGGCGTCAGAAAGCATCTATATTAGAAATTGTTAAAAACGGCGTTAAACCCCAATCAATCAATCAAAGTTGTCTGCTGCGAGATTTGCTTTATGTTATAGAAAGGGTTAACCCTTTCCCTCTTATCACGAATCTGCAGAAGACGAATTTGAACATATTTTGTCAAAGAATAGAACATTTCTATAATTGAATTGATAACCTATGACTAAAAGTGAAAAACATTGTGGCAAAAGGAGAAATTGCTTGTTTTAAGCAATTTCTTCTTTTTGTCGCTTATATATATGTTTTCAAAAAGCCGTGGGCTGCAGAGGCGTCAGAAAGCATCTATGTGAGGGAAAGGGTTAAGGAGTAGGGGTTTTGTTTGCAGGATTAAAAAAATTCTGCCAAGGATATCGTTTGTATAGTGTGACACACGAGGATGGCTTTTTGCACTCGAATGGCACGCTGCTGTCGGAAACTTTCCTGTAATGTTATAAATGGGAGCACTCGCATGACAGCGATATTTACTCAATCTTATTTACCCGCTTTATACTCGTTCCTGAGTTTTACTCTTCAGAAAAATCACTAAGCACTTGTGGGACATTTGGTCACCCCTTAGCTTTTTTCGTCTTTCTTATTTCGGTGATGAAGACATCAAATCAATTATCGCAATCAATATGTTGCAAAGCAAAACGAATAATAAATTAATGAACGTCAAGAAACTTAAGATTCACTGTTATTATAATAATAAAGAGATGAATTGTAGTGCCCTATTAATATTTAACAATAATTTGCATAACAATTAAGAATTTGTATATATTTCCTTATATGCAAATGGGGTAAAGGGAAATGCTTATGAATAATTCATAAGAATGGCAGCTCTACATTAGAGTACTACAAGACTAAAATAAATGAGCTCTTTTCTGTACATGTACATGTCCATTATCAACGTGAAATGGATCCCCCCCTCTTATACCAATCAACAATAAGATGAAAAATGTCCTGTCCCTACCACAAATCCTATACATTAAACATGTTTCTATATTCATTGTCTCATGGAGATGGTTATAACGTCACAATGTCCTGCGGTACTGCAGGAGGGCGGCGCCACAGATCCAGATAAGGAGGGATTTCAGCTCTTTTTTCCACAATTTCTCTCTTATTATTAATGCAAACCCTATATTGTGGGTAATCTCCTTTTGCCACAATGTTTTCATATCTATTCAATGATAAGACTTTCATTAATAGAGATTTTCTATATTTCTGCAGTGAATTTTTTCAATGTCGTCTGCTGCAAGTTTGTTGTATGTGGGAAAGGGTTAATAGTACCAGTTTCAGAATGTGAGAAAGGGTTAATAGTACCTGTTTCAGAATGTGAGAAAGGGTTAATAGTACCAGTTTCAGAATGTGGGAAAGGGTTAATAGTACCAGTTTCAGAATGTGGGAAAGGGTTAATAGTACCAGTTTTAGAATGTGAAACATTGCATATCTCACAGTTACTGAGGTCTAGAAGAAGTTAGAACATATGGTTTGTTGTACCAATGCACACAGAATCGCAATGACAGTCTAAGATCATTATTTATCCATTTCTACAGACATACAAAAAATCTGCAGCAGACGACTTTAAAGTCATCTCAGCAGGAATTATGGAAGATCTCTATGAATTTAGAATTATTGAAATAAATTGAAAATATTATGGCAAATAGACATACGTACTGTACTGTTGTTCATAATGAGCAATTTCCCATTTTACCATTATGTTTTCGCAAAATTCGTCTGCCAAAATGTGTCTCTGTATGTGGAAAAGGATTATACATAATGGTTTGTTGTACTGGTGCACATAGAGAAGTTGATAATGACAGTCTGCAATGACAATCTAACATCATTATTTAGCCTCGCTGTGACGTTATATAAGTCTGCAGTTAATTATTACACTGTGCATGCAAACATTACCTAATGACAATCTATCACAAGTAATAATGAAAATAATATAACAGTGGCCACCATGAAAGCTTAACATCTTTAACCCTTTCCCTCATATAGACGCTTTCCGACGCCTCTGCAGCAGACAGCTTTTTGAAAACATAGTGACAAAAGAAGAAATTGCACAAAACATGCAATATTTCTCCTTTTGCCACAATGTTTTCCACTTTTTGTCATAGGTTATCCATTCAATTATGGAGATTTTCTATGTTTTGACAAAATACGTTCAAAGTCGTCTGCTGCAGAATTGTCGTATGAGGGAAAGGGTTAAGATTTCTAAAATGATTTTGTATCGGATATGATTTGGTTTCTTATCAATCTGTTTAAAAAGCTGTAAAATAATGCTTGTTTTGAGTAATTTAGTCTGTGTTATCAATAATGTTCTTGTCCTTTGTCATTTTAAACCTATACCACGAAGAATCGAAGAAATATAATGAATTGTTGTCAATCTAATAATATGTACTACTTTTATAGTTACATACTGATATCAGCAAGGTATATCGCTTCTGACTCCCACACTCTATGCGTTTCTTTTCCGTCACATTCTTCTATAAAGCCATTTGAAGAGCTTCTGTTGGTAATTTGTATGTGGAAAAAGGACAGATAGCTCATGATTTCCATATTTTTTACTAGTTATGTTTTCAAAGTCGTCTGCTGCATAATATATTTTTGGTATGTGGAAAACGGTTAAAACATTGAACGAAACGAGAAATTTGATAAAAACAAGCAAATTTTCCTTTTATTCAAACTCTGTGTATAAGAATTTCACAGTCTCCCAGTTCCCAGATGTAGTGAAGTTTGTCTTCAAGACGTTTTCAAAGCAGATGTTTCTGAAGAACTTGAATATCGGATAAACGATTATAAGAATTTTTCGTTTTTTACTTACATAGGTCAATAAAGAAATGGAAATGGAAATCTAGACAAACAACAACTCCATGACAATAACAAAAGATAATATTATGTTACCATGGAGAAGAACGAGCAGGAATTTAAACGATTTAAGAATTATAAATTCACAATGCCAGGCACAGACATAAACCCTTGTCCTGCATCAATATGGGACTTGAACCCTTTTCCCAATTACAGACACATTTTAACCCTTTCCCTCATATAGACGCTATCTCTGCAGCAGATGGCTTTTTGAAAACAGAGTGACAAAACAAGAAATTGCTCAAAACGAGCAATTTCTCCTTTTGCCACAATGTTTTCAACTTTTCGTCATAGGTTATCCATAGTCAATTATAAAGATGTTTTGACAAAATATGTTTAAAGTCGTCTGCTGCAGAATTGTAGTATGAGGGGCATACCGTTAATGCAATCAATTTGCAGCACTGATCATGACTGAAATTTTCAAGTCCAAACTATAGGAAATCTCTATACTTAATGATAGTATGATTATTGAATCAAGTTGCAAACCATTGTTGCTAATGGAGGAATTGCTCATCATGAGCAATTTCTCCTTTTGCCACAATGGTTTCAAAAATCTTCGTCAGCAGCGCCATCAGAAAGTGTCTATATGTGGGAAAGGATTAAGATTGTACATCTGCTACAATTTTGTTGTATGAGGGAAAGGGTAAAAACATCTTGGCTCCAACAAAGTCATTTTTATTAAAGAATAATGAAACATAATCAGTGTGTTCATTATATTAATCCTGTGTAATCATAATAATATTTCAGTGTCTACGTTTTGACGGGGTAAAACAAGAATCTAAACATCCGTCATGTTTTTCTTGAAAACATACCCATTATCAAATGAACATAAGACTTAGTGTTTAAATTCTAAGGAACACATGTCGTGCCTGTCAGTTGAATAAAAGAGTGGCGGACAGACAAATTAACAGACTAAGGAGATGTGATCTCTAAAATTCTTTTAACCTTCGTGAAATTGCTCATGATGGACAATGTCTCCTTTGCTACAATGTTTTCAAGAGTCTTCTGCTTTAAAGGCATCAAAAAGCATCTATATGTGAAAAGGAGGACTGACTGGCTGCATCATGTGTCAGGAACTTACCCAGGAAACACCGAGATATAACTGAAAAAGATCACCGCAAGCAAAATGTCAATGCTCGTCTGCTTTTTTCTATGTAAAAAAAGGGGCATGTAACTGTGTACCAAGTTTCATTTGAAAGAGTTGATTTGTTTTTGATATATGAGGTACGGTTAAAGTTTTGTGACGCCGCAGACGGAGGCAGCGCAAAGGGCAAGGGTATAACAATATCCTTACTTTTATTATTCGAAAAACAGATAAGCTTAAAATTGTTGAAAGCGGTGTATAACACTAAACAATCAATCAATCAAGGGTTATAGTATAGAGTTGAAACCCGGTGACCCAAACCTACCCTCCACTGCTGTCAAATGCCTGCAGCAGACGACTTTGCATGAACATATTTTGTCAAAAAATAGAAAATCTCTATAATTGAACGGATTATAACCTATGACAAAAGGAGAAATTGCTCGTTTAGAGCAATTTCTTCTTTTGTCACTATGTTTTCAAAAAGCTGTCTGCTGCAGAGGCATCAGAAGGCGTCTATATGAGGGAAAGGGTTAATTGTAATTGTGTGTTATCCTTTCATAACCTCTGGAGGACGGTTTTCATGGTTCACATTTGTTTCCCTGACTTGTATTCAGCTAGCACATAGCTCCATTATGTCATCTCACAGCAAACATGCTTGTTTCCCTTTGTGTGGTTAGCATTAAATATGCCGCTTTCAAGAATTGTTCAGTTATATCACACAGCGTTTCCTTGGTAAGTTACCGGTACTACTCGTCTATTTATCCTGACACCAGTGAGTCAGACATAATGCTAACCGCACAATACTCAGCCCCAAAGAGGGAAAACAATTATTTCCATCTTTAAAGTATTTGGTATGACTTGGCTAGGAATCGAACCTGTGACCTTACGCACCCGAGGCAGATGTTCAACCAATTCCACACAAGAGGCTGTACACTAAAGGCCTAGAAATATTATCTCTTAGCTCTGAAAAAAACCAATTCAATTTAAATTGCAATGAAAGTGAAGCGTTTTCAAGGAGATATTTGCATGACAAACTGTTACAAATTGTTGAAGCGTAAGCGGACAGATTTCTGTGTGATAATGCTGATGGTGGAGCAATTAAAACGATGCAAGTCCAGTGTTAGCTGTGACTGTCAATGGATCCCAAGTTATTAAAAAGAATATCTCGAATGATATCACTTCCGTAAAACCACAAAACCTCATCAAAACAATAGCGAATGAGAAATTTTATCAGTGACACTTTTTTGTTTTTTTTAACTTATAATCAATTATTGAGTTTTACATCATTGCAATTTCATGATTCCATTCAAATAAAAATGTTGCATTCCTGGAAAGGTCTCAATACTTCCTAATAATCTCTTAAAATAACCTTTTTCCCACATAAAACAAATCTTCAGTATATATAACTGAAATTATCTCGGCAATATTATGGAAAATGTTTTAAAATTAAAGTAATATTATTTAATAGAATTGAAAACATCGTGGCAAAAGGATAAATTGCTCACTTATTTTTCCTTTCGTCACAATGTTTTAAGGAGTTTTTAGGATTTCGCTAGAATATATACAGGGTTAAAATGTAAGCAAAGCAATGTATGAATTTGTTTTTTTCCGTTCATTGCAACCGAAAGTCCAGAAAGAAAATGTCTCACTTATCAAAATGGCACACATCAAATCAGTCTGAATGGGCCTTTGTTTAAATAGAACTAGACACAAGTAAATAGTGTTGGGCTGGCTTTGATTACTTAAGAATGAGAGTTTGTTGTTTACTGTCATTTTCGTGTGAATATTATGTGAATTAGAACTGACAACAGTGGTGTGGATTCTAAACCTAAAATAAAGCCATGTTTTATTCACATATATATCATGAAGTTCTATCTCGTCATTAGACGAGCCCCAGTCGCTCAGTCGTAGCGACGAGGGCTGTCAATCCAGGTGTTGTGAGTTCGAATCCCAGCTCGGCCAACATTCTTTCCGACGTTTGACAAAAGTCATTGTGACCTGCGTCATTCGTCTTTCACCAATAGGCTGTTTAACAGTCTATGTGGAAAACAGCCAATTGCTTGGAAGGTATGTTGTGTGGTGTTATGGTGTGGTGTGGAAAAACCAGGAAACGCATGAGTAGGTGAACTGGTCGCTGTGGTTCTGAGCAATGGCACCTAAATTTGCATTGTTTACAAAGTGGTCAAAATTGCCCCTAAACCAGGGTTTTCAAAATAGGTTTGAAGTTACAACCGTTTCACGCCAAGCCCTCAATTTATTATGACATGCAATTGCGCATTCTTATTTCAGCAGAAATGCTGAACTGCAAGATATAATCTCATTGCAGCACAAATCCTGCATACATCTCATTCCGTCTGAGAATTTTATAAATACAACAAAGTCTATCCTTTTCTAAATTGCAATCTTGATCTTTATTTCTTCGAGTTTTACTACGTAAGCTAATAATCAAGTTATAATCACTCTTAAGGAGAAATAAAATGTGTTCCATTTCTTTAAAGTATTCCAATAACTTGAGATATTTGCAGTTAAAAATTGAGGGACAAATATGAAAACATTGCATACAATTCAACAACTGGACTAAAAGACAAGACAAAATTAATGCTCCTATAGAAACGTAACTGCTTGACCTTTAACTGTGTCCTTGACCTTTATGTATGCAGACACACTTTGACAAGATCTAGACAAAAATAAGAAAAATTAGCAATTTATTAATTTGCCATAATGTATTCAAAAGCAAGTTGTGTTGAAATGCGTAATATAGGACTAAAACAAAATCTATGTAAAATTAACCCTTGCCAACATACAACAAATCTGCAGCAGAGTACGGTTTTGAAAACATAGTGACAATAAACTGAAAAATCTCCATAAAAGAAAGCTTAATTGTTAAATAAAGTTGAAAACATTGTGTCCGAAGGAGAAATTGCTCATCATGAGCAATTTCACCTTTGGCCACAATGTTTTCAAAAGTCGTCTGCTAATTTGCGTCAAAATGCGTCTGCAGGTGGGGAAAGGTTTAACCCTCTATGCAGCAGACGGCTTTTTGAAAACATAGTGACAAAAGAAGAAATTGCTCAAAACAAGCAATTTCTCCTTTTGCCACAATGTTTTCCACTTTTTCCAGGTTATCTGTTTATCAAGTTTCTACTCTTTGACAAAATATGTTCAAAGTCGTCTGCTGCAGAATTGTCGCATGAGGGAAAGGGTTAAGACTTCAGCCATTGGGAGATACAAGGAGGATCTAGGGAGAGATTCGTCTACTTAGAAGTCTTGACATGATAGATGAAAAGTGACAAGGGTCTGTATGCTTTGTTGACACAATATCACGTCTGACAACTACTTCTACTTATTAGGCGACCATTTGGTCTCACAATGGAATTGATTTTTTTTTTCCAGTATCAGTGAGTATGGAAGGATCATGATAGAGAAATGTTGTTACGAAAGTTTACTATTGAAACTAGAAATATCACTGCAGGTGATGAATACCCCCAGCTGGGGCCTGACAATATACATATGTATGAGAAATTCAAGGGGCCATAACTCATTTTAAAATATTTTCAGTGCAACACGCCAACAACATGCACAACTAGGCTTGGTATCAATCATTCTTGTGAAGTTATATTGAATTCTGACCTAGGGTTGCTGAGAAATAGTGTTCACAAGAAATGTCTACAGACCAACGGACCAACCAACTGACCGACCGACCGACGAGCGCGACTCCTATATAGCCCCTATATACTATGTATCTGGGGGTATATTAATTATGATTTTTTTAAGCAGTTCCCACATGTAGACGCATCCGCAGCAAACGATTTACTTATTAAAGCGTTACCATTCGGTCGAGTGACAGAATTGAAACTTTGAAAGTCGAAATTCTGGCAGTATCATTGAGTATGATAGGGTCTTATTGAGAGAATTTTATAATGACAGTTAGCTATGAAAAAATATCAAAATATGAAAATTTAACCTTTTCCCTCATATAGACGCTTTCTGATGCCTTTGCAGCAGACGGCTTTTTGAAAACATAGTGACAAAAGAAGAAATTGTTCAAAACGAGCAATTTCTCCTTTTGCCACAATGTTTTCCACTTTAAGTCATTGGTTATCCATTCAATTGTAGAGATTTTCTATTTTTTTGACAAAATATGTTCAAAGTTGTCTGCTGCAGAATTGTTGTATGAGGGAAAGGGTTAAAGTAGGTTATCAAAAAAGAGGGAGCTCTAAGCTCTTACCAAGACTTATAGATTTCTCTTAACCCTTTCCCACACACAGCAAATCTGCAGCAGACGACTAAGATATCATACAGGCAAAAGTAGGGAAAATCTCTATGAACGAAAGTAAAACTAGAATTGTTTTTGCAAAAAACAGATGTCTCCCCTCAAATATCTGTCAAAATCTCTCAAAACATTCCAACCTATAAATTTGGGACAGACAGACAGACAGTCGAGACATGGGTTCTGCACATCGCCTTGATGAGGTGAACATTTGACCCAAGTTTCATGAAAATCCTTCAAGCCGTCTCGGAGATATGGAGCGGACACGAAATAAAGCCTCAAACCTTTGACCTTCAAGTGTGACCTTGACCTTGACCCTATATTGTCGAGACGCGGGTTCTGCACGTCGCCTTGATGAGGTGAACATGTGACCCAAGTTTCATGAAAATCCTTCAAGCCGTCTTGGAGATATGGAGCGGACACGATTTCGGACAGACGGACAGACAGACAGACAGAAGGACAGACAGACGCCCAGGACAAAAACAATATATCTCCCCTGTATACAGGGGGAGACATAATTATTGAATGGAATTGAAACAAGAGCTCTAAACATGCTCTACTGGTATGGTTCTTTGGTCATTTTCAATCCAGAGCATGTATGTATGGTGAAGATCGGATAGTAAATGGAGGCTCTTTTGTGTTCACAAGCTGTATTATAGCAATTTTTACAATTTCATGGGCCATAATCCAGTCTTGCATGGGCAAATCTGGCTGGTTTTCAAAAGGAACCAAGCTCTCATCAATATTTAACTACTATCTACGTTTGGTGAAGATCAGATAGTAAATGGAGCCTCTATTGTGTTCACATGCTCAATTATAGCAATTTAGACAATTTCAAGGGCCATAATCCAGTCTTGCATGGGCGGATCTGGCTGGTTTTCGAAAGGAACTGAGCTCTCATGGATATCTAACTACTGTATAAGTTTGGTTGAGATACAATCAAAAGTGAAGACTGTATCTTGTTAACAAGCTCTTTTATAGCAATTTTGACCATTTCAAGGGCCATAATTCAGTCATGCATGGGCGGAACTGGCTGGTTTTCGAAAGGAACCGAGCTCTCATGGATATCTAACTACTGTATAAGTTTGGTTGAGATACAATCAAAAGTACAGACTGTATCGTGTTAACAAGCTCTTTTATAGCAATTTTGACCATTTCAAGGGCCATAATCCAGTCATACATGGGCGGATCTGGCTGGTTTTCGAAAGGAACCGAGCTCTGATGGATATCTAACTACTGCATAAGTTTGGTTGAGATACAATCAAAAGTGAAGACTGTATCGTGTTAACAAGAAATTGTTTACGGACGGACGGACGGACGCACGCACGACGGACAAATCGCCACGACATAAGCCCTTCTGGCCTTTGGCCAGTAGAGCTAAAAACTGGCAAAAGATAAGCATGTGAGAAAGGGTTAACTCTGCTTTAAGGACCTTTAAATTGCAATCAAAATTCTCTTCATTAAATGCATAGTTTACAGGATCATAGCCAAAATCTATGAGATTTCACTTTAACCCTTTCCCTCATACGACAATTCTGCAGCAGACGACTTTGAACGTATTTTGTCAAAAAATGGAAAATCTCTATAATTGAATGGATAACCTATGACTAAAAGTGGAAAACATTGTGGCCAAAGGTGAAATTGCTCATGATGAGCAATTTCACCTTTGGCCACAATGTTTTCAAAAGTCGTCTGCTGCTATTGCGTTAAAATGCGTCTGCAGGCGGGAAAGGGTTAAATACAGGCTCCGATGTACAAGTCTGTGAGTCAGAGAACATCAAAGACACAGGACAATTTCCAAATATTCCTTTCCCACAAACGACAAATCTGCAGCAGACAACTTCAAAATAACTATGGAAAACCTTTCTAAAAGAAAGTATAAACAGGGACACTATATTACAGGGATATGAAACGCATCGATAAGCTCCGTTATCTTCGACTCGCTGTAAGAAAAGCGGTCATTAGCCGCTCTGGTCATTATCCACTTCGTACATTCATTTCCGCGATGGCTATCGATGTAGATAGACGGATGTTTTATTAAAATTAATAAGTTTAAAAAGGAATAACCGAGAATGTAAGTACATAACATAATTTCTATCTTTTTTTCTTACATTTACGTTAACTTTGAGCTTGTATTTAAACAAAAAATGATAGTTATTGCAATGAGTTTTTGAAGTCGATATTTTCCACAAAATTGTGGTCAAAAAATTCAAAACGAAGAATATAGGCTATGCGGGGGACCGCCATGTGTTCTATATTGCCGTTATAAACACATTTCAATGTTATATTATAAAAGATCATTGGCCAAACTGTGGCCCTGTTATTTTAATATAGCTGATGTTTGCCGGAAATTTTCTAGAATTGTTTGTGAAAACTTGTGAAAAAATGCGATGAATTTTAAAAAAGATGACGACCATTTTGTCAAAATAACGAATCGGGGCTATGCAAAACACCATTTACTGTTCAATGTGGCCTTTGTAAATACATTGAAAGGTCAGATTGTAAAAGTTAAATGATCAATCTTGGTTTAAATTATTTTTACAAACCTGTTGTATGCAATGAAGAATCTAATATTGTCAGAGAAAAAATGATAAAAAATGCGATGAAATTTAACAAAATTGTGGTCAAAAAATTCAAAACGAAGAATATAGGCTATGCGGGGGACCGCCATGTGTTCTATATTGCCGTTATAAACACATTTCAATGTTATATTATAAAAGATCATTGGCCAAACTGTGGCCCTGTTATTTTAATATAGCTGATGTTTGCCGGAAATTTTCTAGAATTGTTTGTGAAAACTTGTGAAAAAATGCGATGAATTTTAAAAAAGATGACGGCCATTTTGTCAAAATAACAAATAGGGGCTATGCAAAACATCAATTACTGTTAAATATTGCTGTTATAAACACATTCAAAGGTCAGATTGTAAATGTTAAATGATCAATCTTGGTTTAAATTATTTTTACAAATCTGTTGTATGCAATGAAGAATCTAATATTGTCAGAGAAAAAATGATAAAAAATGCGATGAAATTTAACAAAATTGTGGTCAAAAAATTCAAAACGAAGAATATAGGCTATGCGGGGGACCGCCATGTGTTCTATATTGCCGTTATAAACACATTTCAATGTTATATTATAAAAGATCATTGGCCAAACTGTGGCCCTGTTATTTTAATATAGCTGATGTTTGCCGGAAATTTTCTAGAATTGTTTGTGAAAACTTGTGAAAAAATGCGATGAATTTTAAAAAAGATGACGGCCATTTTGTCAAAATAACAAATAGGGGCTATGCAAAACATCAATTACTGTTAAATATTGCTGTTATAAACACATTCAAAGGTCAGATTGTAAATGTTAAATGATCAATCTTGGTTTAAATTATTTTTACAAATCTGTTGTATGCAATGAAGAATCTAATATTGTCAGAGAAAAAATGATAAAAAATGCGATGAAATTTAACAAAATTGTGGTCAAAAAATTCAAAACGAAGAATATAGGCTATGCGGGGGACCGCCATGTGTTCTATATTGCCGTTATAAACACATTTCAATGTTATATTATAAAAGATCATTGGCCAAACTGTGGCCCTGTTATTTTAATATAGCTGATGTTTGCCGGAAATTTTCTAGAATTGTTTGTGAAAACTTGTGAAAAAATGCGATGAATTTTAAAAAAGATGACGGCCATTTTGTCAAAATAACAAATAGGGGCTATGCAAAACATCAATTACTGTTAAATATTGCTGTTATAAACACATTCAAAGGTCAGATTGTAAATGTTAAATGATCAATCTTGGTTTAAATTATTTTTACAAATCTGTTGTATGCAATGAAGAATCTAATATTGTCAGAGAAAAAATGATAAAAAATGCGATGAAATTTAACAAAATTGTGGTCAAAAAATTCAAAACGAAGAATATAGGCTATGCGGGGGACCGCCATGTGTTCTATATTGCCGTTATAAACACATTTCAATGTTATATTATAAAAGATCATTGGCCAAACTGTGGCCCTGTTATTTTAATATAGCTGATGTTTGCCGGAAATTTTCTAGAATTGTTTGTGAAAACTTGTGAAAAAATGCGATGAATTTTAAAAAAGATGACGGCCATTTTGTCAAAATAACAAATAGGGGCTATGCAAAACATCAATTACTGTTAAATATTGCTGTTATAAACACATTCAAAGGTCAGATTGTAAATGTTAAATGATCAATCTTGGTTTAAATTATTTTTACAAATCTGTTGTATGCAATGAAGAATCTAATATTGTCAGAGAAAAAATGATAAAAAATGCGATGAAATTTAACAAAATTGTGGTCAAAAAATTCAAAACGAAGAATATAGGCTATGCGGGGGACCGCCATGTGTTCTATATTGCCGTTATAAACACATTTCAATGTTATATTATAAAAGATCATTGGCCAAACTGTGGCCCTATTATTTTAATATAGCTGATGTTTGCCGGAAATTTTCTAGAATTGTTTGTGAAAACTTGTGAAAAAATGCGATGAATTTTAAAAAAGATGACGGCCATTTTGTCAAAATAACAAATAGGGGCTATGCAAAACATCAATTACTGTTAAATATTGCTGTTATAAACACATTCAAAGGTCAGATTGTAAATGTTAAATGATCAATCTTGGTTTAAATTATTTTACAAACCTGTATGTATTCAATGGAGAATCTAATATTGTCTGAGAAAAAATGCGATGAAATTTTAAAAAAATGGCGGACATTTAGAAAAATAACGAATCGGGTTTATACAAAACATTATTTGCGGTTCTATATTGCCAATATATATACATTTAAAGGTCAGATTGATAATGTTGAATGATCAATGTTGGTTTAAATTATTTTCACAAACCTGTTGTATGCCGAGATTCACCTAGAATTGTTTGAGAAAAACTGAGAAAAACGCGGATAAATTTTAACAAAGGGCGACCAATTAATGAAAATTATGGGTACCTAGATTTGTGTGTAACTTTCCAACAATTAATTCATGATATAAGGTTTTTAATCAATGAAATATATCCCTGTTTTAACAACGAAGGCAAAGTGTATAATCATTATTCAATGTTAATTTATTTCAGAATGGGCAAACTTCATGGCAGCAGAAGGGGACGAATTGGCAGGAGGCCAAAGAAAACGAAAAACAAATGCACTCCTTTAGCAAAGAAAGCTAGGAAATCAATAATTATATGATATACAGTATAATATTAAAACATTGGTACATGTACATGAATGAATGTATATACGTAACATGTATTAAAATATTGGTATATGAATGAAAGTGAAAGTTAACCCTTTCTCACATAAAACAAATCTGCAGTAGACGACCTAGAACATCATAGACAACATATCAAAGAACAAGTGTTGAATAAAGTTAAAAACATTGTGACAAAAGGAGCCATTATGAACAATTTCTCCTTTTGTTGTACTGTTTTCAAAAGTCGTGTGCTGCATCCAAAAATGATTGTCAAGATTCTTGAGCATTTTTTTTCCTTTAAACAAATGGTTTGCCCTTTTTTATTAAATCATAATTACATTTACAATCTTAGATATATTTGCAAAATGAATGGCCAAGTATGAATTCGAATTTGTCTGCTGCAGATGTTTGAATGTCGAGAAGGGTTATTAATAAGAGTTTAATTACCAATTAGCCCATTTCCCTGTATGAACAATGAAAGGGTTATAAAACCAATTAATTAGTATGTAACCAACACATATGGAACACGACAGGAACACGACAGGAAATGATTGCATAATGTTACATAACATAAGTCACCCTGCCATCTGGTCAGTGTGATATTATAGACCTCTTTAGAATTGCATATATTTTATTGTTTTGGGCCACCTCAATCAAGAGATAATCTCATGTTTTCAATAACAATCTGTTTTTCCATCAAACGATTTTTTAATAAAAAAAAAATGTATTGTAATAACCAGTTATTGTTTTTATTTTGAAAAGATTAAAATACCACTTGACTAAGACTTCTTGATAAAGAATAAATTATTTTACACAAATTTGAATCTTTTGTCTATATTTTGTGTCCCTGGTTACTGTAAAGAGCGCTAGCAAATCAACGAAAACAGCCGTATTTGCACGCAAGTTACCGTTATCATACGCAAGTGAAGGTCTAATTATCACCAGCTTGCATTGAAATCATTTAAAAAACAAAAGGACGGAGAATATCAAAGCAGACCTCTAAATTTATCTTTTAATATGATAATTATAAGGTCATATTTGGACAGCTTTTTTAACCCATTAGTAAATATCTCTCTTTCGACGTTCTCAAATATCAGGGAGGTACACGCAGTGTCATGAACCCCTAAAACAGCAATTTTTTTTTACTTCGCTTGGAACTTTTTAAAGAATTCGAAGAATCGTGGCAGGTATATATGAAATAAATATGCTGGGAGTCTATATTTTGTGTCCCTGGTTACTGTAAAGAGCGCTAGAAAATCAACGAAAACAGCCGTATTTACACGCAAGTAACCGTTATCATACGCAAGTGAAGGTCGTTATCTATCGGAATGGGTAAATCAAAATGGCCGATACCTGTACGAAGTGAGGCCAACATATTACTGATAAGGCTGATGAAACCGCACGCGTTTCATATCCCTGTAATATAGTGTCCCTGGTATAAATGACTGAACAGCGACTGAATACAGAGATTAAAATATTGTGGCATCAAGTTATTTCTCGGACTTTTTGCCACACCGTTTTTAAAAGTTCTCTGCTGTCTGCACAAGGGAAAAGGTTAAAACAATTGGCTGTTATTCCATGTTATGTATAGCTCTGACAATTTTCATAGAAAACTTGAAAATTCCTTCTGAAATGGAGCATACATCTTCTTTTTGGGTATTAATTGTAAATAATTATCCAAATCTTCTGACATAATTGAAGTGAAATTATATGGCAAGGCCACATAAAGTAAATCGCAGAGTGGGGACCGTGTAATTTGGGAGGGCATACGCCATTTTTCATCGAATTTCCGAGAAGTTGGGCTATGATAAGGTTGCTGTAATGGGGATGTTATTTTCGTGTAAATTCTCAAAATTGGTGTTAATTGAAGGTCTCTAAAAATGCCTAAAGTTGAATAAAAAAGCAAACAAAAATCATAAACACACACACAGACTGACAAAGGGTGTAATTTCAGTCTTGGTTTTGTCATAATCCTTGTATATGTGTCACCCTGAACCTGCAGAATTTATATCAACCAATTTCCCTTAATTCTAGTTTGTTGGGGCGGAGATCCTGTAGTAAAGACAGTAGCGATGATGGATGGATGTCAATCCAGGGGTTGTGAGTTCGATCCTCAGCTCGTCCAATATTCTTTCCAACGTCTGACACAAGTCAATGCAATGTTCATGCGTCATTTCTCATCCCAAATGGATAAGTCTACGAGGGAAAGCAACCAGTCTTGAGTGGAGCAATGGTTACATGAGAAAGCCAGGAAACACATGTGTAGGTGATTGATTGATTGAATCTGCACCACATGCCTTTTGAAAGCATCATGGATGCGAAACGAGAGGCCACCTTTTTTTTTAACCCTTTCCCTCATAAGGCAATTCTGCAGCAGACGACCTTGAACGTATTTTGTCAAAACATTGAAAATCTCCATAATTGAATGGATAATTAACCTATGACAAAAAGTGGAAAACATTGTGGCAAAAGGAGACATTGCACGTTTTGTGCAATTTCTTCTTTTGTCACTATGTTTTTAAAAAGCCGTCTGCTGCAGAGGCGTCAGAAAGCGTCTATATGAGGGAAAGGGTTAAACACTATTCAATAATTACACATTCATGAATAGATATTTTCCTAACTTTTGCGTAGATATTTTCAAAGTTGCAGATTTTTGTATATTATCATATAGGAAAGAGTTAAAAGTAATTTTTTAGTATGTGGGGGCTCAGAGGAAGGAGTCATAGATGAAACAAGAAACACTCCATCACTTGTGGGGTTTCATCATAAATGAGATATACAAAATTGAATCTATGTCAATTAGAGCAACATTTAATGGGCGATTCAAAGTTACAGAAGACGAGCGTAATGCAATTTTCTCGCTGACAAAAAAGGCTTCCGCAATGTTACTCAGACCATATCTCGTTTTTACCTCTTACATTTCAAAAACATCTTTCCTGGAATTGTGCAAAAAAAAAATAATTGATGGTTTCATTTCTAAGCTTTTAGTGAAGGAATTTCATTACATAGATGAGACGACGAATTCCCGCATGATTTGAAGAGAGCTGAGGGAGATGGTAGAAAGGTTTTACAATCAAATTCGATTTTAAGCTTCTTTAACCCTTACCCATATGCAGACGCATTTTGACGTGTTTGCAGCAGACAACTTTGGAAAACATTGTGATAAAAAGAGAAAGACGTCAGAAAGCGTCTATATGAGGGAAAGGGTTAATATTGAATTAAGTACAACTCTTGTTTCATTTTTTACAGACTTTTCCATATTTTTCACCTAGATGTTATTAAAATCGTCTGCTGCCGAATTGTTGTATTTTAGGAAAAGTTAAACTGCATTAAGAGTCACACTAACTGATCCAAAAACCATTCTAATGGGCTGTAAAGAAATATTAGTTCATTCAACATAAATATCCCTGTCTGTTGAAACCTTTCCCAAATGCAGATGCGTCTTTTGAAAAGATTGTGGCAAAAAGGTGTCAATGTTCCCATAATGAGAACTTTCTCCTTTTGTCACAATGTTTTTTGTCGTTTTTTTGCAATAATTATACACTTTCAGTTTTAAAACATTTCCGCAATATTTGCCTTGATCAAGCGAGTCCATCTTAATGCTATTCAAACAATCCTGAGGCTTTGCAAGGAGAGAATTAAAGCCATTACTACCATTTTTAACCCGTAATCTGCAGCAGGCAACAGTGAATGAAAGACCCGGAATTTGTGCTGGGCAGCAACACGGAATGCTTCCTTCACACAGCGCGCTGGCAATACATGGAACATGTCTTTATAGTATTATATAGTCAAAAACATTGTGGCAAAAGGAGATACTGCTCATTATGTTTTCCAAAGCTGTCTGTGGCCGAGGTGTCATTAAGGGTCTTGTATGCGGGAAAAGGTTAAATGATCCTTTGTGTTCTTGATTGATTATTTTAATTATGCGCCAGTGAGCCTCCATAGTCAAATTCATTATCTGTAAAAGTAATCGCTTAATTTTCAGAAGATAAACATGAACTTGTCAAACCTTACATCCAAATTGGGAAGTTATTCTGACATAAGGAAGCCAGGCTTTCACTAAGTAGATTTTGTCTTATCGCCAGTTGTGTACACAACTATAATCTTAACCTTTTCCCACATACAACTAATCTGCAGCAGACGGTTTTGAAAACATCTGGAGAAAAAATGAAACATCTTTCTGAATGGATGTTTATTAGTCGCCGGGCAGAAGCCCGCGACTTCTATTTTTAATAGGTTTTCGGAAATCACATGGGAGGGGGGGTTATTATTAAAAAAAAAATTGTTTAAATGTCTTGAACATATTACAATTGCGTTTGTTTAAAAACACTAAGTTATGACACATCTAAAATGAAATAAATATTCCGATGTTTTAAGTATGTGCAGTTTCTTTATTTTGACTGGCATTTACGTTTTTGTGTTTTATTTACGAAGACAAATAGTCCCTATTAGCTAGACTGGGATACTTTATTTTCATAAACTATGTAATCAAAAGGCGATAACTACAAACCTTTACGTCGCACAGTCTAATTTGATTACATACGTGCACCTGCTTGCAGCCGATTATCGATATTAAAATCACGTCGAATTCTCCTTTTAATAGATAAGTATCAACATAAACTGGTAACAGAAACAAAAATAAGAATAATTGGTGAAAATATGTCTCAAATATAAGCCTGTTTATCGGTCGTGAACGTCGAAACGCCTTTTCCTCAGTTTGTGACCTAGTTTCATATTGTCAAAATGTAAACAAAGCGAAGTAACCGGAAGTAAAATGTAAACTTAGAAAAGTGACTTTTTTATGCATACAAAAAATGTCGCACGACAAATTGATTTCTTAAACGTCACGAAATGAGTGCATGGGTCGAATATAGGAGAAAGACAGATACTATAGAAATGCTTTTTTCTCTCGAATGCAATAACGCTTTGCCTGATGTTTTATTCACTTTCTTCGATGTTTGACACTACGACTCGATTTTGAAACGATCGAGGGTCAACATTTCGAAAGAATGCTCAAACACCTTATTACAGATAGATAGCTAATATTACACACTTAAATGTTTAAATATATGTGATATTAAATGATTATTTGGCTTGAAACAAATTAAGAGAAGAACGAACTCTGATAAACAATAGATTTAGAAATAAAGAAAATCTGCTCTTTCGCACCCAATTAATTTCATACTTGCCACCTATTAAATAGTAATGGGACTCGCAACTGGCATTTCTCTTGCGCCAAACATATATTGTATGCATCAACGATTTAGATAAACAATTTAGCTGATATGTTGTTTCAAGTGTGGTCTACTTTTTAAACATTTTAACATCTGTGAAATATTTATTATAATTATTATTAAAAAGGAGGAAGTTCATGTCTTCAGCAATTTAACCGTTTTCTCAATGTTTTAAGCGTTTAAAGGTTTTCATTGTTGCTTCAAACATGGAAATATTTAATAGCTTTTTATTGCATGTAGATTTAAATCCCAAAATGTATTAATTTGTTGTGGTTTTATTGACAAATACAAAACATCCAAAATCCTGACCAAAAGAAATCCTGAAATTTGTAGATCTATGTGGAATTTCAAAAATCCTGGAATTAGTCCTTATGAAAACATTATGTGTATGTTTAGACTAATGAAAGTCAAGAATACATGTGTGTTAAAAAATAAATCAATGCAGTCTTTTCCGGCGACATTGATGCTTTGCATCAACTTTCTCTTGTTTACTGAATATAGATAGCATTGAGAAAACATTGTGCTGAGCAATTTCTTCTTTTGCGAGTATGATTTTAACATGGTTAGTATCATACAGGATATATACACATATAACCATCTCTAATGTTTTCACTATAGAAAACAATATCTGATTGCCTGTTTATGTCAAGTGTTTCAAAATTTGTTTCATTTGGACAGGATTTGAAGCCTTATAGCAGCAGATGACTTATAATCAAGCTCACGAATTGTTGTTTTCAATTTCTATTTGCCACTTGTAGATGCATCTGATCAAGGTGTAAATTACATTTTCAATTTTCCTTATTTTACCTTCCTCGAAACAACACTAAAACTATAATTCCAGATAAACTTTACACTGTTAACCCTTTCCCACATACAATAAATCTGCTGCAGACGACTTCGAAATAATCTAGGCAAAAATATTGAAAATCTCTATATGATGGACAGTTTTATTCTTGAACAGAGTTGAAAATATATTGAGCAATTTTTGCTTGAGTCACAATGTTTTTAAAATGTCGTCTACTGCAGACATCTGTAAGGGTCAATCTCTATATAAGACATTATAAGGAAGTGAATTTTTGAAGCTCAATTTACCCATTGGTTGAAAGATACTTCCTTCTCATAAAATTACAGATTAACCCTCTCCCACTAGTAAATGCATATTCAGGCATGAGCAGCAACCGGCTTTTGAAAACATTATAGCAAAAGAAGACGTGAGCAATTTATCCTTTCACAACAATGTTTTCCAAATCTATTCAATAATCATAATTAGACCATTACCCATTTCCCACTTGTACGACGCCTCTGCAGCAGACAACTTTTGAAATCATTGTCGCAAAAAGTGAAATTGCTCATAATAATTATAAGAGCAACTTCTTCAATTTCCACAATGACAACTCTATTCAAAAATCATACTGATATCGTTTATAGAGATTTTCTATATTTTGGACTTGATTATTTCAAAGTCGTCTGCTGCAGATTTAGTGTATCATTGGAAAGGGTTATTAATACAGATTTTCCATAAAATTAATGTCTAGAATTGTTCAAAGTTGTCTCAGCTGTCAATTTGTTGTAATTGTTGGAAAGGGTTCAAAGTAAAAGAGCTCACTGTTTGAAGATTAGAAACAGCTAATAGTCTCCATATAGATATACTATGAAAAATGGGTAATTTTAATCGTTAGTCAAAGATTACCCTCCCCATGGGTTTTCTAAACACTCCATAGGTTGCTATCGGTAACAGTCCATTAGCCAATCACAAATGGGCTATAAATACCGCAGTAAATAATTGTTTTATCATGGTGAAACGATAATATGGAACTGGTAGAAGGAAATCAGTAACGATAATATATCAAATTTCTCCAGTTTTATATGTTTTTGTCAGTGACCCCAATTAAGATATCTTTAGTTGCAAAGTCTGTTAATAAATCTGGTTTCAGTCTCTGGAAATTTGATGGTTTGTTTAGATGGTTGAATCATTGTGTTTGTTCTATATAGTGCCTGAGCTTTTAACCCTTTCCCACATACAACAAATCTGCTGCAGACGACTTTGAAAACATAGTGACTATAAAACCTGTAAACTCTCCATAAAAGAATAAATAGCTCAATTGTTAAATAAAGTTGAAAACATTGTGGCTAAAGGAGCCGCCACAATGTTTTCAAAAGTCGTCTGCTGACATTGCGTCAAAATGCATCCTGCAGGTGGGAAAGGGTTAATATAAGATTGAATTTGTGTACTGTATTGTGGAGTCTTTGATTAGCACAAGCATCTGTCATGCAACAGAAGCATTTTCAACAACTTTCTGGTACAGAAAATCTGCAGCAGATGATTTTGAAAACATTACGGAAAACCTTGCTAAATATAGTGGTATATTAATGGAAAAAAGTGGAAACACTGTTGCAAAAGAGAAAACTGCTCATTTTGAGCATTTTTTATCTTTTATCACATTATATATATGATGACAACTTGTCTACTCAGTAGAGGTATCGAAATTGGTCTGTATGAGGGAAAGGGTTAACTTACAGGGAGCATGTCATTAATTTAATTTCTACAACTTTAAGAATAATATAAAATTGCTGATTTGCACTAAATTAAAGAGATAACATTTAATAGAGGTACAATTATTGATATGAATAGTATACTTCATACGAAACATACATCAAGTGCAAATTATTTCATTTTTTACACAATTTTCAACTTGCAGACACATTTTTAACAATGACTTTTGCCACACTGTTTTCACTTTTTGTCAAACACACACCATTAAAGTCCCCCTATAGTATAAATGAATTGACCCTTTCCCTCATACAACAATTCTGCAGCAGACGACTTCGAACATATCTTGTCAAAAAATAGAAAATCTCTATAATTGAATTGATAACCTATGACTAAAAGTGGAAAACACTATGTTTATAACAAGAGGCCCATGAGGGCCTATGCTCTACTGGTATGGTTCTTTGGTCATTTTCAATCCAGAGCATGTATGTATGGTGAAGATCGGATAGTAAATGGAGGCTCTTTTGTGTTCACAAGCTGTATTATAGCAATTTTGACAATTTCAAGGGCCATAATCCGGTCATGCATGGGCGGATCTGGCTGGTTTGCGAAAGGAACCGAGCTCTCATCAATATTTAACTACTATTTATGTTTGGTGAAGATCGGATTGTAAATGGAGGCTCTATTGTGTTCACAAGCTGTATTATAGCAATTTTGACAATTTCAAGGGCCATAATCAAGTCATGCAAGGGAACATCTGGCGGTTGGTTTTCGAAAAGAACCAAGCTCTCATCAATATTTAACTACTATCTAGGTTTGATGAAGATCAGATGATAAATGGAGGCTCTATTGTATTCACAAGCTGTATTATAGCAATTTTAACAATTTCAACGGCCATAATCCAGTCATGCAAGGGCATATTTGGTTTGTTTCGAAAGGAACCGAGCTCTCATCAATATTTAACTACTATTTGAGTTTGGTTAAGATTAGTTAGTCAATGGAGCCTCTATTGTGTTCACAAGCTCAATTATAGCAATTTTGACAATTTCAAGGGCCATAATCCAGCCTTTCATGGGTGGATCTGGCCGGTTTGCAAAAGGAACTGAGCTCTCATGGATATCTAACTACTGTATAAGTTTGATTGAGATACAATCAAAACTGAAGACTTTATCGCATTCACAAGCTCTATTATAGCAATTCTGACAATTTCAAGGGCCATAATCCAGTCTTGCATGGGCGGATCTGGCTGGTTTGCAAAAGGAACCAAGCTCTCATGGATACCTAACTACTGTGTAAGTTTGGTGAAGATCAGATAGTAAATGGAGCCTCTATTGTGTTCACAAGCTCTATTATAGCAATTTTGACAATTTTTTGTGAAAGGAACTGAGCTCTCATGGATATCTAACTACTGTATAAGTTTGATTGAGATTCAATCAAAACTGACGACTGTATCGCGTTCACAAGCAATTTGCTCACGGCCGCACGGACGACAGACACCACACCACAGCATATGAGCTGTCTGCTACAGAGGCGTCAGAAAGCGTCTATATGAGAGAAAGGGGTAGTGGTATCAAAATGGGTCTGTATGAGGAAAGGGTTAAATTACAGGGACCATGTCATTAATATAACGACTACAACTTTAAAAATAATATAAAATTGCTGACTTGCACTAAATTAATGCTTGCTTTTTGTTTTTAATTAAGTTTAGGTATTGTGTGCAGTTCCAATGCACAGTGCAATTATTTAAAGTAACGAGATAACATTTAATAGAGGTATAATTATTGATATGAAATGTACTTCATACAAAACATCAAGTGCAGATTATTTCAAGTTTTAACACAAAATTCCAAAATGCATACACATTTTAACAATGACTTTTGCCACACTGTTTTCACTTGTTGTCAATTATTTTACTTTAATTTATAGAGATATTTCTCAGCTTTGCCCAACTGCTGCATTAAAATGTAGTGAGAAGGGGTTTAAATGATGAAACACGCACCAAGTCCCCCTAGTATAAAGGAATTATATAATGCATGCAAACTTATAGGCAGCATAACCTATGATGTTTTTTAACTGTTAACCCTTTCCCTCATATAGACACTTTCTGACGCCTCTGCAGCAGACAGCTTTTTGAAAACATAGTAACAAAACGTGCAATTTCTCCTTTTGTCACATTGTTTTCCACTTTTAGTCATAGGTTATCCTTTCAATTATAGAGATTTTCCATTTTTTGACAAAATATGTTCAAAGTCGTCTGCTGCAGAATTGTTGTATGAGGGAAAGGGTTAACCTGTTATTATTAACATTTTTAGAATTGTCTGCTTTAAACAAATTCTGAGCCAAATCTGGAAGATTGGAAGATATTTTTTTGATGAAGAGCTGAAAACATTGTAGCTAGAGATCGAATCAGGAGAAATAGTTCAAACTATTTATAATCTATTTCTTAATAAGTAATCATTTCCCATATTAAAACATCTTCGAAAGTCGTCTCCTGATAAGGAGTCAAATGTCATCTGTATCAAGGAAAGAATTCAATATGGTGTTACAATTACAACTATATCACAAGAAACCGTTTACAAAAAGGGAGAACTCATTTCAATTTTAACCTGATCTTAGGTATCATAAGAACCATAATAAATGCTCTCTAGGAAAAAATTAAAAATCTTGAAAATTGAAAGTTTAATTTTGATAGTGCCTTGAAAATTAATGTGGGAAAAGGAGAAATTGCTTCTTTAAAAGAAACTCCTTTTACTTTTACTATGTTTTCAAAAGTTGTCTGCTGCAAAAGCTGTAGTAATTCTTGAAGAATACAATTAAGAAGTCTCAATGCATGCCAATTTATATGTTTTAATAAATGTGTAATTGTTATTTATGACATTTATTATAAATATAAACAACACAACTGTCTTATTATTTTCAAATTGTCGGCTTATTATCTTATTAATTTATACAGTATCCACTATAATGTTTTCAAAAGACGTCCTCTACATATTAACTCTTTCAATTTCTCCTTTTGACACAATGTTTTCAACTTTTAGTCATAGGTTATCCATTCAGTTATAGAGATTTCCTATTTTTTGACAAAATAAGTTCTAAGTCGTCTGCTGCAGAAATGTCATATGAGGGAAAGGGTTAGCTCTTTCAATGCAGCTTTCTTTTAATAGATCAGTCCAGCTTTTGCAGTTAGAAGGGCCATTGCCAATCTAGGAATATGCTAGCTTAGCAGCAGACTACTTTTGCCACAAAGTTTTCACATATATTCAATAATTTTAGTATCAGTTTTTCTATATTTTTACATTACTAAGACTCTTTCAAGGTCATCAGCTGCAGATTTGTTGTATTGCGAGAAAGGGTAAAATTTGGTGCAAGGGATCAAGGAAGAAGTGAATTACAGGCATGCGTGTGTATGTCCCATTCACATAAATTCTCCATTTTCAAAGATGCATTTTGTTCTCGAGATACATCAATGCTTTCTTTTAGTGTGAACAAAACATGTTTAAGAAATGGAAATTTTGTCCATCCATATATCCCATTCTGAACTTGCAGACAGTTGAATAAACCCATATTATAGTAACTTATTCTGTTGGGATTCGCTAGGTATCCCTTATTGTCAGGATTTTCCAAACTGGCTTTTCCAAACCGAAGGGCCGATTCCGATGAAACTTGGTGAACAGGTGCCAAATGAGTTCAGGGTGCGCGCGTTTAACATTCGTTGCAGTATGTACGCTTTTATTTTTTAGAAGTATTCCATATTGTCCAGATGTTGTCTGCTTCAGATTTGTTGTATGTGGGAAAGGGTTAATGGAACAGACCCCGAAAAGGCTGCAAAAGTTTTATTGTCAGGCATCCAGGTCTTTTTCGTTAACCCGTTACCCTCATTTTACGATTCTGCAGCAGATGACTTTTAACATATTTTGTCAAAAAATGGAAAATCTCTAATTGAATTGATTATAACCAGAGTATGATTAAAAGTGGAAAACATTGTGGCAAAAGGGGAAATTACTCGTTTTTAGCTCGTTTTTAGCAATTTCTTCTTTTGTCACTATGTTTTCAAAAAGCCGTCTGCTGCAGAGGCATCAGAAAGCGTCTATAAGAGGGAAAGGGCGGTTAAGCATCAAAGAACAAACTTTTCCAGGACATCGAAGAAAATATCCACAATTCTGTGCTGGACCGATGTAACAACATCTTGTTACATGATTCAGTTACAACCATATTGCATGAAGCCAGGGATATCTTGGCAAGCCAAAATACAGGATTACAGTATATCAAAAAAACATTAATTATTTCACAATAAATACAAAATGCCCGATTGGCTTTATTCTTCTGGCAGTCGGACAGGTCATTCTTGACCGGCCAAATATCAAATCGTTCCTTGACCAAATCCTGCTGACATTTACGATTTATCCTAAACCCTTTCCCTCTTATGATGATGATATACATACTCTTTCTGACGACCTTTGAAAACATGACAAGCAATTTCTCTTTTTGCGACAATGTTTTCCACTTTTAGTCATTGGTTATATATCCATTCAATTGTAAAGATTTATCACTTTGACAAAATCTGTTCAATTTAGTCGTCTGCTGCAGGTTTCTTGTATGTGCGAATAGGGTTAACCATTTATTTGATAAGATACTTACCCAATTAAGTTTCCCTACAAAGTAGCAATTTAGTTGCATTCAGACTTGACTGCAGCAGACGACTTTTGAGTCTTCCTTGTCTGTCTACAATAAACCTTTCCCTACATTCTTCAAATCTGCAGCAGACGATCTTGAAATCATCTGGGCAAAATTATAGAAAATCTCTCTGAATGAATTAAAGTATAACTTGAGCATGTAAAAGTTTAACCCCCCCATTTCCCACATACAACAAATCTGCAGCAGATGACTTACCGGGAAAAAAATGGGAGACTCCCTTTAAATGAAGGTACAATAATTGAACATTGAAAATATGGTGACAAAAGGAGAAATTGCTCGTTTTGAGCAATTTCTTCTTTTGTCACCATGTTTTCAAAAAGCCATCTGCTGCAGAGGCATCAGAAAGCGTCTATATGAAGGAAAGGGACACTGTTGCTTAAGGAGAAATTTGTTTGTTTTGAGCAATTTCTCCCTTTGCCACAATTGTTTTTAAAGATATATATCAGTGCTGCAGGTCAGTGCCAAAAAGCGTTTTATGTGTGAGGAAGGGTTAAATGAGCCATAGATATAAAAAAATAACTTCTGATAAAAATCTATTGACTTGAGGCTCACATGCACATGTACCTGTTTCATTAACCCTTTCTAACAATAGAAGAAATCTACAGCACTCTGACAACTTTTAACAGGTGAAAGTTTAATTCTAGAATATAGAGTTGGAAACATTGTGGCAAATGGAGAAATTACTCATTATGCCACTATGTTTTTAACAGTTGTCTGCTGTAGATGCATCTGTAAGTGGCAAAACAGTTAATGTTATGCAAAACAAGAGAGCCGTTGCGCGAACGTCCGAAATGCTTGTCTGTTTTTTTCTAAGTCGAAAAAGGGGCATAACTGAGTTATTATTATATTAATTTTATAATAATTTTATGTGACTTATGGTAAAGGCATGCATATTGTTTCTAGAAACATGTATATCAAGTTTCATTTGAATATGTGTAACTGCTTTTGAGTTGTGAGGTATTAGGTTATAGGTTTTTGACGACAACCACAACGCCGCCGACGCCAAGGGTATAACATAAGCCTGACTTTTTTTCTTCGAAAAACAGATGAGCTAAGAAGGAGAAGCAAAGAGACACCTTTTTGTGTAGGCTATAATATCAATATAAAAATTCAGTTAACTAGCTAATAAAGCATGCATTAACTCATCTGTACTGAGAGCAAGAGAATATCCATATTCTTTTTACCAAGCTGTTGTTGCTAAGAATGATTTCTCCTTTGCACGTTTTGTTGTCTATTAAACCTTTCTATCTGCAGCAAACAACTTTAGAAAACATTGTGGCAAAAGGACAAAATGCTCATACTCTATTCAATTAAATACATGTATAGAGATTTTTCATACTTTCATCAAGACGTTTATAAAGTCTTAATTCTACTGCAGATTTGCTATATATAATGGGAAAAATCCCTATTAACCCTATTCCTCATATAGACACTTTCTGATGCCACTGCAGCTGACAGCTTTTTGAAAACATAGTGACAAAAGAAGAAATTGCTCAAAACGAGCAATTTCTCCTTTTGCCACAATGTTTTCCACTCTTAGTCATGGGTTATCCATTCAATAATAGAGATTTTTCTATTTTTTGATAAAATATCTTCAAAGTCGTCTGCTGCAGATTCGTCGTATGAAAGGGAAAGGGTTCGAACAGTCAGACAAATTGGCATGCAGCTTCAACGAGAAATAAGCTCGTGACGACATCAAACGCTCAGATTAATACATACAGCGGATCAATCAATAGTTTATAATTATTTTTATGGCCTTGTAATTATTCTTTTCTATTCACTCTGCTGGAGTTCATGCACCGCTCCCTGGTAAAACATATATGACTGTAAAATCAGTAGCAATCAGAACTGTGTCAAGCAAATATGAGCTGTTGGGTGGAAATTAACTAATGAAATGTTTCCATTGATGGTGAAGATTGAGTATTTCCCACATGGAAATGCATTTTGATGAGGAACTGTTCATAATGAGCAATTTTACTTTTACCACAATTTTTTCAATTGTTTTCAACTGTATTCAATAATAATACTTCTTTAAATAAATAAATTCACCAATTTTTCAATTAGAATTGTTCAAATATGTCAGCTTAGTTTTCATGTATGTGGGAATTGGCTATAACAAATTTCTGCTGCCTATTTGTTGTATGTGGGAAAGGGTTATAGATTCAACTGATGGTTTTTTGTCATCATGAGCAATTTCACGTTTGGCCACAATGTTTTCAAAGGTCGTCTGCAGCACTATTGCGTCAAAATGCTTCTGCAGGTGGAAAAGGATTAATAGCCCTTTTACTTCTCCTAAAAAGGAAATAAAGTTCTCTCAAGCGAACCTCATGAATTGTTCAATTAACTGGATGTGTTATTTGATACTCGGAATCATACTCCACTTAAATACTTGATGTATCCAAGAAGGTGCAACTACAGATACCACAATACAATACAATATGATGGCTTTTATAATAATTCCAAAAAGGTGCAACTACATGTAAGTAACAAGAAGGAGTTATGATGTTGTAAAATTAAACCTTTCCCTGAAACAGACTGTTGATGCCTCTGTTACAAGGAGAAGTCATTCTAAGAAGAAGAAGTCTAGCGCTGATCAGGACTGAAGAATGTCCCTGTTTTTCATAGGATTTGTGAAGGCAATCATTAAACCTTTTCCACTTATAAATGCATTCTGCCGACTCTGCGGCTGAATACTTTTTAAAACATTGTGACAAAAGTAGAAATTGCTAGTAGAAATTGCTCAAAACTAGCAATTGTAAAATGGAAGGCAGCAATTTAGCGCCTGGAAAGAATGTTGTTTAGAGTACCTCTGTGCGAGAAAACCAATAAAACTAGAAATATCACTGAAGGTGATAAATACCCCCAAAACAGCACCTTGACTCAAAATATGGCTTCCAACTGACCAGCAAAAGGGCCATAACTCTGTAAAGTAACATGTAATTGTAAAATCTTCATGATATGCACATCTCCTCTTGGTATAGAAGCTTCATGTAAAATGTTATTGAATTCCACCCAGTGGTTTGTAAGAAATAGGCCGGACAAAATATGACCAACAACTTAATAAGTAAAAGGGCCATAACTCTGTAAAATAACATGCAATTGTAAAACCTTTAGGGTATGCACATCTCCATTTGGTATAGAAGCTTCATGTAAATTTTTATTGAATTCCACCCAGTGGTATGGAAGAAATAGGCCGGACAAAATATGACCAACAACTTAATAAGTAAAAGGGCCATTACTCTGTAAAATATCATGCAATTGTAACCCTTTTAGGATATGCACATCTCCTCTTGGTATAGAAGCTTCATGTAAAATTTTATTGAATATTGAATTCCACCCAGTGGTTTGTAAGAAATAGGCCGGACAAAATATGACTTTGGACAAAATATGACCAACAACTTAATAAGTAAAAGGGCCATAACTCTGTAAAATATCATGCAATTGTAACCCCTTTAGGATATGCACATCTCCTCTTGGTATAGAAGCTTAATTCATGTAAAATTTTATTGAATTCCACCAAGTGGTTTGTAAGAAATAGGCCGGACAAAATAAGGCTTCCGACCGACCGACCAACCAACCAACCGACCGACCGACCGACAGTGACTCCTATATACCCCCCCCAAAACATTGTTTTTTGGGGGTATAAAAATGTAAGGTGAACTGGCCGCTGTTTTATAACTGAAATATCATTGAATACTTCATTGAACTCCAATCGAGTTACAATTAAAAGTGTTTCAGCCAACATTGTAAATAAGCACCATTTTGAAATATCAGGTTTACGCCTCAATGGAATCCACAGCAATGTATCATATTGGAAACCCCTCACTTAACCCTTTCCCACATATAGACGCTTTCTGACACCTCTGCAGCAAACGGCTTTTTGAAAACATTGTGACAATAGAAGAAATTGCTCAAAACAAGCAATTTCCCCTTTTGCCACAAATAGAAATTTTCCATTTTTGACAAAATATGTTCAAAGTCGTCTGCTGTAGAATTGTCATATGAGGGAAAGGGTTAAAGCAGACGGCGTTTTGAAAACATAGTGACAAAAGAAGAAATTGCACAGAACGTGCAATTTCTCCTTTTGTCACAATGTTTTCCACTTTCAGTCATAGGTTATCCATTCAATTATAGAGATTTACTATTTTTTTTGCAACAATGATTTCACAAGTCGTCTGCTGCAGTCATGCTTCAGAAAGTATGTGTCTATAATGTTAAAGATTTATCTCCAAAAATTGGGTGTCCTGATCTAGATTTGTGGCTGATAGAATATGTAGATACAAACATAATAGAATGTAAATGCTGCATGTTCAGACAATGAGATCACTTACTTGTATTTCACATTTACAGACGTAATCAGGATTCATCTTCCACATATGGAAATATTTCTATTTTTCTTTCCCTTCCTGAGCGATCTGGTTATGAATTGACTAAATAAAGCCTATCCCACATAAAGTTGCTTTATGATGTCTCGACTGCAGCAGATGACCTTTGAAAGCAGAAATTGCTCTTAAAGAGCAATTTCTCCTTTTGTCACAATGTTTTCAACACTACGCAATAGTTATAATTTCATTAATAGAGGTATTCCAAACTTGTGCTGAGATGCTTTCGAAGTCGTCTGCTGCAGATTTGTTGTATGTTGAATAGGGTCAAGTAAGCCAAGAGGACATTTTGGTGGTTAAGTGATATAACTAAATCCCCAAGTGTCGTCTGCCTCAATGACATGCTATACTTTTTGGCGCCAGAGGACCTAATTCTGAAATTGGCGCAAGTCTTGACAGTTGTATCTATCTACATATCAATCGCTCAATCCTTTCCCACTAGCAAACACATTTTGACATGTTGGCAGCTAGCTAACAACTTTTGAAAAAATTGTGAGAAATTGTTCGCAATATGCAATTTCTCCTTTTTTCATAAGGTTTTTAAACTTTTTCAATAATACAACATTAATTTAAAAATCTTTCCTTATAATTTCCTACAGAAGGAAAGAATTATCGCCTCCTAGTAGACTGAGAGTATCATTGTCCTTGGATTCTTTTATGGTGAGTGTTGAAACAGTGTTCAACTCAAATAATGTGACTGGAGCAGTTTATGTACCGGTAACCAGATGAGTCAATCTCATAAAGAAAGGATTATGAATTTCTAGATATAGGTCTATTATTTCCAACCTGCAAACAACTTTTGAAATCATTGTGATTAAATTGAGAAATCATAATAAGCAATATTTTTTTTTTTTCCCGAACAATGTTTTCAACTCTTATTCAAAGTATTCTTCCTTTGATAGATTTTCCATATTTTTGCCTATTTGTTTTCAAAGTTGTCAATGGCAGATCTGTTGTTGTATGTGGGAACTGTATTTTAACCCTTAAATTCCCTTATACGACAATAATCTGCAGCAGACGATCGACTTTGAACATATTTTGTAAAAAAATGGTAAATCTCTATAATTTAGCTAAAAGTGGAAAACATTGTGTCAAAAGGAGAAATTGCTTGTTTTGAGCAATTTCTTCTTTTGTCACTATGTTTTCAAAATTTTACTTGATATTATGTGGGATTTTTTTTCTTAGGCCAATTTTCTTACAGTTCGACACTGTTATATAGTTTGAAAAAAGCAAACTTGGCAAAAAATTCTCATTAAGATTTCTAGACAACAAAAAACGCCTCCGTGCAGGCTGTCACTAGTTTGATCAATCCGAACGAAGGCTTTAAAAAATGATAAAAATAGCTTTCCCTCATTTAGGTGCTCAGGCTTGATTGGGTCAGAATTACCACGAGTTGCTGGTGTCAGGATAAATGGACCGGTAGTACTGGTATCTTACCCAGCAAACACCATGATATTAATTTGAAAATTGTTGAAAGCAGAATAAAAACAGCATACATTAAAAGACAGTAAATTTTAGACAATTTTAATGCCGGTGAAGGGTGTAGGCATTATATTCCCGTCCATATGGACCAGAATCCATTATTCAAGTCTGTCATTTGTAATCATCCAATATTTTAGCATAAAACTGTGATATTTTTGACACGAAATTAATCTTTCAATGCATCACTCTAAAACGTGTCAATTTGGAACATAATTTTCCCTGGAAAACTTATTACCATTTTCCTGTCAGTGATAGGCAAAAAAACCTCACCGAAGTTTTGAATTGACAGAGTTCTCTTTAAAAGAAGCATTTCATTAGTTCCTAAGTTGCTATCCTGTTGTGACAATTCTTTGAGAACCCCAAAACAAAGGGTCAATTTAACCCCTTTCCCACAATCAAATATATTTGCAGCAGATTACTTTGAAAGCATCTAGGCCAAACTTTGAAAGCATAATATATAGTAATTCAATAGAATTTAAAATACTGTGGCAATATTTTGTCACAATATTTTGAAAGGTGGTTTGCTGCAAAAGAGTCAGGCATCAGATTGCGTCTGTATGAGGGAAAGAAATAATAAGCGCCTGATAGCACTTTCAAAGTATATAGGATAAATATAGAAAATCTGACTATAAATGAGTGCAGAATTGAGTGGCATTCCGCAAAAACCAACCTTAATGTTTATATCATGCATGCTTATAAGGATCTAATTGGATACAATTTTGTACAAGTTTGTTTAAAACCTTCCACGACTAATTGGTGAACAGTTCAGAGCCAATTAAGACTGCACTTGATGCAATGGCTAACCTGGATCTACACTGGTCACGAGAACCGTATGGTTTGCTTTTTACAGAGATCCATTAGCTGTCTTACAAAATATACAGAATTGGGACAAAAACGCTGACACAATCACCAGTGAACCCGCCCATTTGAAAAACAATTCATCCCTTGAATCAATAAGTAAGGACAGTATTTGCGGTTTTAATCAGCTTGTAAGAACCTGTGTCGTCCACAAGTAAGTCCTATTAACTGACATTTTAAGGTGATTTTGACGCCTGCAGCCCTACTTTATAAGGCAATACATACAACAAAGGGGATTTTGATGACATATTAGGAAAACATAATATAGGATCAACACTTTTCATCAATCAGATCTTTATACCCCGATTTGTTTTTCCCTTTTCATTTCCTGAGAATTCTGTTCAGGTTCTAGGTAACATAGAATATAAAAGCTTATCAGACTTTGGATTTAACCTCCCTTTCCCACATACAAACAAATCTGCAGCAGACGACTCTGAAAACCTTTTTACAAAAACGTGAAACAATTTGTTGATTTTAAAATCAAATAGCTAAGAGTAGAAAACATTGTGGCAATAGAAGAAATTGCTCAGTTTCTGTATGAGGAAATTTCTCTTTTGCCACAATTTTTTCACAAGTTGCTTGGTGCAGATGCATCAAAAATGCGTCTGCCATGCGGGAAATGGGTTGAATATGACAAGAATTGATTTTTTCCAGGGATGATTTTCCCTTTCCCACATACAGAGGCTTTCTGACGCCAGTTTGAAGCAAGGGGAAATTGCTCATGATGATCAATTTCCCCTTTTGCCCAACAATGTTTCCAACTCTATTTAATATTTATACTTTTCATTTGTAGAGATTTTCCAATTATATGTAAATGTGTTTTCAAAGCTGTCTGCTGCTGATGTGTTGTATGTGGGAAAGGGTTTTTTCTAAAAGTCTGAGAGAATAAAATTTTGTATGTTGCCATCCTTAACCCCGTTCACTCATACGACAATTCTGCAGCAGACGACTTTTGAACAATATTTTGTCAAAAAATAGAAAATCTCTATAATTGAATGGATAACCTATGACTTTAAAAGTGTGAAAACATTGTGGTCAAAAGATGAAATTGCTCGTTTTGAGCAATTTCTTCTTTTGTCACTATGTTTTCAAAATTTTACTTGATATTATGTAGGATTTTTTTTTCTTATGCCAATTTTCTTACAGTTCGACACTGTTATATAGTTTGAAAAAAGCAAAACTTGGCAAAAAATTCTCAATTAAGATTTCTAGACAACAAAAACCGCCTCCGTGCAGGCTGTCACTAGTTTGATCAATCCGAACGAAGGCTTTTAAAAAATGATAAAAATAGCTTTCCCTCATTTAGGTGCTCAGGCTTGATTGGGTCAGAATAATACCACGAGTTGCTGGTGTCAGGATAAATGGACCGGTAGTAACTGGTATCTTACCCAGCAAACACCATGATATTAATTTGAAAATTGTTGAAAGCAGAATAAAAACAGCATACATTAAAAGACAGTAAATTTTAGACAATTTTAATCCGTGAAGGGTGTAGGCATTATATTCCCGTCCATATGGACCAGAATCCATTATTCAAGTCCTGTCATTTGTAATCATCCAATATTTTAGCATAAAACTGTGATATTTTTTGACACGAAATTAATCTTTCAATGCATCACTCTAAAACGTGTCAATTTGGAACATAATTTTCCCTGGAAAACTTATTACCATTTTCCTGTCAGTGATAGGCAAAAAAAACCTCACCGAAGTTTTTGAATTGACAGAGTTTCTCTTTAAAAGAAAGCATTTCATTTAAAGTTCCCTATCCTGTTGTGACAATTCTTTTGAGAACCCAAAACAAAGGGTCAATTTAACCCTTTCCCACCAATCAAAGTATATTTGCAGCAGATTACTTTGAAAGCATCTAGGCCAAACTTTGAAAGCATAATATATAGTAATTCAATAGAATTTTTAAAATACTGTGGCAATATTTTGTCACAATATTTTGAAAGGTGGTTTGCTGCAAAAGAGTCAGGCATCAGATTGCGTCTGTATGAGGGAAAGAAATAATAAGCGCCTGATAGCACTTTCAAAGTATATAGGATAAATATAGGAAAATCTGACTATAAATGAGTGCAGAATTGAGTGGCATTCCGCAAAACCAACCTTAATGTTTATATCATCCATGCTAAGGATCTAATTGGATACAATTTTGTACAAGTTTGTTTAAAACCTTCCACGACTAATTGGTGAACAGTTCAGAGCCAATTAAGACTGCACACTTGAATATGCATTGGCTAACCTGGATCTACACTGGTCACGAGAACCGTATGGTTTGCTTTTTTACAGAGATCCATTAGCTGTCTTACAAAAATATACAGAATTGAGACAAAAAACGCTGACACAATCACCAGTGAACCCGCCCATTTTTGAAAAAACAATTCATCCCTTGAATCAATAAGTAAGGACAGTATTTGCGGTTTAATCAGCTTGTAAGAACCTGTGTCGTCCACAGTAAGTCCTATTAACTGACATTTTAAGGTGATTTTTGACGCCTGCAGCCCTACTTTATAAGGCAATACATACAACAAAGGGGATTTTGATGACATATTAGGAAAACATAATATAGATCAACACTTTTCATCAATCAGATCTTTATACCCCGATTTGTTTTCCCTTTTCATTTCCTGAGAATTCTGTATCAGGTTCTAGGTAACATAGAATATAAAAGCTTATCAGACTTTGGATTTTAACCTCCCTTTCCCACATACAACAAATCTGCAGCAGACGACTCTGAAAACCTTTTTACAAAAACGTGAACAATATTGTTGATTTTAAAAATCAAATAGCTAAGAGTAGAAAACATTGTGGCACAATAGAAGAAATTGCTCAGTTTCTGTATGAGGAATTTCTCTTTTGCCACAATTTTTTCACAAGTTGCTTGGTGCAGAATGCATCAAAATGGCGTCTGCATGCGGGAAATGGTGAATTGAATATGACAAGGATGAATTTTCCCTTTCCCACATACAGATGCTTTCCGACGCCGGTTTGAAAGCAAGGGGAAAAATTGCTCTATTGATGATCAATTTCCCCTTTTGCCACAATGTTTTCCAACTCTATTTAATATTATATACTTTCATTTGTAGAGATTTTTCCAATTATATGTAAATGTGTTTTCAAAGCTGTCTGCCTGCTGATGTGTTGTATGTGGGGAAAGGGTGTTTTTCTAAAGTCTGAGAGAATAAAACTTTTGTATGTTGCCATCCTTAAACCCGTTCCCTCATACGACAATTCTGCAGCAGACGACTGAAACATATTTTGTCAAAAAATAGAAAATCTCTATAATTGAATGGATAACCTATGACTAAAAAGTGGAAAACATATAGTGGGGCAAAAGGAAAAATTGCTCGTTCTTTGAGCAATTTCTTTCTTTTGTCACTATGTTTTCAAAAAGCCGTCTGCTGCAGCCGGTGTCAGAGAAAGCGTCTATATGAGGGAAAGGGTTTAATAGGGTGATAAAATAAAAGTCAATATCAATCTAGGAAGAAACACTATTCTATTTATTTACTGTGGAATAGTAAACATGGTATAACTTGTGACAGCATTTTACTGGTAACAATGTTCCATTTCCACTGTCTTCAAACATGTGTTAACAAAATAAATACTGAAATAAGAGAATATTAGGTTAACCCTCCTTTCCCACAGGCACATATTTTGATGCTACTAGTACTGCAGCAGACAACTTTTGTAAACATTATGGAACATTATGAGAAATTTCACAACACTTTTTAAATTTCCCTATTTTCGCCCAAGATATTTCCATCAACCAGCTGCAGTCATGCTCTGGAGTGCCCTTGAGCATTTCAGACACATCTCCAAGTCTTAAAACTGATTTGTTGCCCGCTAGTGTTGGGACGATGATCGATTATAATCGAAAGTAAATCGGATATGCATCACGTTAGCGATAATCGATTGCAATTTACCCACAATCGATTATTAATCGGTTCACCTTTTTTGCTTCATTTATGTTTGATTAAAAATTCGCTTCCACAAGGGAGATTACTCTTGTGGGCTAGCATGTAAATACAACAACTTGAAATCGAAACAAAGTGTTTTTTTGGCAATAAAATGATACAACCTAGTAAAGACAAGACATATTAAGCCGGCATGCGAATATTAAGGCTTGTTAAATATAATACTGTATGAACCGATTATATAATCAATGTCTAATCGAATGAGGCAAAGTGATTGTAACCGATAATCGATTTGTAAAAAATGGAACCCGATGGCCCAACACTATTGCCCGCTGCAGTCATGCTCTGGAGTGCCCTTGAGCATCTTCAAACACTGTCTCATCCAAGTCTAAAACTGATTTGTTGACCCAGGGATCATGAAAGGTATCCAGTGTCATCATGAAATAACGGATATTATGTTGAAGGTGCCATAAAACCCCAATAAATCCAGAATCCAGATATTTCAAATGTTGTCTGCTCCAGAATTTTTGTTGTATGTTGGAAAAGGTTTTAACTCCTTTCCCCTCATATAGACGCTTCCTGACGCCTTTGCAGCAGACAGGCTTTTTTGAAAAACATTAGTTAGGCCAAAAAAGAAGAAATAGCTCAAAATGAGCAATTTCTTCTTCCTTTTGCCCACAATGTTTTCCACTTTTAGTCAGGTTATCCATTCAATTATAGAATTTTTCTACTTTTGACAAATATGTTCAAAGTCGTCTTCTGCTGCAGAATTGTCGTATGTGGGAAAGGGTTAATTTCATAGCAGCAACAATATCTAACTATTAATTAGGCGCCCAGTCACATCACTGCTGTCCATCTCTGTTCCTGTTCTATCCCATTACATGTTTGACAGAAGCCAGCTCAGAATTCTCTTTACCCTTACCCTTTTAATGCATCTGCAGATAGCAACTTTCAAGAACATCGTGACAAGAGGACAAAATTGGTCTTTAATGAGCAATATCTACCTTTGCCACAATGTTTTCAAATTTGTTCTATAATAATACTTTCATTTATAGATATTCCATATTTTGGCCTATATGTTTTCAAACTGGTCTGATGCAGTCTTCCTGTATGTTGGAAAAGGCCAAGATAAAAAAAAAGGCCACAATTTGCCTGTCTCTGACAGAAATTCGGGAAATATGTAATGAATGGTTTTACACTTTTTTGATGTTAAATAAGCACTATCAAAGTAAATGGATGAGACGGCAATATTGTAGGATAATCCCTTAATATATGGGTAAATCCTTACTTAGACATTTTAGTGTTAGAGCTGGCAGTGGCCTTATAACCCTTTCCCACATAAAGACCCATTTTGATGCATCTGCAGCAGAAGACTTTTAAACATATTGTGACAAAAGGAAAAAATCGTTTAAAACATACACTTCCTACCCTTGCTACAATGTTTTCAACTTTATTCAATAAAACACATGTAATACTTTCATTTAAAAAAATAAAGATTGCTTAATCATAATTGAATAAGAGTTTAAAACATTGCGATGTAAAAGAGAAAATTAGCTCATCATCCGCAGTTTCTCCTTTTGACACAATGTTTTCAAAAGGTAACTGTCGATCTTCTGCAAATGCATCAAAATGCGTCTGCACAGAGTTCGATCAAGATATTGGGCATTTTTCATGTTTTAAATTCCATTTTTGAAATTCAAACTCTATTTTGTGGGTACTCAAAAGAATCGTCTCACTGAGACGATTCTTTTGAGTACCAACAACATAGGTTTTGGTTGAGTAATAAGAGAAGTATTGTGGGGAAAAGACCTGTTCATTCCCTCTTATCTAGGCCTATTTGCAGTCACTCTGCATGTAGGTAAGGGCTATAAAAACATACAAAAGGCTAAGGGACTGGTAGACTGTTCACAATTCCAAGAGATATGTATCATATAGTGCTTACATTTGTCAGTTTCTGGAAATGTCTTATATCAGGTTACAGTTTTCCCAACAGAGAAAATGGGAGTCTTAAATATGTGTGATTTAAAAAAAGAAAAGTTGTAAAAGCCACAAATAATGTCGCCTTTAAAAGTATTTTTAAGTTTATTTGTAACCGCATTTTAAGAATTCATGAGGTATTATGTCTCTCCATTAAAGAAGTTCCGGACTGGTAAGAGAATATTTCAACTTATTGTTCCCTTTCCCTTAATTTGCCGGTGAAAACGAATTTGAATGCTTCTGTAGAAAAGGACTTTTGGAAACTGTGTGGGAATTAAATGGAGAAAATGCTTTTCATGCAGCCAGGGGCAACTTCAATTATCATAATTTCATTTTCTGATTGTTCTTCCATATTTTTTGCAAACATCATTTCAAAGTCATCTGCTGCAGATTTGAAAATATTAAATGACCAAACGCTGGATAAACTGCTTATATTTTATCATTTTCTTTTTTCTTTATATTTTCAGTACGCTATGGAGTATGGGATGCATTACCAGCCTACAACACAATGGCCATCGCCGAGGGATACAAGCGCAAAAATGACGTCTGCAAAAGTAAGTTACTTAAAATACTAATCTTTAACAATTGATCTGACCAATGAATAAGTAAAGTCCAACCTGCACCAGACGACTTTTGGAGACATTGTGGCAAGAGAAATTGCTCCCTTTTGCTACAATATTATGTTTACAACTTTATTCAATAATTGTTCTTAAATCATTTACAAAGACCTTTCATAATTTTTTGTCTAGACTATATTTTATAAGTTGTCTGCTGCAGACTTGTTGCATTGTGGGAAAGGGTTGAGAGACCACCCAAGGGAAATGCTGAAAATGACAGGACTGTATTGGTGGAAAAGGGGTAGTTAACCCTTTCCCTCATACGACAATTCTGCAGCAGACGACATTGAACGTATTTTGTCAAAACATAGAAAATCTCGATAATTGAATGGATAACCTATGACAAAAAGTGGAAAACATTGTCACTATGTTTTCAAAAAGCCGTCTGCTACAGAGGCGTCAGAAAGCGTCTATATGAGGGAAAGGGTTAAGGTAGATCAAATACTATAACAAGAGCTGTCGGAGGACAGCGCGCTCGACTATTTCAGCGCTTATTTAAGTTACTGAGATAATGGACTCTAATGTAGTTGCATGCAAAACATTAACCACAATTTCTTAAAGGGTGATAATTTGCATTATATGCAGGATAGAGTTATTTAACTTGATTATTTTGATAGGTGTGATGGTTGGGAAGGGTTATATAACGTTTCAATGAAATGCATCAAGTAGTTACTAAGATATTGACTCTTAATATAGTTGCACGCAAACCTTTAACCATAATTTCCAAATAAAAAAAAGGGCAACAATTTGCACCATATGCAGGATAGAGTTATCTTAATTGGTTGTATATCTAGTTGTGAAAGGTTGTATAAAGTTTCAATACAATGCTTCAAGTTGTTACTGAGATTACACTCTAAATGTAGTTGCAAAACTTTAACCAGAATTTCTAAGTCCAAAAAGGGCCATAACTTGCATAAAATGCTGGATAGAGTTATCGTACTTGATTGTTTACATAGGTGTGATGGAAGGGCTGTATAATGTTTCAATGCAATGCATCAAGTAATTACTATGATATGGTCTCTTAATGTAGTTGCATGCAAAACTTTAACCAGAATTTATAAGTCCAAAATGGCCCATTACTTGCATAAAATGCAGGATAGAGTTATTTAAATTGAAAGTCAACATAGGTATGATAGTTGGGAAGGGTTGTATAAAGTTTCAAAGCAATGCATACAGTAAATACTAGGATATCGACTCTTAATGAAGTTGCACGCAAAACTTAAACCAAATTTCTAGTTAAAAAAGGGCCATAACTTGCATAAAATGCAAGAGTTATCTAACTTGATAATCTACAAAGGTGTGATAGTTTGGTAGGGTTGTAGAAAGTTTCAATGCAATGCATCAAGTAAACACTGAGATATGGACTATTAATTTAGTTGCACGCAAAACTTTAACCAGAATTCCTAAGTAAAAATAGGGCCATAACTTGCATATAATGCAGAATAGAGTTATCTAAAATATTAATCTACACATGTGTGATAGTTGGGTAGGGTTATATAAAGTTTCAATGCAATGCATCAAGTAAATACTGAGATATGGACTGTTAATTAAGTTGCACACAAATCTTTAACCAGAATTTCTAAGTAAAAAAAAGGGCCATAACTTGCATAAAATGCCAGCTAGAGTTATCTAAAATGATAATTTACACAGGTATGATAGTTGGGTAGGGTTGTAGAAAGTTACAATGCAATGCATCAGGTAAATACAGAGATAAGGACTCTTAATTTAGTTGCACGCTAAACTTTAACCAGAATTTCTAAGTTAAAAAAGGGCCATAACTTGCATAAAATGCCGGATAGAGTTATTTAACTTGATAATCTACATAGGTGTGATAGTTGGGTAGGGTTGTATAAAGTTTCAATGCAATGCATCAAGTAAATACTGAGATATGGACTGTTAATTTAGTTGCACGCAAAACTTTAACCAGAATTTATTAGTAAGAAAAGGGCCATAACTTGCATAAAATGCATGATATAGTTATCTAACTTGATAATGTACATAGGTGTGATAGTTGGGTAGGGTTGTATATAGTTTCAATGTAATGCATCAAGTAAATACTGAGATATGGACTCTTAATTAAGTTGCACGCAAAACTTTAACCAGAATTTCTAAGTAAATAAGGGCCATAACTTGCATAAAATGCAGGATAGAGTTATCTAACTTGATAAGCTACATAGGTGTGATAATTTGGTAGGGTTGTAGAAAGTTTCAATGCAATACATGTAGTATTTAAGTACTTGCATGCAAAACCTTAACCAAAGTGTGACGTGGACGCCGACGCCGATGCCGACGCCAGGGTGAGTAGTATAGCTCTCATATTCTTCGAATAGTCGACCTAAAAATGAGAAACATCTTCTTTCCCCACAAAAGTAAACCCAAGTCATCTACTGCAAAGGTATCAGAAGATATTTCCAACTGTATTATCCCTTTCCCTCTTATAGACGCTTTCTGACGCCTCTGCAGCAGACGGCTTTTTGAAAACATAGTGACAAAAGAAGAAATTGCACAAAAACGTGAAATTTCTCCTTTTATCACAAGGTTATCCATTCAATTATGGAGAGTTTCTATGTTTTGACAAAATACGTTCAAAGTCATCTGCTGCAGAATTGTCGTATGAGGGAAAGGGTTAAGGAAATACTATTTCTCATGATAATTAACCCAAAATCTGCAGCAGACAAATTTGAAAGATCATGGGCTAAATATCCAGAAAAGTCTCTGTAAATGAACGTATAGTTATTGATTACGGTAAAGTTGAAAACAGTGTGGTAAAAGGATTCAAATTGCTCATCATAAACAGTTTAACCTATTATCACATTAACCCTTTCCCTCATACAGACGCTTTCTGACGCCTCTGCAGCAGACGGCGTTTTGAAAACAGTAGTGACATAAAGAAGAAATTGCACAAAACGTGCAATTTTTCCTTTTGCCACAATGTTTTCCACTTTTTGTCATAGGTTAATTATCCATTCAATTATGGAGATTTTCTATGTTTTGACAAAATACGTTCAAAGTCGTCTGCTGCAGAATTGTTGTATGAGGGAAAGGGTTAATCATCAATAGTCTTCTGCTGCAGTTGTGTCAAAAAGCACCTGTATGTGGGAATGAGTTAATGCGGCCTAAAGTCGGGGCCCGAGTTAACCCGTAATTTCAGCCGACTACACAACTATTGTGTTCAAATTTGATTAATGACTTAAAGCCAACAGCAGCATTTATTCTGTAACCTTCTGCCACAGCGTCAACCATTCCATGGATCCTTACCCCCTCCCCTTGTAAATGGACTCGCTGCCAGCTTCAAATTTTACAGTCTGATCAAGGGAGTCATACGAAAAATGACAATGGATGCCTCTGCAGCGGATGAGTTTAGAAAAACATTTGTAGGAAAAGTAGAATTAGCTTATCTCTTAGCACGCTAGCAGCGGATTTCGACAACTGTTGATGACCTTTGCAAACTGTTTGAATCCAGATCACGCGCCACAAAATGTGGGGCCTGATCAGAGATCCAAACTGTTTGACACTCTCAGTCCGTCTCAGATCCTATTACAACAAAAATTGGGAAGCAGAATTTTTTTTTAGCATGCAAAGAGTTATTTAACCAAGAAATTTTACTTTTTTCACAAAATTTTATATTGTGCCACCAGGTTATAGAGCCATGCCAGTCAGCGTATCTGAGTTCTATGATCACTGGCTATAATGGTGTTGGCTATAGACTCTTCAATATGTAAAACTGGGACAAGTCTGATGTTATGAAAGTTTAGCATTGAAAAGGGTTAAAAAGGATATTTATTTTTGATCCAGTAATAAGTGTTTTAACCACCTTTGTATAGCAATTCCCTGGCAATAGCAACCTACTTTAAATTTCCAAATAACTAATTTTCTGCATAAATGACCAGATTGGTCCCTTACAGTAACCCATGGTGGTCTTTAGCACTTTCCCTCATATAGACGCTTTCTGACGCCTCTGCAGCAGACGGCTTTTTGAAAACATTGTGACAAAAGAAGAAATTGCACAGAACGTGCAATTTCTCCTTTTGCCACAATGTTTTCCACTTTTTGTCATAGGTTATCCATTCAATTATGGAGATTTTTTTATGTTTTGACAAAATATGTTCAAAGTCGTCTGCTGCAGAATTGTCGTATGAGGGAAAGGGTTAAACACAGATTGGACTGTAAAAATGATTCAGAGTATACTGATCACCCACTACATCGAAGTCTTTGTTTTTCTCTCCAAGGTTACTACTATTACACGTATCATACAGACGCATTATAAGGACCCAGAAAAAGGGATTGAAAATTACCCTTTTAAGAGTTCCAAAGAATTTCGCACAATCATTGTTACATTCTTTCAGTAATTTGCCCAAATATGATGGATCACTTAAGTGCGAGTGTCGGTTCCTATAAAGGATTCGGTGACATGGAGGGGCGGGGTCCTTGTTCTGTGAGGGGACAAGGGGTCAGTCATGCTTTTTAGGTACAACAGCGGCTGATGAAATATTATGCACAAAGAAATAGGGTTAAACGATGACCAATATTAACCCCTACTACTTTGTCACCTTTTTGACTTCCTTTCAGCTGACATCTCAGCCCTTCAGCACCAAAAACGTCTTTATCATTTCTCACATATAACTAACTTTACAGCAGACGACTATGAAAACATCTGGGCACAAATATGAACAATATCTATGAAAGAAGGTATGATTACTGAAAACAGTTGAAAACATTGTGGCAAAAGAAGAAATGGTTGGACCTGTGTGTTAATCTTAATCTGCAAGTGGGAAAAGGTTAAATTTTCGAAAGTTGTATGCTGCATTGATGGAAAATGTTGTCTTCATAACAGAAACAACAACAACAACAACAAATTTAAATTGTATTCAAAAACATTACTGTACAATTATGAGTGTCAAGAAAACACAGGATAAGAACAAACTGTAACTCTACTTCCCGCAAGAATTTTAGTACCGAAAGCTGTCATTTAGCATTTTTACAGCTGTCATTAATCTTGCTATTCAATCATTCAAATGATGCTGTTTATAACACTTCTGGGTAATATATTCTTTCTTATTAGAAAGTTCTAAATTACTTCAAGTGTCACAGAGACAATAATAATTCTTAGCACTGACAGTGCTGTCTTTTAAAATATCACTTGTTTACATCTAACTTAGCGTTATGACATTGTGATAACCCTTTCCCACATATAAACGCATTTTAACACATCAGTGGAAGGTGGCTTTTGAAAACATTGTGTCAAAAGGAGAAACTGATAATAAAACTTGTCTACTCCAAAGGCGTCACAAAGTGTCTGTATGTGGGAAAACAGGCCTTTGTCGCAAAATCAAAGACAATTACTCTGCACACAAGAATGCATGATTGTGTAAGGTTATAAAAGGTCATAATTCTACACAAACAACAAACAAAACTCTTAATTTTATATGCTGGTGAAAATTGCTGTAGAATTTAGTGACTAGTTCAAATAGTTGGAGATATATGTGACAAGGTTTTGTGACCGAGAGACGGAAAAGGGCAAGCAAATCTTTCTCTCCCCCCATCCCCCCCACCCCAACACACACACACTTGGACAGTGGGCATAAAAGAGTCTTCGTAACTCTAAAGTAAACAAAATAAAAGTCAAAAGTTGCATGCTGTAATATATCATAGTTCTCATTTTGTGCCTTTGTCATATTGTATTCCAAAATGGTAAAATATTCAAAGTTGGATCTTCAATGAATTAAGGGTTGATTGTCTACATAATTGTCTTAGAGACTTGTCACATTAGTATGGCGCCAGCATTGTTTCCGCTTCCTTTATTTATCCTTTCTTTGAATAATATTGATCCACCACTAATCACAGTGAGTATGAAGTATTTAATATTGCAGGAAAAAGTGAAATTGCTCTAATTGAGAACCTTCTTCTTTTCCATCAATGTTATTAAGTCTCTCTATATGTAAGAAATGTATCTTTCAAATTCTAGGATGTCACATCATATTTTCTTCAGATGTTTTCAAATCACACAAATAAGCCTGAGGTAATATGTGCTAGATTGTTCATTATTCAGCTTTCAAGCTGATGATAAGATTTAATACAAGACGCGTCCTGCGAAAACCTGCAACCTTTAAGAAACATTTTGAGTTGTGTAATTAACCCTTTCCCTCATATAGACGCTTTCTGACGCCTCTGCTGCAGACGGCTTTTTGAAAACAGTGACAAATGAAGAAATTGCTCAAAACGAGCAATTTCTCCTTTTGCCACAATGTTTTCCACTTTTAGTCATAGGTCATCCATTCAATTATAGAGATTTTCTATTTCTTGACAAAATATGTTCAAAGTCGTCTGCTGCAGAATTGTCGTATGAGGGAAAGGGTTAATGCTCAATAATGGCACACCCATCCAATGTAATCTTAACATACACTGTATGTTAAAGGCTTCTTGAGGGCTTCTTTGACTCAATAGTGAACAGTGCAGACTCAGATCAGACTCAGACATGTTACAATGTGCAGGCTGTGATATGATTCTACACTGTTCAGAAATTCCTTGTGGTCTGTCTTCCAGTGTAGCGATCATACTCATTATTATAGTCTCCATTGAGATAAAAAGAATACAAATGTATCATCTTGAAAATTGGCAAGATTTTAATCCTGCTTGTTTCAAGAAATTTCTTATTTGTCTTCAATAGTATCCGAGTCATCTGTTGCAAAAACCCTTTAACCCCCATCATTGATGCAGATGCATTTTGACGCATCTGCAACACATGACAAATTTGTTACACAGTTTCAAACACTTATCAATAAAATATGTATACTCTTATGCTGCAGTTAAAGAAATTTTTCATATGTTTTTAAAGTTGTCTCTGCAGATTGGAACAATGTATGTGGGAAAGGTTATATGATTAAAAGTCATGATCTGCTTCAGGAAAAGATAGACATCCAAGTTAATTAACAATCCACACTTGCAGATACATGCAGTTGGATATGCAACTGCATGAAGCAAATGCCTTTAGAATCATTCAGGTTTTACTGCATTTACTGATTTAAACTCTATGAAGTGATTAAACTTTCTTTAATAGAGATTTTCCATAGTTTTGCCAAGAGGACTTTAATAAGTTCTCGACTACACTGAGGCTGAGGTGTGCTGTTGTATGTGGGAAAGGGTTCAAAGATGATAAAGAGATCTTATTTCTGCCTACATGGACAGTTTGCATGTCAAGGTGTACTTCGCTAATCCAATCCAGGTTTTTATTGGTTGTTAACGGGAGATTTAATTCCATTTCAAAGGTCAATACTGATATATCAGTGAGGATACAGGGAACCACTAATCCACACGTCACTGGACCTCGGGGCCTTCACATCCAACATTTTATTTTCCTATTTCATTTGGTAAGGGGTCAATAGTTCTTATTTAACTTTTGATTGGTCGTTTGATTGCAGTAAGGTAACCTTTAACCTATCAGATTGTAAAGATTTAAGGTTCAATGGAACCAGTCAATTGTTATAATGTGACATCCCATTGGTTGTTTGTTTGAAATAGTTAGATAAACTCCAACCAATCAGATTGTACAGATTTAAGGTTGGAACCAGTCAATTGTTATTATGTGACATCCCATTGGTTGTTTGTTTGAAATATTAGGTTACCTCTAACCTATCAGATTGTACAGATTTAAGGTCGGTACCAGTCAATTGTTATTACACGACATCCCATTGGTTGATTTTCTGAATTAAGGTAACCTTAAACCAATCAAATTGTACATATTTAAGGTCGGTACCAGTCAATTGTAACGTGACATCCCATTGGTTGATTGTCTGAACTAAGGTAACCTTAAATCAATCTAATTGTACAGATAGTTGTTACACGACTTTCCATTAGTGGTTTGTTTGAAATAAGCTAAAAGTTCTATTTTCCTTATTTGACCCTATATATAAACCTATGTTTTGGGTACTTAAAAGAATCATCTCACTGAAATGATGCTTTTTAGTACAACATGGTATTCAATGATTTGGTAATATGATCTGGACCTCGGGCCTATGCAAGAAAGAGATAACAAGCCCAGTATAAGTTGAGTGACCGACTGACTATGTGTACCATATGATTCCTTTATTGCCACCAGTCCACCAACAGACTAAAATGATTATAAACCCATCTATGGCTGTAAAAGTCAATTGAATTATGGGTGATATCGCTCCCCTAGGTACTTCCTGTGAAATGTCGGCTGCTGTAGGGGGCGCTCTGAGTCAGGGAGAGGTGATGAAAATCAGCCGTAATATCATAAATAATCTGGGAAATATCTAGAAAATAGACCAATATATGGGGTTGGATTTGTTCTCCATAATTTTTTCCAGAGTCACAGATAATAACTGTATCTGAATTGTTTGTTTGATCTCTATTTTGAAATTCAATTTTTTTCATTTCCCACCTGCAGGCACATTCTGGCACATGTGCGGCAGACAGTCAATTTCTAGAAAACAGAGTGGCAAAAGTAGAAATCACTCATGATTCACCTTTTGTCACAATGTATTTTCAACCCTGGTCAAAAGATTTATTTTCATTTATGGAGATTTTCTAGAGATATGCCTCGACGATTTCAAAGCTGTCTGCTTAAGATTTGTGGGAAAGCGTTTTAAAAGATAGATCAGGTTAACCCTTTCCCACATACAGACGTATTTTGATATGCGTATTGAAGTAAAATACTTTTGCTGTCAGATTCAAGATATTTCAGAACTATGATAATTATAAGAGTGTGTTTAAACTGATCACTCATTTGACTCATGCATGTTCTATTGTCACAATGATATGATCTGTACATTACAAATGATTGTTACTTAACCCTTTCCCTCATACGACAATTCTGCAGCAGACGACTTTGAAGGTATTTTGTCAAAACATAGAAATTCTTCTTTTGTCACTATGTTTTCAAAAAGCCGTCTGCTGCAAAGGCGTCAGAAAGCTTCTATATGAGGTAAAGGGTTAACCACATATTATAACAAATCTTTGATAACATCTAGGGCAAAATTATGGCAAATGGATAAATTGCTTTCTGTCATCTGCTGCAAAGGTGTCAGAAAGAATTTGTAAATGGGAAAGGAAAAATAGATGCACTATTAACCCTTTCCCTCATATAGACGCTTTCTGACGCCTCTGCAGCAGACGGCTTTTTGAAAACATAGTGACAAAAGAAGAATTTGCACAAAACGTGCAATTTCTCCTTTTGTCACAATGTTTTCCACTTTTAGTCATAGGTTATCCATTCAATTATAGAGATTTTCCAATATTTGACAAAATATGTTCAAAGTCGTCTGCTGCAGAATTGTCGTATGAGGGAAAGGGGTTAACATTCAAAGAATATTCGGTATAGGTAAAGATTATTTATTTGTTAATGTGTTTCATAAGCTGCATTCAACCATTTCCCGTTATATCAGGATGTTTACTGGGTACTGGTCCTCGACGGTGTAGTGGTAGAGTGTCCGCCTTGTGTGTGGGAGGTTGTAGGTTCGATCCTCGGCCGGGTCATACCAAAGACTTTAAAAATAGTTGCCCTCCATGGCGCTCATGGTTGCAGGATTAGCATAATGACTGACTGGCTTGGGTCAGGATAAATGGACCAGTAGTTCTGGTAACTTACCCTGGAAACGCCGGATATGCGTAACTATACAAATGTTGAAAGCGGCGTAAAACCTCAATCAAATAATGGTCCTTTTATCCTGTAACTAGTGAGTCAGTCATAATTTTTACCTCACAATCCTAAGTGCCATTGCAAGGAGAGAATATATCATTACTACCATTTTTAAAATCAATGGTATGGAAAAAAGGGGTTTGGTGATTCACACAATGAACAAGCCAAGACATGCATTTTCAGCGCTAACAAAGTAACGACAAACAGCTATGTATTGTTTAGAGATTTAATAGCTTTTTCTTTAATTAGGAAAGTAATTTTCAATCATTAGCCGGTCCAATATACATAGAAAAGCCGTGATTTCAGGGAGTTTTGTTCTAATCTTGATTGCCATTTCATGTGCTCCTAACCCTTTTGTCAATGATATTGGCCCTATCATGCCATACCATGCCTACAGGAATTAACCTTTTCTCTCATACAGACACTTTCTGATGCCTCTGCAGCAGATGACTTTTGAAATCATTGTGACAAAAGAAGAATTGCTCATAATGAGCAAATTCTCCTTTTGCCCCAAAGTTTTTCACTTTTAGTTATTCAGGATATCCATTCAATTATAGAGATATTCCAAAATATGTCCAAAGTCGTCTGCTGCAGATTTGTTGTATGTGGATAAGGGAAAATGGATTTTTAAAACTGATCTTCCTTAAGATATGTTCGATTATCACTTAACTGTTATATAAACACAAATAAAGTTACAACAAAATAGCAGCAGGCATTGCTAAAGGGGTTACGGCTCATCTTGGTCTGTCCTTAGATCATCATTAGTCCTGGCAAAATCTATGTCTACACCAGGGTTGTAGAGATTTATAGTGATCTGACAGAGGTCCAGATAAGAAGGGGTCAACAGCTCTTTTCCCCACAATATCTCTCTTATTATCCAACCAAACCCTATGATGTGGGTACTCAAAAGAATCGTCTCAATGCGACGATTCTTTTGAGTACCCACATCATAGGGTTATATTGTCTAAAACAGATTTTAGAACATGCAAAACACCCTTATCAAGAGCTCTGGTGATCAATTGAAATACAGTTACCAGCAATGGCTTATAAGACTGTGTACTACTATCAAATTGTACTATTTAGAAGTGGTGATATATCGACTGCTAAACCCCTTTAACACTTTCCCACATACAGATGCCTTCTGATGCCTCTACAGCAGACATCTTTTGAAAACATTTTGGCATATTGATAATGAGCAATATATAACCCTCTTCGAAATACAACCAAATTGCAGCAGACAACTTTGAAACATCAAGTAAAAAAAAAAATGGATTATAACTCTATAAATGTAGGAACAATTTTTGTATAAGGTGAAAACATAATGATTATATAGTACCTTCTTTTGCAACACTGTCTGCAAGCAAAGTCTGCAAGTGGGAAAAGGGTTAAAGTGCAAAACCGTGTATGTACATGAAAGCCCTTGTGCTCCTATTGCATGACAGATATATATTGAGGTTGGGCATTGTTTCCATGAGCAAGCCATAGACAACCTTTAATGGTGGGGGGGGGCCTTGTGAACAGAATAAATAATATATACCGTATCTAGTTTGTGTGATCTTACTACGGCAGGACCCCTTTAGCTGTAATGACTCAATCTAATTCAAATCCGCGAGACCTTAGAACTTTGCTAGCTCTTATATATAGATCTGATGACTGTCCCACAGGGGGGGCTCGGATTGACCTTTGCATCAGCCAATCAAGTTTTCCCTTACCAAATTCTTCAGTATAAAGCAGGTAAGACAACTCATGTAAATAATCAATATAGAGAAACGGTGACTGTCGGGTGTTCCAATTGAATATCACGCGTTTTGGTTGTATTTCATTGGACATAAAATCCAAGCATGTGCTCATGAGTATTTAACCCTTGCCCTCATATAGACGCTTTCTGACGCCTCTGCAGCAGACAGCTTTTTGAAAACATAGTGACAAAAGAAGAAATTGCACGAAACGTGCAATTTCTTCTTTTGCCACAATGTTTTCCACTTTTTGTCATAGGTTATCCATTCAATTATGGAGATTTTCTATGTTTTGGCAAAATACGTTCAAAGTCGTCTGCTGCAGAATTGTCGTATGAGGGAAAGGGTTAAACATATAAGGTCAATTTGAGATGACCCTTTATGCTATGTAGTCAGATCCAATATAGTATGTACCGCAACGTATTTTTTTGGTCGGACTATAATGAGATTGCTGTTGACATTTGAGCCGTCCTGCGATGAAACCAACATTATGGCCCGTAATGTATCAGGGGGATCGAGGTATAGAGTAATGATTCCTGTGCGGCATGCTTATAGGCTGATTCGGGTCGATACTTTACGCAGAGTCCACAATGTTGGCTTTCACGTGGGATGGCTCATTTATGTATTTATCTGAAAAACATTGTAATTGATTGATTGGTATGGGTTTAACGCCGCTTTTAACAATTTTTCCTTCATATCACGATGGCCAGTTCCCTTACTCCTGTGTTTCCTGGCTCTCTCAGACCAGTACTCCACATAACATACTTTCCAAGCAACTGGCTGCTTTTCCACATCAACTGTTAACCAATTGGTGGAAGACGAATGACGCTTGTCACAGTGACTTTTGCCGAACATGAAAACATTGTGACAATACCAGAGTAATGGTCATAATGTTTTCAAAGTTGTATGCTGCAGATTTGTTGCATGTTGGAAACAGTAAAGTACTAAATATGTGCTCAAATCTTTAAACCCCTTTCTAATTCTGGTCATCTAAGTGCATGAGTCACATGCAATTAATACATTTACAACACAATAATTAGCAGAGCAGCCATTGAAGTCTGGTCAGACAGACTGCATCTTTGATTTTTACATTGATCTAAGAGCTTAAATACAGTGGATCATGACACCAGTCAAAGTCCACATTATGTAACTTTAATAGTATTGTGGTTCCAGTCTTCTGGGGTCATTAATGCTTAAACAGTTTTGTTTTATTTTGTGTCCTTAATGGAAACAATTGTGAAATGTCAACCAAAAATAGATCCTTTACCCTTTCCCTAATTTTGGTTCCTCTATCGAGTCTCTAAATACTTATTGAATATTATTGAAAACATTGTGGTAAGAGGAGAAATTGATCACGATGGTCATATTCTCTATTTGCCATTATGCTTTTAGAAGTCACCTGCTGCTGATGCGGCAAAATGCATATGCAAGTGGAAAACAGGGTCATTATAACTAAGCTTTCTTTAAGAAATACAGCAATGTAATGTTGCTCTGTTTGTTTTATTGGGGTTTTAAGCCATTTTCAACAATATTTCAGTTATATCATGGTGGTATTTCACTTATTCAGGATCCCTTGGTAAACACACCAGTACTTGAGGCTAGGAAATGTACCTTGCCAAAGATCTGCCCTCCAACTGAAAGTACTCGCACAGAGATACTCCGAGTCATATATATATATATCACTGTATTTACCATGAGTATTTCCTTTCTATTTGGCACAACTAAAATAGATCCTGGAGTTTATTTGTCTTTAACATGGTCTGAATGGCGTTTTCCTTATAAGGGTATAATGTTAGTGCGTGGTGTTATTTAAAGGTTGGATAACAAGCAATAACCCCAGGTTTAGCTATTTATAAAAGCCAATTTTGGAATATTACAGTTTTTAACTGTTAATAATGTTTCCTTTGATTATTATATATAGTTTTTGGCAGAAGTTTTTTCCCCTTTCCTTTGCCATGCTTACCAGAGTTCTCCATGGAATTTAATTCTTTAAACAACTTTGCAAGGGGATAAGCACAGGTTAAATTTTATTAAAATATGGCCATGGATGTTGGACAAGGACTGTAATAAAGGACCGGACACAATACCTCTCGTAACCTTTAGCATGTTGACATTGCTTGAGATCCACTGGTGAGATGAACATTAGGATCTCATGTTTTGATTACTTATAAAATAGTGATATTGATTTAGTGTAGTCTACATTGAACGCACCAGAGCTCTAGATAAGCGGCATTTTTCATGATCTAAAATCTTTATTTGACATTCAAACCCTATGTTGTGGGTACTCAAAAGAATCGTCTCAGTGAGACGATTCTTTTGAGTACCCATAACATAGGTTTTTGTTAAGTAATAAGAAAAATATTGTGGGGAAAAAACCTGTTCACTCCCTCTTATCTAGTCCTCTGCAACACCCAAGGCATTGTATTTTAATGTTCAGTGACTCTTGAATCTTGGAAGTATGAATCTTAAATCGTGGAAAACAAAGAAATTAACCCCGCTTTCCCACATACATCAAATCTGCAGCAGACGTCTAAGCAAAAGCACAGAAAATCCCTTTAATTGAAAGAACAATAATTGAATAGAGTTGAAAACATGGTGACAAAAAGGAGAAATTGCAATTTCTTCTTTTGTTGCCATGTTTTCAAAAGCGGTCTGCTGCAGAGGCATCAGAAAGTGTCCATATGAGGAAAAGGTTAAGCATCATGAGACAGTTATCTCGTTTTCCTAAACACAGATTTTATAATTTGTTTGCTACAGACCCATCAAAAGTGGCATGTTACAAGGAAGTGGCCATGGAATGGATGCACTTTTGTTTAGAGTCCTGTTTTTCTCAGGAAAAGTAAATTAAGAGCAAGTCACCTGATATTATGTACCAGAGTTTTTTATGTTCATGTAACAATGACATTCAGCCAAGCTTCATCTTTTTGTCAGGGATTAATGTCAGATTGTCATGGCAACCCTTTTCAAGGAAAGATTTGTTCTTATGAGTTATAGGTTACTTATTTCGTAGGAGTCTTTAAATACACACTATATTGAAGGCTTTCATCGAATAGCTAAAAAAGAATATTTTAACTACTTACAACAAATTTGCAGCAGACGACTTTGAATACATTACTCATCATGACCAATTTCTACCTTTGACTCAATGCTTTCAAAAATTATCTGCTGCATCTGTGTCAAATTCAATCAACATGAACGTGAAAACGAGTGAATAAAAATGTATATATTATCATGAGAAAATAATATCAGATAGATTATTATATATTATAACACTAGGGGTGGGCAAGTTATTTGACCATTTAATTCTTCTGTTCCCTAAATAAATAAGAAAAAAAGAAATTATAATCATCATAAAGGTAAATCCTTTAATCTTCTTCTGTATCATATAACAATTATATTAAAACACTTTCCCACATGCTTTATATATTAAAACACTTTCCCACATGCTTTGTATGATGCCTCTGCAACAGACAACATTTGAAAGAGTTATGACAAAAGGATAAATTGCTCATAAAGAGCAATTTATCCTTATGCCACTATTTATTCAACTCTATTCTAAAACTAAACTTTTAAGAGATTTTCCATATTTAATTTTCTCCAGATTATTTCATAGTTGATTTGTTTGATTGGTGTCAGTCGCAATGCTTCAACCCCATAATTCTTAGGACTAAGGAAAAAAACTCTATGAAGGAAAAACGGGAGCCGCTGGTCAGGAAAAGTGGAGAAGTTAATTATGGTATAGAGGAAATTAATTTATTGTTGAAAACCTCATCATGTATATATATATATATATGAGCCGTTCCACGAGAAAACCAGCATTGTGGACTCATTGATCCGGATCAGCCTAAAGCATAATTGAATGTATAACCTATGACTAAAAGTGGAAAACATTGTGGCAAAAGGAGAAATTGCACGTTTTGTGCAATTTCTTCTTTTGTCAGTATGTTTTCAAAAAGCATCCACATCCTTTAACCCTTTACATCATACGACAATTCTGCAGCAGACGACTTTGAACGTATTTTGTCAAAACATAGAAAATCTCCATAATTGAATGTATAACCTATGACTAAAAGTGGAAAACATTGTGGCAAAAGTCTTCTTTTGTCAGTATGTTTTCAAAAAGCATCCACATCCTTTAACCCTTTACAACATACGACAATTCTGCAGCAGACGACTTTGAACGTATTTTGTCAAAACATAGAAAATCTCCATAATTGAATGGAGAACCTATGACTAAAAGTGGAAAACATTGTGGCAAAAGGAGAAATTGCACGTTTTGTGCAATTTCTTCTTTTGTCACTGTGTTTTCAAAAAGCCGTCCTTTATGCCTCCTGTGAATTTTCTGTTTCAGGAATCATTACTCTATACCTCTATCCCCCTGAGATGGAATGTGTCGGCCCAGATGATCCTGTGTGGACTGCGCAGACTGATCTGGCACGCTACATTACGCAGAGTTCATTATGTTGGTTTTCTCATGGAACAGCTCATATATATATATAGTCATTTGATATAGCCAATGAATATCCTGGGGAAATATTAATATCACTGCTTCTAATTAATTATCTATAAGACACGTTTTGATTTATTTACCCTAAGTTCCCACATACAACAAAACTACAGCAGACAACTTAACTCTTTCAGCGCCAAAGGCAATATTAAGCTTTTTGCAAACAATACTGATTCAGGTGAGTCAGCTCGTAATGAGCTGTCTCACCTGAAATCAGCATTGTTTGCCTGTAGTATTATAGTCCAAATATTACGAAACTCTTATTACATATGAATCTGAGTCGCCCGAATTTGAACATGGAAGAGTCTACTTTAAACAATTCGGCGCTGAAAGACTTAAAAGAATCTTTGCGAAACTGATGTTTTACGCCCTTTTCAACAATGTTTTCAGCTATATCCCAGCATTTCCTAGGTAAATTACAATTTACTATTAGTCAATGTAACCAGTGAGTGACACCAGTGTATCAGTTACAATGCCAATTTCCCCACAAGTCTTTGGTGTGGGGCGGCTGGTGATCGAAACCTGCTGGTTCAAGAGGTGTCAAACTACGGAACATGTCTATAGATAAAAGAGCTGAAAACATGGCGGGCGCATTGTGTGTAAAAGGAGGAATTTCTCATCATGATCTCCTATTGTCACAATGTTGACAAAAGTAAATGTCTGATGCAGATACCTCATAAAAAATCTTTACAGTTGTCTGCTGCAGATTTGTAGTATGTGGGAAAGGGTATAACTATTTTGTTTCGAGAAGGGCTAATTTACTGATTTGATATAACATATGATTTAAAAATAAATTCTAGGTAACATTCCAATTTCCTGCAAAAGATTGTGGAGTTGAAACAAAATAAAAAATCACCAGCGCTTCAAATAGTACTGAAACATCGAATAAGAACATAAAATTGACGGCCATTGATCGAAATAGAATTTTGGAAGAAAAGCAAGAAAATTTATGTAATCATCTGCTACTAAGTTAAGACTCATAAGTGAACACTCATTGATTACATGGAGGCAATAAAAGACCTGTGTTAATTGCCTAGACACATCACTGATTGGTTTTGGTGTGAAATTGCGAAACTGATGATGTACGATTCTGTTTTTTGTGTAATTAAATATTAACCCTTTCCCACATACTGATGCTTAGATATCCGACGCCTTAATTAGCAGCAGACAACTTTTAAGAACATAAGGAGGAATTACTCATCATGATCAATTTCTCCTTTTGCCACTTTGCTTTCAACTCATTCATTTGAAACGAGATTTTTCAAATTTTTGTATAGATACTTTCAAAGCCGCTTGCTACACATTTGTCGTATGTGAGAAAGGGTTAACCCTTGTGTGGTAAAATAAATGGAATCAAGTCTAAATCATTCTGTCCACACAGTGTATACAAAGATCAGTCCGCTGTATATTAGTGCAGCCTGTGATTCTTTTGTCTCGACATGTGTACAATATCATATTATATATATTTCATTTCATTCGTTTTTATTGAGAATACTTTTTAGATATTAAAGAATGCGATGGGAATATTTAAGATTGGGAGCCAGTAGTCTGAATTAAGTTGCGCAAGGGTATAAGATGGCAAAACACAGAAATCGGTAATGAAAGGTCTATTCTAGAGGTACTATGTTATTAATGAATTCATTTATATTCATTTGCCTTCGACAGTAAAAACACTTCTTGTTTAACCTAAAATGGTTTGTTCTTTTTGGAGTGTATATTTATCCAGGGACTTAAATCTTTTCCTCTCATAATTCCCATGCAGTAACCTTTTGACTATATAGGGTTGAACTTATCAATTGGGAACTTTAACCCGTTCCCACATACAATAATTCTGCAGCAGACAACTTTGAAATTGCATCAAGTTCAAACTATTGAAAAGCGAAACTAAATGACGGTATGATTTTTTAATAGAGTTGAAAGTATTGTGACAAATGGAGAAATTGCTCATTATGAGCAATTTCTCCTTTTGCCACAATGATTTCAAAAGTTGTCTGTTGCAGAGGCATCAGAAAGCGTATATATATATATATAGCTATATGGGGGAAAGGGTTAACCAGCCGCGATTTTTGGCACATCTGCACCAGACAGATGACTTCAGAAAACCTTCGGGCAATAGGAAATATTACTCTTTCTACTTTAATATAGCCACAAGGATTTTAACTGTATTCAATAATTATAAATACTTTCATTAATTTATAGATGTGTTCTATAAATTTTAATTTTACCTAGATATTTCAAAAGTCGTCTGCTGCAGATTTCATGTATGGTGGGAAATGGTAGGAAATGGTAAAAGTAAAGCTGTGCTTATTTTTGTCATTCTTTGACTGTCATTAACATTTGCTTTGGCAGGATCAGTGTACCGTTAAGCCTTTAATTTCTTTTAACCATTTCCCACATACAACAAATCTGTAGCAGACGACTTTGAAAAATATTTAGCCAAAAATATGGAAAATCCCTATTAGTGAAAGAATAATTCATTAATAATATGAAGACATTGTGGCAAAAGGAGCAATTGCTCATTATCCAAATGTGTTTTAAAAAAGTCATCCATAAGCTGCAGAGGTGTGGGAAAGCATCTGTTCGCCAGAACGAGTTAATGATAATGATTCAAAGTTCTTATCAAATTGTTTCTTACAACCACATAGTTACATAATGGGCCAATAGATCATATCGGCATCAATTTGTGAATGGAGTCTCTCTTCTCCTGAGGAACCATTTAGTGGTAAATTATATACTGTTTATTACATCTCTCAAGATTTTGTGATATGGCAAAGTACTGTTTATCTTTGTTATTTTTTAACCCCTTCCTACAAGTTTGCAGATGTAATTTGACGCATATCGAGTCAAACTTGTGTTAGCGGTCACCTCTGTAATGCAGCCAACTTGTATTAACCCTTTCCCTCAAATAGACGCTTTCTGACGCCTCTGCAGCAGACGGCGTTTTGAAAACATAGTGACAAAAGAAGAAATTGCATAAAACGTGCAATTTCTCCTTTTGCCACAATGTTTTCCACTTTTCGTCATAGGTTATCCATTCAATTATGGAGATGTTTTGACAAAATAGGTTCAAAGTCGTCTGCTGCAGAATTGTCGTATGAGGGAAAGGGTTAAGCAGCCACTTGAAGATTAACCAAAACAATATTTTCTTCTTTATTTGAATTGTAATAAAACAGCCACCTGTGTTCAGCAGCCATATTTTGCCTCCCTTGGATGGCTGTCTAAGACAAGTTTGAATGTATATATCTGACAGACGTTACTAGCAGACAACTTTTGATAACATTATGGCAAATGGAGAAATGATTCTATTTCTACAACTTTTAACATCTTTGGTATGGATGGCATGATAGGGAATCGAACCCTGGTCTCCTGCTTAGGAGGACACTTTAACCCTTTCCCACCTACAGACGCATTTTGATACATCCCGCAGCATACGACTTTTGAAAACATTGCGACAAAAGAAGAAGTTGCTCAAAACCAGCCAATAAGTTTTCAACTTTTTTCAGTAATTATATAATACAATTATAAAGATTTTCCATATTTTTTAGTAGACGTTATTAAAGTCGTCTGCCGCAGATTTATACTGATAATTTAACAAAGGAGTCCCATGATAAAACTGAAATAACACTGGAAGTGGTGAAAAACACAATACAAAAAGTTACATTTTAAAACACATGTATATTATCCGCAATTGAAGAAGCTTTTCCTTATTAAACCTGTTTCAAAATGACACATAACTTTTTTTCATCAATAATGTACTTTACTGATGAAATAGGAGTGGGGTATAAGGAACAACGAAATGGACTTCTACAGCCTTGCTGTGGAAGCCGGCTTTTATACAATATACAACATTGGTGTAGAGTAGTTGGATCTTTCATTGAGCAACGTACATTAATGTAGTTTAAGGTGCCTTGATGGGTGACTGATGGTGGCATAATAACTTAGTTGGTGGGTTGGTTGATTGGGTTTAACGCCGTTTTCAACAATTTCTCAGTTATATCACGGCGGCCAGTTCACCTACTCATGCATTTCCTGGTTTTCTCACACCAGTACACCACACAACAATCTTCCCAAGCAACTGGCTGCTTTTCCACATAGACTTAGCCCATTGGTGGAAGACGAATGACGCATGTCGCATTGACTTTTGTCAATCGTCGGAAAGAAAGTTGGCCGAGCCGGGATTCGAACTCACAACCCCTTAATAACTTAGTAAAGGCCCCAATACAGGTTACACTAACAGTTACTGTTAACATATGTCATCTAATGATCGAAACAAGTATGGTTTGTTTCTCTATCAAATACCATAATTCCGTCTTTGGTAGAAAGGTCGATTAAATATCGTGCCCATAATAGCTGTTTCCGCTAAAAGTTGAACTTAAGGTTTTTCTATTATCATCTATCTTCATTTTCTCCTCCCCTACATTAAGTTCCAAAATATCATAAAAACGATTACGGATAGCGCTTAGGGCACTGACAAGGTATATAACCCCGAACACAAGTTAAACACTTGCCTAGTTTGATATGTTAACCCTTTCCCACATATGACAATTCTGCAGCAGATGACTTTGAAAAACATCTAGACAAAAATTGCTAAAATCTCTTTACATGAAAGGATAATTTTGTTTAAAGAGTTGAAAACATTGTGACAAAAGAAGAAACTGCTCAAAACAAGCAATTTCTCCTTTTGACACAATGTTTTCCACTTTTAGTCATAGGTTATCCATTCAATTATATAGATTTTCTATTTTTTTAAAAAATATGTTCAAAGTCGTCTGCAGCAGAATTGTCGTATGAGGGAAAGGGTTAAGCACATGTTTGACTGTATATAATTATTGACAAAAGTTATATGAGCAATCTTATCTTTTGCCAGAATGGTTTTAAAAGTGGTCCGCTTAATGAAATCCATCAAAATGCAACTATATGTAGGAAAAGGGTTAACAAAAGAATGACATTTTAAAGAACTGAAAATGTAATTATCGACAAAAGCCAAGAAAATACTAGGTAAAAACAAAAGCCTAGAAAATACTAGGTAAAAAACAAGTCTAAATTATTTACAAAATTTTAATCAAAGCTTCAAAATTGGCATTCCATTTCACGAAGGAAGTTGTGGAACACGGGAAAACCACGGTAACCTCTGTCCAGGAACCATAAATTTCCGAGGATAATTTCGAAACCTTATTACTTCATCTATAGCTTAGGAAAGGAAATGCCAAATATAGTCTGTAATACCACCTAGTCGGTTCTTGTGATACATCAAAATGAGCTATGAGTGAAAATGTAAACCCTTTCTCGCAATTACAACAATTCTGCAGCAGACAACTTAGAAAAATTGTTTTGCCATAAATATGAAAAATCTATGTAAATGAAAGTTTTATGATTGAATCCAGTTGAAAACATTGTGGAAAATGGACAAATTGCTAATATTATGAGCAATTTCTCCTTTTGCAACCAAGTTTTCCAAAAAGTCGTCTGCAGCAGTCTCGATCAGGCATTAATTAGAAAGTGTGTGTTTGCGGGAAAGGGTGTTAAACTTGTTTTGGTTTGAGGCTATAATTCCATATTTAGGCTTTCAAGAATGTTAACCCTTTCCCTCATACGACAATTCTGCAGCAGACGACTTTGAACGTATTTTGTCAAAACATAGAAAATCTCAATAATTGAATGGATAACCTATGACAAAACGTGGAAAACATTGTGGCAAAAGGAGAAATTGCACGTTTTGTGCAATTTCTTCTTTTGTCACTATGTTTTCAAAAAGCCATCTGCTGCAGAGGCGTCAGAAAGCGTCTATATATGAGGGAAAGGGTTAAACCTTTTCCACATGCAGATGTATTTTGACCTGCTTACGGATGCACAAGACTTCATAAAACATAGTGGAAAATGGAGAAATTGCTCATACTAATATAATGAGCAATTTCTCCTTTTGTCATAATATTATAAAATCAAACATTTATCTGTCGTTTATCAAAGTCGTCTGCTGCAGGTTGGTAGTATGTGGGAAAGTGTTAACCCTTTTCCTCATATGACAATTCTGCAGCAGACGACTTTCAACATATTTTGTCAAAAAATGGAAAATCTCTATAACTGAATGGATAACCTATGACGAAAAGTGGAAAACATTGTGGCAAAAGGAGAAATTGCGCGTTTCGTACAATTTCTTCATTTGTCACTATGTTTTCAAAAAGCCGTCTGCTGCAGGGGCGTCAGAAAGCGTTTATATGAGGGAAAGTGTTAAAGCCATTGAAAAATTTGAACAAAGGATAGAATTTTCTATGGAACTAATACAAGAAAAGACATTTACAAATCTTAACAAATGAAGGTTTAGTTTCTGAGGAAAACCTTGAAACTATCTAAACAAAAATATAGAAATGTTCTATAAACAAAGGTGTAAATTTTGAACAGAGTTGAAAACATGGAGGCAAAAGGTGAAATTTCTCATAATGATTTTATTTTTGTCACAATGTTTTTTCAAAAGTTGTCTCCTGCAGATGCCTCAAAATTAGTCTGAAGGTGTAAAAAGGGATAAAATTCTTATAAGAAAAATATCGATTTTGAGTTTTTCAAAAAACTTGCTTCGAAAATCATGTGGGAATATATATATATAATGTTATAATATAAAAGACAGATAATTCATAATCTTTTAATCAAAGAAAGTTCTCCTTTTCTCAAAATATTTTCATCTCTGTTCAAATGCCAACCTGACACTGGCATGAATTTTGTCCCCATCATGCCATGCAATGCGTCGTGGCAAGGCTTGCCTTTTTGGTGCTACACAGCGGAACATGAAGCTGTATTTGCGGCCAGTGTTTGCGCACTGTACACGCATAAGTTATGCACTGTCTACGCAATGCGCGGCCAAAAATGGGCCACATTGACACGCATTATGGCACTACTTGTTTACGCATATGTTAAGTATTGATCGCGCATTGTTCACGTCTACTGTACCGCATTGTCCTGATTTGTCCCGCAGTAACACGCATAGCCCTGACGACTTCGCGCATGCGTGAAATCGTTGGGACAATTTTTAGTCACGCTTTGTCTCACTTGGCGGCACGGTATATATATAGCATGTAGTTTCACATCTAACTTCATTCTTCGACCTGCTGTGGACGATTGCACGCATTGACAAGCACCGTCACGTCGGCAGTGTTCGCGCCGAGTTTGCACAATATTCATACATAGACACGCACCGTCGGCAGTGTTCGTGCCGAGTTTGCGCAGTGTACATGCATGGTTCTACGACATGGCACGCACCCTTCACACACTCCACACGCTCGTTCACGAAGACTTTAATCATTGGCACAACGCATTTCGTGGCATTTGCAGGGACAAAATTCGTGCCAGTGTCAGGGTGGCTTTATATATATGCTTGCCATCTTTAACAATTTTGAAATTCTATCCTGAGCTTGTTTCACCAATCTGAACTGTACTTTGATTGAGTAAAGGAGATGTGTGATAAATACTTTGATTGAGTAAAAGAGATATGTGATATGTACAGTTTTCCAAGGAAACTAACCGTAGCCTTATAATTACATGTCTTGTTGGTTTTGCCGATTGATTGTTAGAATAATTATTTTTTTATTGTTTAACACCATTTTGCAAAAAAATTCAGTTAAATCTTGGCATTTCCTGGGTAAGTTACCAGTATTATGGTTCATTTAATGTGACACCTTTGGTATGACCAGGCTGGGGATCTTACCCGCAACCTTCCGCACCCCTAGGCGAGCGCCTAACACTACACCATCGAGGCGCTCAAAGAGCATTGCTCTTTAATAGCGATAGAGATACACATATCTTCATGTTTTGTTGCATGTCAAACTCCATTAATTCAGGGTTAGGCTTTCATACATATTTAATACCTTCCTCGTCTTTAACCCTTTCCCTCACTTTTAGTCATAGGTTATCCATTCAATTATAGAGATTTTCTAATTTTTGACAAAAGATGTTCTAAGTCGTCTGCTGCAGAATTGTCGTATGAGGGAAAATGTTAACCATCAAATCTGTCGCAGAAACGTGCAATTTGTGGCAAAAGGAATATGAATTCATCAAAATGTTTGCGAAAGTCGTCTGCTGCAGATTTACTGTATGTGAGAAAGGGTTAATAGATATCTGTGAACCACTAATCAAAACAATAGTACGTACACAACATAAAGTCCACAGTGAATTGTATTAGTTTTTGATGTCCGATCGGAAATAAGGGAATTTATTTTTATGATAGCTAGGTCTTTTCATTTTGGTTTTGCTATTTCGTACACAATCTTTTTGCAAATTGAAATCATTCTGAAAAAGAAGATTGCTTAGCTAACATAATTGACTTTTCAATTATCTGCCACAAAACACCACTGCAGAATTCGACAAGAAAAATTGCTCATGAATTGCAATTTTGCGACAAAGTTTTCAACAAATATACTTTTATTCAATAGATTTTCAATATTTTTCGCCTAGCCGTCTGCTGCAGATTTGTTTCATGTGGAAAATCACTAATTAGCAAAAAGGGCAGAGCCAGATCAAAAGTCGTCTGCTGCAAATGAGTGTATACGGTGGGCATGCATCAAGCAATGTGCAGTCTTGAAGCCGCGATAGTTCAGAGGGCTATCAATCCAGGGGTCCTGAGTGGGAAACCTGGCTCAGCCGTAAATCATTCTTTCTCATGCATGATTGACAAACATCGTTCATGACTTCATCCCCTGCTTTGTTGACCTCTCTCCAACTTTTCCCAGTATCCATGTATATAAAGATGTATACTGGGCATGCTGTTAACATTAACAGTTCCTGGCAATGATCTATCAACAGTATGTACAAAGCATCCTCCCATGAAAGTATTAAAATAACACGGGCAAAACGGTGTTTACTTTTTATTTGCCCCAAAAAGCTTGGTTTATGTCAAGGAAAGAATGGAGAATGGTGCAATAAACATGTGTATTCTGACAGTTTATGTTCTGGTTAAGAAGGCGAATTGTCTGTTAAAACAAGCCTGTCAACACTCATGCTGGCGTTTTTTTTTAGACATCGATTTAGATGCCTGAATTTACACACAGAAATGTATCCAAAATGTCTCATTTTTTGTTAGCTGGACAAGTGACCTTTTTCCCACACAATTTTTCCATGCAGTAGGCAGAATACATTGTTGGTAAAAAGAAAAGAAAAACAACTGCTGGTAGAGACATTTAGATTTGTCTACTTTAACCCTTTCCCTCATATAGACGCTTTCTGACGCCTCTGCAGCAGACGGCTTTTTGAAAACATTATTGACAAAAGAAGAAATTGCACAAAACGTGCAATTTCTCCTTTTGCCACAATGTTTTCCACTTTTTGTCATAGGTTATCCATTCAATTATGGGGACGTTCAAAGTCGTCTGCTGCAGAATTGTCGTATGAGGGAAAGGGTTAATCTATTCTCACATACAACAAATGCAGGGTAATTGCTTTGTTACTTGGAAAACTTACTAAATTCAGATTGGCAATAATGGCACAAGTTTGCAGTGCTCTTAAACCCTTTCCCTCATAGGACAATTCTGCAGCAGACGACTTTGAAAGTATTTTGTCAAAACATAGAAAATCTCCAGACGCATTTTGACACAATAGCAGCAAACGACTTTTGAAAACATTGTGGCCACAATATGTTTTCAAGTCTTTATTTAACAATTAAGGTAATTATTTATGGAGTATTTTCAGGTTTTTGTCACTCTTTTTTCAAAGTCGTCTAGCTGCTACAGATTTGTTGTATGTACGAAAGGGTTAATAAGATTGCAGTGAGCTTGAGCAAGCTTATAGTATGGTTTTGGAAGGCTATATTTGAAAAGAATGTGAAATCTACAATTTTATCTTGAGCTCTATTACTCCATCCAAGCAGAAAATTGCTTCCTTCCACATTATCAACATCTTGTCCAGCTCAAATAAGACCAGCTGGGAAAAAAATGACCACACAAAAAAGTCATACGTTGTTAATGCCCAACAAAAGATATATTTTACTTAATCTACTTAAAAATCTGTTTATCACAATCATAAGACTGCCTAGTAAATGGCCAAATAAATGGCATTTCTGATATAAAATAATTACTTAATCAAGACCATGACATTTTACAGGGAATCCAGCATCCAAATGGCAAATGTTCTTCATCTATTTCCAATAAAGAATTATTTCCCACCCCAGCCCTGACCCCATATTTCATACACGGTGGGGCCCTAAGTTTTCGTTTATCGCCACCACCACGGGGAACCATGGGGGATCACACTGTGGACCTCATCCCCTAAATTTAGTTCTCTCAGATAAATTAGCTAAATTATTAAAAACACTGCTATAAAGGATGAGATGCACCATAGAAATCAAAGTCATACTAATTGATTTATGGCCCATTTCTAGATCTCCTAACCCACACCCTGGTGTGATGTTTACCCTAATATACTCCTAATTCATCTCCGAGGCGACCAATCATTTTCTCTTGTTTCCAAGACAACAAAAAAATAAGACACTGCATTTAAAAACGTTATTTTTTGTTCATTTGAAACATATTACACATACAAAGATAATGTTTAACCCTTTCCCTCATACGACAATTCTGCAGCAGACGACATTGAACGTATTTTGTCAAAACATAGAAAATCTCTATAATTGAATGGATAACCTATGACAAAAAGTGGAAAACATTGTGGCAAAAGGAGAAATTGGATGTTTTGTGCAATTTCTTCTTTTGTCACTATGTTTTCAAAAAGCCGTCTGCTGCAGAGACGTCAGAAAGCGTCTATATGAGGGAAAGGTTTAAACTTGTGGCTTTAACAAAATTTAGCATTGACACACCATTGCACCATGATAATGTCATCAATTTATCAAGAATTGTATAATCTGATGCAGATTTTTCATAATGTGAAAAATCGTAACGGTCCTCTTTTTATTTGCAAAGAAAAATGATGCTTTTATTTCCTGTGGTCATCTTGGGGAGGGTAATTTTGAGAAATAATTCCTGTGAAAAATATTAACTAATGTGCTTGTAATAGTACTCCAATGGTGTTATTTTCTAATCTTTTCCTTGAAGCTAATGTTCGCGACTTCCAAAGTAACTTCCAAATTCTTAAAAGGTGTAGCTATAGGTCTAATTTACTATTTATAAACCCTTTCCCACATATGTTACAGATGCATTTTGGCGCATTTGCAGCTGACAACTATTGAGAACATTGCAACTATATGTTTACAAGGGGGGGTTAAACCTATATCCCACATACAACAGCGGACGACTTTGATGATCTAGTCACAAATATGAAAAATCTATATGTATTTAAAATGAAAGTACAATTATTGAAACGGATTTAAAACATTGTAGCAAAAGGAGAATGAATGAATGAATGAATGTATATTGTTTTATGGCGCATCGACAGCTAAGGTCATTTAGCGCGCAATTAAATTTAATTATTCATGATCCCTGGGTAAAAAAACCAGTACTAGGCTAGAAAATGTGCCTTGCCCAAGGGCACTCCACCATGACCGTAGTGCCGCGACTGGGGATCGAACCCGGGACACCCGGTTTCGAAATCCCCGACGCTAACCACTCGACCACAGCGGATTCCTAATTCTTTAGCAAGAATATTGTCAAATGTCTTCTGCTGATGAGGCATCAGAAAGAGTCTGTATATGGGAAAGGGGGGTTCAAAGCAGGGAACAAGAAAATGTCACATCAGGTTCCAGGTTTTAGTAAATTGTACGTCTTACGCCGAAAAGCATCATGAATTACCGGAAATAAATATGAACACGTCATTTTCCCAAAGAAAGTTGATGGGGACATAATAATTGCAATAAATGATCATAGACATACAGCCTACAGGAATTTTGGTGACTTTCACATCTGTGAATTACGATTATGATACAGTCTAATGTACCTTCTGGCCCTATATAGGACCTAATAACCCTTAACGCTTTCTGACGCCTCTGCAGAAGACGGCTTTTTTAAAACATAATGACAAAAGAAGAAATTGCACAAAACGTGCAATTTCTCCTTTTGCCACAATGTTTTCCACTTTTTGTCATAGGTTATCCATTCAATTATGGAGATTATGGATGTTTTGACAAAATACATTCAAAGTCGTCTGCTGCAGAATTGTCGTATGAGGGAAAGGGTTAATCCATTCCCACATATAACCAATCTGCAGAATACGACTTTGAAAACATTTAGACCACGATATGGAAAATCCCTATAAATGAATATGTAACCATTGAAAACAGTTGAAAACATTGTGGCAAAAGGAGAATTTGCTTGTTTTGAGCAATTTTTCCTTTTGTCACACTGTTTTTAAAAGACGTCTGCTGCAGAGGCGTCTTATAATATGTGGGAAAGGGTTAATATAACAAACAACAAGGAAATAAGACTACTTATGACCCTGTCTTCGTTTTGAGCAATTTCTTCTTTTGTCACTATGTTTTCAAAAGGCAGTATAGTACGTCTGCTGCAGAGGCATCAGAAAGCGTCTTAATAATACAACATTGTTTTTAATTACATGCACATCCACCATACCCCATAGTGCGAAGCTACTTTTGAAATGTCAGATCCGAGTAAAAATGAAAGAAGCAAGATGACTTATAGGAAGCAATTATGTCATTTTTTCTCTTTTTCTGGAAACTATAGGGGTACGGAGGGCGTCGTGGAAACCCTGTTGGCTACCAGTGAATTATTACTAATAATATAAAAGTTTCCAGGAATGCGTTACTAAGCACAAATAATCTCCTCTGAGAGACCTGGAGCCTGGTAAAAATACCTCTTGCTGTTTTACACAAAACTTTTAAACCCTTTCTCTTTTACCCAATTTTGTTCATAAGTTAACTTACTGTCTAGCTTTATTGAAAAATATTGTGGGAAAAAATAGCTACATCTATCAAGGTTGAAAATAAGATTTCATATATATATATAGGGATGAAAATATAGTAAGAAATAAGAAGCTTTTTATGGGTATAATTAATCCAACCATTTCCCCTTAATTTGGGCATATGTCAAAAATTGTCATTAAATGGTAACAAGAGCGCTGCATCTGCTTTTTTCTAAGTCGAAAAAGGCGTATCACTGAATCAAAATTTAAGCCAGAGTTATGTGACTTGGTATAGGTTCCTAGGAACATGTCAGTACCATGTTTCATTGGAAAATGTTGAATGTTTCTTTAGCTATGAGGTAAGGTTAAAGTTTTGTGCCAACGCAGATGACTTTATGACAATTAGTAAGCCCGACCTTTTTTCTTCGAAAAAACAGACAAGCTCAAAAATGTGTTTAAAAAAACTGAGAAAAATTAAGATTTATTTGTCAATTAAGTTATATAATAATCAGGGTTTTTTTTCTGAAAAAGGGGAAGGGGCCTGGGGACTTTGAGAAGGGGAAAATTTCGCTGTGTTTTAGTATTAAAAGAGGGGAAAAATTGTACCGATTTCTACTAATGGTTTTTGTTTTACGTTTTACATTTTCTGCTTTGTCAACAATTAACTTAAAGACATTCACATCTTGTATTGATTGAGTGTATCTATGTACAGAGTCCTTGTGGGGTCCAGAATTATCATGTTGACTATGGCGATTTTTGCATTTCGCCAATGATTCTGAGGGGAATTTTTATTTTTAGGGGAAAAACTATGCTTATTTTCTAAGGGGAAGGGGCCTTTATACGGCCCCTTTTATATAAGGTAAAAAACCCTGTATATTCATAAGGAAATAGATATTCCTTTATCCCTTTCCCTCATATAGACGCTTTCTGAAGCCTCTGCAGCAGACGGCTTTTTGAAAACATAGTGACAAAAGAAGAAATTGCACAAAACCTGCAATTTCTCCTTTTGCCACAATGTTTTCCACTTTAAATGATAGGTTATCCATTCAATTATAGAGATTTGCAATTTTTTGACAAAATATGTTTCAAGTCGTCTGATGCAGAATTGTCGTATGAGGGAAAGGGTTGTCATGCTTAGTAAATGCCAATGAGTATACTATCACATGGTTTCAAATTCAGGTTAAAATTAATAGTGTCTGCAAAAGCATTAAAAACTTTTTTTCTCTTCATTTTTTTTCACAGTGTTTTCAATAACTATAGAATGAAAGACTTGACAATATATATGTCCCTTGAAATCCCAACCTGCAACATGAGGAGTCATCAATGGAGTCAGTGTTTATGAGCCATTAGTTATCATGTTTCATGATTGTCATGATTTTGACATGATTCAACTTTTCCCACATACAACAAATCTGCAGCAGACAACTTGGAATACATCTGGCCAATTAATATATGGATAAACATCATAATATGAAAGCATGACTATAATTTAATAGTGTTGTTAAGATATTGTGGCAAAAGGGGAAGTTTCTCATCACAAGCAATTACCCCTTTTGCCACAAGTAAGGTTTAAAAAGGTGACTGCTGCAGAAACATCAAAATGCGTCTGAATGTTGGAAAGGGTTAAAACGGACTCTTCCAATTGGGAACCAGGTGCTCCAGAACCAATCCGAATCATCAATTTGATATTAGATTAATTGGATCTTATACTGGCATAAGTGAATCAACTCGCTTTTTTTTTTTACTCTGACAATTTGATTTAAACCTTTCCTCATTTGCAGCAGACGAATTTGAAAACATCTAGACATAAATATGGAAAATCTCCATTATTGAAAGTTACAATAATCTGTATGATAATTGAACACATGATAACAAAAGGAATCAAAGCGCCAATGGCACTGTAGTGGCGATCGTATGGAAAATCCTGCAAAGTAACAAGCAGTATATCGGTGTAGGGCTTGCGATGACTCTGGTGCGGGTATATTTGAGAATGTATCAACCCTGCATCTTTTGACAGTATAATAATGTTAGTTTGCCAGAATGTTGTCTTGGTGATTATTTAGTTACGTTCTGAAATTGTTCATGATGTGTTCAAAATTAGGCCATTCCAAAGTTATGAAAAATCTAGTTGGTATTCGATAGACTACCGTTTTAGCTCATTAGAATGGCTATTTGTAATCTAAATTGTTCGGGTAATCACATGTTTATCACCAGGTCGTTAGGCCATATTAAGATAAAATATATTTTACACTTTAGAAATGACTAAATTATCAAGAAAGGAGAGAAAACAGTATCCATTAGTTTGGTGTTTGTTTCAATGATGTCCGATATTAAACAGGTCTGTTCAATTTAGTCCCTTCACATTGCATGATTGAGGGTTGTCAGAGACATATAAACACAGTGTATTTATATGTCTCTGAGGTTGTTAAACTGCTTCGAATAATGTGAGTGCAAAAAAAACAAACACAAAACATGCTCCAAAAGCACAATTTCACTATTTGCCAAACTGTTCAATTTATAAAAATATAGGCATATATTATAATGCTCGATCTCCAAACTAAATTAGGCTACACTGTCAGCATTGATTGCTAATTGACTCTAGAACGTGCAGACGTGTATACATAACGTGTGTACACACTGACATCGTGTGTCCTTTAAACCTTTGTAAACCAGTCTTATCATCTAGACGCTTTCATATATTTAAACAACTACAAAATAAAGCGTTTATAATATTGAGATTTACAAGCCCTTCTGGTTTTTGGTCTCGCGAGCTATTTATAGAACCTTTTGGAATTTCCAGATTTGAGTATCATCAGAGTTGCCGTTATTTGCAAGGCAGAACGCGCAATGATATTTATTATCTGCCAAATCATGACGAAGATAATATTTACATATTTAACCCTATGTAGATAATGTCTCGATAAAACTCAAATATTAGTAACAATCCGGTACCAAAGTAGCACTGACATAATTATTATTAATCACGTCTCTGCATCAATGATGGAACTATAACGGATGTGAGTAAATTAGTTTGCAGTAAGGAAAAAAAATATCAACCGATTGTTCAAAACCGACTATGTAAATATTTTTCGTTGTTGTTGTTTCTGTTAGCATTGTGGCGATTGTCAAACCAATCGCCACAAAAATTGCTCATTTAGAGCAATTTATCCTTTTGTCACAACAATTTCGTCTGCTGAAGATGTGTCTACAAGTACAAAAGGGTTTAAACCCTTTCCCTCATACGACAATTCTGCAGCAGACGACTTTGAACATATTTTGTCAACAAATGGAAAATCTCTATAATTGAATGGATAACCTATAACTAAAAGTGGAAAACATTGTGGCAAAAGGAGAAATTGCTCGTTTTGAGCAATTTCTTCTTTTGTCACTATGTTTTCAAAAAGCCGTCTGCTGCAGAGACGTCTGAAAGCGTCTATATGAAGGAAAGGAAAGGAAAGTAAAGGGTTAAACTATTAGTATTATTAATTTTCTTTTTATCACCTCTAAATCAGGTTCTATAAAAAATATTTCTATGAAATGAATGAAAATAATACTTCATGATTAACAATCATTTATAATATAATATTAATTGGTTTTTTTTTTAATACAGTTCTTAGCAATTATTAAGCCATTTTGTTTGTTGTGTATGCTTTCTGAATGACTGAGGAATAACATGATATGAGTTGAAAGCAGATCTTGTCTGAAAAAGGAGAATTTACTCACTTTAAGAAATCTGTCATTAATTTTATTCTCCATTTTGATTTATTTTTGTCAGATGAAAGGGCATCAACAGTTGTCTATTTCAGGGAAAGGATTGAATAGACTGTGACAGTTTTGTTAGAAAGTGGTTTCTTGCATGAACAAAATAGTATTATAATATACTTAAAATTAACACTTTCCCACATACAACAAATATGCAGCAGACGACTTTGAAAACATCTTTGAAAAGAAATTGAAAATATCTAAAAACATTAGTATTATTATTGAATAAAGCTGAAAACATTGTGACAAAAGTGGAAATTGCTCACGCTGCTTGCCAAAAAGTCAATAAAAGACGGACAGGCAGACAAATCCCTAAGTGCCAACCTGCGACACAAAAAATGTACCAAGAAAAACTTATAAATCACATATTATTATTTGACAATGGACAAGCAAATGCATCGTTCTGTCCACCGCATTAAAAAAATAGGTATAATCGAGACACCTCACAATTGTGAATGTTTATATGACCAAGTTTAGTCCAGTACCCTCCATGCAATGACTTTTGTCAAATGTTAGAAAGAAATGAATTGGATGAACTTGTAACAAGAATGTAGTTAGAATGTTTTACCACTAATAGTCGGTGATACTCTGCCTTAGGGTTATTAACTGACTCAATCGCGATGCATGCATTAACAAAACATAATCTGCGAAAAATCTCAGCCTTTCTGTCCATGATCAATAACTTCTTTGGTTCTATAAATCATGTGGCATAAAACAAAAGTAATCCAAATAATGACAATAATTACACCCAGGGGATGGCAAAATGATGGAGACCAAGGGAGATAAATCATACCGTCCATCTGATCATTTAGACTTATTAATCCTTTCCAACATACAGACGCTTTCTGACGCCTTTGCAGCATACAACTTTAGAAAACATTGGAAAACAAAGGAGCAATTTGTCCTTGTGCTACAATGTTTTCAAAATTTTCCGTTATTAAACAATCATTTCAAGAGATTTTAAATGTTTTTGTCTAGATGTTATCAGTCATATGCTGCAGATTTGATGTAAGAAAGGGTTAATGCTTCCCAAATTTAGTAGGTATATCCCAGTGTAAAATAGAGTGGTTTACTGATAAGCCTAATAATCCTCTCTCCCTCTCTCTCTCTCAAAGGATATTTTCAGAGTTAATTGTCAGGTTAGTTTTCACAGAGCACTGCGCATTCATACTTCAACTTTCCAAAATTTGCATTCTTTCCTTGGATGCTTATAGAACAGACAACTTCATTTCAGATAAATGGCTAAACAAGAGCGCCACAAGCAAACGCCAACGCTCGTCTGCTTTTTTCTAAGTCGAAAAAGGGGCATTCCTGAATAATTATGAAAGCCAGAGTTATGTGACTTGGTATAGACATGTGTATTGTTCCTCAGGAACATATGTGTATAAAGTTTCATTTGAAAATGTTGAACGTTTTTAAGTTAAGGTTAAAGTTTTGTGACGAAGCAGACGACGCCAAGGTTATAACAATCGCCCAACTTTTTTTCTTCGCAAAAACAGACGAGCTAATAATTTGTCTGTACGTTGGAAAAGGTTAAATAAATGGACTGTGTAAAATATTGAATATATACTTAAATATTAACTTTTAATTGGTCTGATTCTTTGTTACGCAGCAGTAAACTGAACATACCTGAAAATAAAAAGAACAATACATTAGTCAGAATTAACCCTTTCCCACATACAACACATCTGCAGCAGAGGACTTTGAAAACATATTGACAAAAATATGGAGAATCTCCACATATGGAATTATAGTTTAAACATATACAGCATAAAAATCATTGTCTTCAATGTGTTCAAGAATAACAGTCAGCGAAGAACTTTTACACAAATGTTCAAAGGATCACAATCATGTCACCTGCCAGTTGTCACTTAACCCTTTCCCTCATACGACAATTCTGCAGCAGACGACTTTGACAGTATTTTGTCAAAAAATAGAAGATCTCCATAATTGAATTGATAACCTATGACAAAAAGTGGAAAACATTGTGGCAAAAGGAGAAATTGCACGTTTTGTGCAATTTCTTCTTTTGACACTATGTTTTCAAAAAGCCGTCTGCTGCAGGGGTGTCAGAAAGCGTCTATGTGAGGGAAAGGGGGGTTAAACTTAATATTCTGCAGCAATGACACCTTTGAAAACAATCATGCAAAAACGTGGAAATTCTCTTTGAATGAAAGTGTAATAACTAAAAAAAGTTGAAAAACTTGTGGTTAAAGGTAACAATTGCTTGTTTTGAACAATTTCCCCTTTTGTCACAATGTTTGCAAAAGTCGTCTGCTGCAGATGCTTCAGAATGTGTCTACAAGTGGGAAAGGGTTAACAGTTATTCTGTCCTTTACAGAGGTTTTCTATAGTTTTGCTTATATCAGGATGGATTCAGTGTTACGTATGATGCAGTTTTGTTGCAAGCTCACAGAAAACAATTAACAGTTAAAAGCCGTCTGTTCCCAGAGGTGTCCAAAGTTGTGTTACCGGGGAATTAGGGCTGAGCACTTGCAAATGAGCTTGATCGTTACTAAGAACAAAGCAATTAAACAGATCATGTAATCTTTAACCCTTTCCCACATACATCAAAACTGCAGCAGACAACGTTGAAAAACATGTAAGCAAAAATAGACAAAATCTCTACAGATGAAAGTTTTATCATTGCATAAAGTTGTAAACATAGCGCCAATGGGTCCCAGGTATAATGCTCAGTATGAGCAAATTCACCTTTTACCTGTGTTTTCAGGATGTGTCAAAATGCATCTGCATGTGGGAAAGAGTAACTTTAAGGTGATATAAACATTAAGACTTTAATGTATATTTCTACTTTAACCCTTTCCCTTATATAGACACTTTCTGACGCCTCTGCAGCAGACGTCTTTTTGAAAACAGATAGTGACAACAGAAGAAATTGCTCAAAACGAGCAATTTCTTCTTTTGCCACAATGTTTTCCACGTTTAGTCATAGGTTATCCATTCAATTATAGAGATTTTCCCTTTTTTGACAAAATATGTTTAAATTCGTCTGCTGTAGATTTGTCGTATGAGGGAAAGGGTTAAAGGTGATATAGACATTAAGACTTAATGTATTTTTCTACTTTAAATTTGTTCATTCCTGGATGGAATTAGTCTGACAGGTCTTCGGATAGATTAGGTGTGCTGTAACCTTTCCTTCTCAAACAATTATCTCAAATTGAACCCCAGACTCCAACATGCATAAGAAAACTTTCCCTCATATAGACACTTTCTGATGCCTCTGAAGCAGACGGCTTTTTGAAAACATAGTGACAAAAGAAGAAATTGCTCAAAACGAGCAATTTCTCCTTTTGACACAATGTTTTCCATTTTTAGACATAGGTTATCCATTCAATTAAAGAGATTTTCTATTTTTTGACAAAAGATGTTCAAAGTCGTCTGCTGCAGAATTGTTAACCCTTCCCCAGAACACAACAAACTGGCAACTTCCTGGTAAACGGAGAATTCGCTCCTTTTGCAACAATGTTTATCACAAGTTCCCTGCTGGAGAGGGGTCAAAAAGAGTCTCTATGTGGGAAGGTGTAACCTTTGAAACCCTTTTCAACATGTAGAAGAATTTCAACACATGATCATCTGCAGCAGGCAACTTTCAAAGCCATTGTGGCAAAAGGAGAAATTCCTCATAATCAATTTTTTTCCTTTGGCCAAGTTTTTATCAATTCTATTCCATAATGATCGACTCATGATCTTTCATTTAAAAACATTTCCCGTATTTTTTCCGGGATGTTTTTGGAGTCATCTGCTGCAGATTTTGTTCATATGAGAAAGATTTCAGTATAGGAAAAGGAGATAATGTTCATAAACAGCAGTATTTCTTATTCCAAGAGACTCAGTATAACGGAGTTTTGATACTTGTTTTTATTGAAAACGTTACTTTCAATGGTATTTTTTTCCCCCTTTTCTGATATTTAACCCTATCCCACCTGCAGATGACTTTAGAAAGCACTGTGGCAAAAGAAGAAATTGCTCATAATGAGCATTTTATTTCTTTTTCCACAATATTTTCATCAGCATTCATTATAATCATAATATATTATATATACCTCCAATTATAGAGATTTTAGATTTCAGAGATATTATCAAAGTTGTCTTCGAAGATCTTAACAAATATTGTCGTAAGTTGGAAAGGGTTAAGATGTTTCAATGAAAGAGGCTTAATTTTGAAAGTTAAATTTTGAAGCCGTCAGTGATTGAGGCGGATGGTTACTGTAAATATGTAACAAAATACAGTGAGCTTAATATAGCTACACACAATATATCTTATAAAAGATACAAAAAGTCATTTGAACTGATTTGTGATTTTACCAAATATCAATCAACCCATGGATTAAGTTCCAAGAACTGAATTTTTAACCCTTTCCCACATACAACATGTCTGTAACAGAAAACCTAAAATGATCTACAGTGTATAATTGTATAAATTGTTAGATCGAGTTGAAAGCATCATGGCAAAAGGAGAAATTGCTCATCATAAACAATTTCTCCTTTTGCCACAACGTTTTCAAAAGTCATCTGCTGTGGATGCATGGCCAGTAGTCTGTTAGTCAGGGAACATGAGGGTTGAGGACATAATGTAAAGAGTCAAAGAAAGTTTGAAATTTACCAGAATAAACGGAATCACTCATTATATACTAAATTCAATAGACCATTTTTCTTCTTTGTCATTTTATCGTTCCCTTAAATCAACCCCGTTACAATTATCCGTCAAGTTAACTAGAAAACTTCAACTAAATTGAAGAAAAGCCACCTTAACAATATGGTAGTTTCTAAGATGGATGGTCATTAGTTACCAGAATACATATGTGACGAGTCTCATTAAAACAGTGCTATATATATTCTGTTCTCAATCCGTGCACTCTTGCTAACTGCTAAAAACTGTATAGAAAATTAGACAAATAAATGTTTAACTTTTTTGCCAATATTTGTATGTTTTCAAAGTTTTGCTATTTTGTTGTTTGAATGGAATAGTAAGAAAAGAACATCTGTAGATGCAAAAGAAACACTATAGGGGCTACACCTACAGCTTTCATTGTGGCAATAGAAGAAATTGCTCGAACAATTTCTCCTTAATCTGCCACAATATATTTTCTATTCAACATTTATAATACTTTCATTTATAGAGATATTCCAATATTTGTACCCAGATGATTTCAAAGTCGTCTCCTGCAGATTTGTTGTATGCGGGAAAGGGTTAACTGTCCCTTTTCAGTGGTTGCGGCTGATACAGTAACGGCAGCGTCTGCAATTCAAGCCTTAATTATTGTCATCATTACAGCCCCGTTTTTACAAATGAATGGTATGCTAAAATTTCTCTTTGTTTTCTACCCTATGAATTATTTTATCAGGAAATACATGGGTTCAGGATAAATGTTTCGTCTCTGAATGATAGGTCTAGATAATTAAAGAAACTTATAATTACAATGTGTTCTAAGATGAGTCAGAAAATTCTGGTCTAAAATCTTACTCACATTTAATGCTTTCCAACATATAGAAGCATTTTAACCCTTTCCCTCATATAGACACTTTCTGACGCCTCTACAGCAGACGGCCTTTTGAAAACATAGTGATAAAAGAAGAAATTGCTCAAAACGAGCAATTTCTCATTTTGCCACAATGTTTTCCACTTTTAGTCATAGGTTATCCATTCAATTATAGAGATTTTCTATTTTTTGCGAAAATATGTTCAAAGTCGTCTGCTGCAGAATTGTCGTATGAGGGAAAGGGTTTAAGCATCTGCAAAAGATGACTTTTGAAAACATTTCAACGAAAGGAAAAATTGCTCAAAACAAGCTTTTGCCAATGTTTGTTTTTTCAGTAATTATACCATCCTTTATTGAGATTTTCCTTATTTTCAAAGCCGTCTGCAGCAGACAACTCTTGAAAACTATTTGTGGGAAAAGTAAAACTTGCAAATGCAATTTCTTGAAATTTTTCCAACTTATGTTTGAAATTCCCTCATATAGATGCTTTCTGACGCCTCTACGTACAGCAGACGACTTTTAAAAATATAGTAACAAAGGAGAAATTGCTCAAAACAAGAAATTTCCCCTGTAGCCACAATGTTTTCAACTTTTTTAAGTAATTATACTTTCATCTATACGTATAAAGATTTTCCATGTTTTTACATGAATGTTTTCAAAGTCGTCTGCTGCAGATTTGTTGTATCTTGGGAAAAGTATTTAACAGTTTATACCATTCCTTAATAAAAGCAACATTAATGACACCTTTGACTCCCATGATGTTCCATTACTACTAATCTGCTTTCACCATTTCCCACATACAACAAATCTGCAGCAGAAGACTTTAAAAATGTCTTCTCAAAAATATGGAAAATCTCTATTTAATTAATGAAAAAAGTTGAAAACTTTGTGGCAGAAGGAGAAATTACTCGTTTTGAGCAATTTCTCCTTTTGTCACAATGTTTTCAAAAGTCATCTGCTGCAGATGCGTCAAAATGTGTCTACATGTGGGGAAGGGGTTCAGATGTTTATAGGATGAACTTTAACTTACAAACCAAGACCAACATCAATATAGATTTTTCACGGAGGGACTCAAGAGTGACAAAATTTCAATCAAAGACAATAGAAAATTGTAGACTGTCACATGATGATAGACAAGTGGTATTATCATGGAATATATTTTTATCCCTACAAGTCAAAACAGCACTGTGAGTCCTCGACCTTCTTAGAGGAAGACAACTTCGTGGGTTCTGGTTTAGAATCATTCAACATATAACCATTTAATTTTTGATGCATCTGCATGCAGCAGACGACTTTTCGAAATATTGTGGCATAATTAGAAATTGCTTTTGGCACAATGTATTCAATTTGTACTTTTCCAATTTTTTGCCTTGATGTTTTTTAACCCTTTCCCTCATACGACAATTCCGCAGTAGACGACTTTGAATGTATTTTGTCAAAACATAGAAAATCTCCATAATTGAATGGATAAATGTGACAAAAAGTGGAAAACATTGTGGAAAAAGGAGAAATTGCATGTGTTGTGCAATTTCTTTTTTTGCCACTATGTTTTCAAAAAGCTGTCTGCTGCAGAGGCATCAGAAAGCATCTATATGAGGGAAAGGGTTAAGTTGTCAGCAGCAGCCTTGTTGTATGTGGGAAAGGGTTAATTACTTTTCACTCTTTGATTCAAGCCAAAAGTCCTCTAAAAGAATCTAAAATGTTATATCATGTTTACCCGCTGTCCCACTTACAGATGCACTTTAATGCATTTGTAGCAGACGACCTTTGAAAACATTTATAGCTAAAGGGAAAATTGCTCATATTATATAAGCACTTTCTCCTTTTGCCACAGTGTTACTCTTTCGTTTATGGAATTCTACTTATTTCGGTGTTGACGTCTTCAATTTGGAGACTTCTACAGATTTGTTGTGTGTGGAAAAGGGAGTGGGTGGGGTTAAGATGGTTCAGCACCCCTTCTTTTCCACAGGAAAGGATCAGGCTCCAGTAATTATGTAGATTTTGCCCTCTCAAAATGTATCCACTAATAGATCCGCAGAGCCTTGGGTCCTGGAATTCTAGATGACTTCATATGAATATTTGATGAGATCGGGAGCCAACAATTAGTAAATCGGTGACAAATTTTGTCGTCATGTCCTTCCCCGGGTTCGGGACAATATATCTCCCAGCGTTGGATGCATTATTTATGTGAAAGCATATGTTCTGATGGATGATTCTGGGAATTTTTTCCGTTGTCTACAAATTACTCCTTCTTCTTCTAACCCTTTCTCACATGCAGATAGATGCATCTGAAGTTGCTATTACGATTATTTAACCCTTTCCCTCAAATAGATGCTTTCTGACAGCTCTGCAGCAGAAGGCTTATTGAAAACATAGTGACAAAAGAAGAAATTGCTCAAAACAAGCAGTTTCTCCTGTTGTCACAATGTTTTCCACTTTTAGTCATAGGTTCTCCATTCAATTATAGAGATTTTCTATTTTTTGACAAAATACGTTCAAAGCTGTCTGCTGCAGAATTGTCGTATGAGGGAAAGGGTTAAATGTAAAACATATAAATGAATGCCTCATTCTAGAATTAGAATTGAAAACATTCGGGCAAAAGAAGAAATTGTTCTTAATGATAAATTCTTTATTTGCCACAATATTTTCAAAAGTCGTCTACTGCAGGGGTATAATAAGAAAGTGCCTGTTAAATTAACCCTTTCCCACCTCCAGACACTGTGATGATGATCTGAATTTGCTATTATGACATTCAAATGACACATTAAGGAAGATCTTTAACCCTTTCCCTCATACAACAATTCTGCAGCAGACGACTTTTAACATATTTTGACAAAAAATGGAATATCTCCATAATTGAATGGATAACCTATGACTAAAAGCGGAAAAGATTGTGTCAAAAGGAGAAATTGCTCGTTTTGAGCAATTCCTTCTTTTGTCACTATGTTTTCAAAAAGCCGTCTGCTGCGGAGGTGTCAGGAAGCGTCTATATGAGGGAAAGGGTTAATCAAATTAGAGAAATAATTGCCTGTGTTTTTCTTTTTCTTTGTCTTTGTTAAAAAAATACGGCTGGAAGATAATTGTAATCCAATTAAAAACATTAAAATTAATAAAATCGAATTTTTGGCATATCTTTGCTTTCTTAACCATGGGAATATTTCCTTATTGCAGCTCACAGGGAGCCAGATATTTGGTACCGGTGCTTTGTTAACCCTCTCCCACCTTTTTGACACATCTGCAGTAGACGATCGACTCTTGAAAACATTGTAGCAAAAGGAGAAATTGCTCAAAACGAGCTTTGCATGGGCAGATCTGGCTGGTTTGCGAAAGGAACCAAGCTCTTATCAATATTTAACTACTATCTAAGTTTGATGAAGATCGGATAGTAAATGGAGGCTCTATTGTATTCACAAGCTGTATTATAGCAATTTTGACAATTTCAAGGGCAATAATCCAGTCATGCAAGGGCACTTCTGGCTTGTTTTCGAAAGGAACCGAGCTCTCATCAATATTTAACTACTATCTAAGTTTGGTGAAGATCAGATAGTAAATAGAGCCTCCATTGTGTTCACAAGCTCTATTATAGCCATTTTGACAATTTCAAGGGCCATAATCCAGTCTTGCATGGGCACATCTGGCTGTTTTTCGAAAGGAACTGAGCTCTCATCAATATTTAACTACAATCTAAGTTTGGTGCAGATCAGATAGTATATGGAGCCCCTTATTGTGTTGTAGCAATTTTGCTAACTTCAAGGGCCATTATCCATGCAGTCTTGCATGGGTGAATCTGGCTGGTTTGCGAAAGGAACCGAGCTCTCATGGATATCTTACTATGTATACTGTATAAGTTTGATTGAGATACAATCAAAACTGAAGACTTGATCGCATTCACAAGCAAAAAATGTTAATCAACCCTTTCACACATGGACACGTATTTTTGATGTAGCTGCAGCAGATACATGAACTTTGAAAACATTGTTGCAAGAGAAGAAACTCATTTATTTGGCACATTGTGTTTTCAGCTCTTTTCAAAAGTTATACTTATAAACATTTACAGTAGGTTTCCATATGTTTGCAAATAAAAAAAATCAACGTCACATACCTTTTTGATGTCGTCTTCATCATTCTAAGACTTATTCAAAAGCAGTTGTATCACAGAAAGACTGGAAATGGGAATTCAATATCAGCCATAATATGCTTGAAGCAGCTAATACTTTTGTGAGTTTCTGTAAATTTTACAATCTATAAAGTGAATTAAATTTTGCTCAGGGGAATTTAAAAGTGTTATACCATAAACACATCTGGATAGTTTTCTTAATTAATTCAAAATGAACTTGAATCAGAAAACATTTTGCCAAATTAAAATGTGTAATGTGCCAAGATACACACTTCGTAAAAAATATTATTGTAGAAAAAAAAAAAATCATACAAAAATAGAACCATAAAGTTTTCATTTAATGAAATAATTTCAAAAGGACTTCAGGACGATCTTTTGATAACGGCAACGAGAATATTCTTCGAATTTTGTCCAATTGTTCTACCAACCCTAATTAGGTGCTATTGTAGCCACTGAAACTAACAACGTTTATGCCTCTGGCCCCTTTTTTGCCCCCTAAAAACAGTAACCGGTGATCAAAGACACATGCTGGGGATTTTTGACATTGTGCAAATACATGCCTGAGGCATCAAGGGCACCAGAGTTCACCATGGATAGAACAAGGAATCTCCATTCCTCTCAGGGTTTATCCCTTTCCCACACACAACAAATCAGCAGAAGACAACTAATTTCTGGACAATATGGAAAGTCTGAAACTTATGATTATGGAAATGATTTGAAAACATTGAGCAATATAATATCTCCTCTTGTCACGATGTTTTCAAAAGTCATTCTGCTGCAGGGTTGCGCCATAATACAATGGCTAACCAAGTTCCAGATAGGCTGTTTATACCCCTTTCCAAGATAAAGACGTCTCTGCAGCAGTCAGCTTTTGGAAGCATTCTGGCAAAAGGAGATTTGATACTCATAATATCACAATGTTTTCAATTCTATTAAAGTACTTTACTTTTAGATATAGAAGTTTGAATAATATGTTTGCTTAGATGTTTTCAAAGTCGTCATTGTAATTAATGGAACAACATTTGAATCGTAATATTTAATGACAATATGATTTTTAAACCAGAAGAAAATATTAGTTCAAAAGGAGGAATTCTGCAATTTCTAACAATTTTTTAACACACTGAGACAGTCATGACTTCTGCGTGCAGTCAATTGGTATATTTTTAAAGTCAAAAAAGGGTTACAACCATAAATCACAGATCCCACACTGCCTTTCAATATGCTTTCAACAAAAACACCCATAATTTATCATTATCTTCCCTAATAACACCAGACTTCTAAGTCTAAAGAATAAAGGAACTTTGCATCCCTGACCCTTTCCCGCACGACACTCTGCAGCAGACGACTTTGAAAACATCTCGGCAAAAGTACAATGTATCATTATTGAAAAGAATTGAAAGTATTGTAGTGAAAGGAGAGGTTGCATAGCATAATTATGAGCAATTTTTCCTTTTGTCAAAATATTTTCAAAAGTTGCTGCTGTATATATGCGTCTGCAAGTGGGAAAGGGCTAGGAACCCCACATTGTTACTTTTGTTATGCCTGCAAGCTGAGGCAGTCTCAAATCCCTTCTGCAAACCTAACCTCAATAATGACCTTCGGTCATCTTTGTGTGAATTAAATCCCTTATTCAGCTTAATTTCTTTATTTGTTTTCCCAATACGACATTTCTAACCCGTTCCCCAGGCAGATGCCTTGTGGAAGCTTTCGAGTCATTCCTGCAGAAAACCTTTGAAAACAATGTCGCAAAAGGAGTAATTGTTTTAAAATGAGAAATTTCTTCTTTAAACAAAAACTGACAGCAGCTACTGTGGCCTTAATTTTTTCTTAGGGGATTATAAACCATTTAAGTGTTCATCATCAAGAGCAGATAACTTTGTAAGCATTGTGGCAAAAGCAGAAATTGATCTTAATTAATGATCAATTTCTTCTTTTGCCAAAATGTTTTCAACTATTTTCAATAATCATACTTTCATTCATGGTGATTTTCCATATATTTCCTAAGATGATGTCAGTCATCTGCTGTATATGGGAAAGGGTTAATTGACACTACATTAATTGTAAATATTAATTAAAAAGTATCATCTCTCATATTTAAGATTGCCTTATTGACTAAGAGACTTAAGCACGAATCTTGGTCAATAGCAACAATTTAGAATTGATGGATCGTGTTTTACCTTGCTTTCAACAATTTTACAGTTATATCACAGCGTTTCCTGGGTAAGTTACCAGTACTACTGGTCCATTTATCCTGACATGCAGCTAGTCTGTCGTAATTTTAACCCTGCATCCTGAGTGCCAAGTATTTGGTATGACTCGGCCGGGGATCGAACCCAAGACCTCCGATACCCGAGGCGGACGCTATATCACAGTACACCAACGAGGCGCTTAACAACCTTTAGAAAGCAAATACTCAGTCATCAGATGCTGACTTACAGTATACATAAAGCAAAGGGTTTATTTGCAGAGATGAATTTTGAAATAGACTAAAGAATCTGATAAATCTCAAACAATATTATCCTGTCATTTTAAAGTATAAAGAGTGATAATAAAATTTTATGACTTAACAAATTGCCTTAGTGGCTGAATATTGTAACATATTAAATTGTTTGAAGGTTTAGCAACAACAATTTGTGTCGGAGATATAAAACAAACAATCAGACCCGAAGGACATGCATTTGCATATAAGCAGAAAACCCTTTCCAACCTACAGACGCTTTCTGATGCCTCTGAACATCTGAAGGCTAAACATGTATCATCTTGAAAATAATGTTTAAAGACCACCCAATAGGGAAGAGAACAATCTGGTCTTAAATGTTATCAGGTGGTCTTTAATTGCAGGGTCATAGGTGGTCTTTAAAACAGGTTTGACAGTTGAAATGATTAAGTTGCTTGTTAATGTCCATGCATCTTAAAATCCTTATTTGACCTTCAAACCCTATGTTGTGGGTACTCAAAAGAATTGTCTCACTGATACGATTCTTTTGAGTACCCACAACATAGGGTTTTGTTGAGTTGTAAAAGAAATTTTGGTGGGAAAGGCCCAATCTCCTCCTTATCTATTCCTTTCGAGTTTCAATTGTTGTCTGCTGCAGATGCATCACCAGTTTGTATGAAGAACCTAGGAAAGGATTAGATTAAAAACAGTAATCCCTCTAGTGATATACTGGTTAATGACAAAGATGAGAGACATTAGATGTGACATGTTGATCATAAAAGAAAAGAGTGCCAGTAAAAGCTCCTTTATCCCTTTCCCACTTACAGACAATTTCTGATGCCTAAGCAGCAAAAGATTTTTAGAAAACATTTTGGCAACAGCAGAAATTGCTTTTAATGAGCAATATTTTGTTTTGCCACGATTCTTTTTGCTTTATTCAATTATTTTGTTTCATTAATATTGAGTTTACCTATCTTTGACTAATGCCAAAATTTAAAGTAGTCTCATTTTATTTCACACATTCAAAAATCTGCAGCAGATTATATTGAAAGCATAATAAATTATATAGACATAAATATGAAAACTTTCTATAAAGGAAAGTTTAATTATCGAATAGAGGTTCAAAAGAATTGAGGCAAAAGGAGAAAATAATTAATGTTCATTATGAGCATTAAATTATCACCTTTTGCCACAATTTGTTTCTTTGAGTCGTCTGCTACAGGTTTATGAAAATGCGTCTGCAAAATGGGAAAAGAGTTATATTTACTATCAACTTTCTATAATTCCAATATATTAAATGCAGTTATGCGGGTTCAGTGAAGACGGTTTGAAGTGGTATAAAATTTCTCAGTGACACTTCATTTACGCGTCAAAGGGCTCCCCTGTCACCTTGATTTGGGGCCAACGATTGATCCCTATTGTTCTTCGCTATTTCTTGTGAAAAGATCATTTTCTGAAACCCTTTAAAAGGGGCAGGGAATCCTAAGATTCCCTAATGATCAAAGTAATTCAAGGAAATTAAATGACAGACTTTTCCAAGCATGGATTGAGTTACATGCCATCATATCATTATGACCTTATACCATACTGTTGTACCCATACAATACTGCAAGATAAAGTTACAGCTGATTTGCGTCAAGCCGTAATATGAATAATGTGTTGCTGGAACAAGGACTTTTCAATTAACCCTTTCCCACATTGTACAGCAAATCTGCAGCAAAATCTTAAAAGAGAAAATTATGGAAAAACTCAAAATGAAAGCACAACTTTAAATTAGTGTCAAACACATTGTTGGGAAAAGGAGAAATTGTTCATTATGTGTAATTTCTCATTTTCCATCAAATTGTCTTTCAAAGTCATCTGAAGTTATTTGCTTCATTTTGCAAAGTAATTCTGCAACAGACTTAAGCCAACAAATGATGATGAGCAATGTCGAGATCTCCTTTTGGAAAACTGTTATCAGAAGACGGCTGCTTCAGATGTGTTAACCCTTTCCCTCATATAGACGCTTTCTGACGCCTCTGCAGCAGACGGCTTTTTGAAAACATAGTGACAAAAGAAGAAATTGCACAAAACGTGCAATTTCTCCTTTTGCCACAATGTTTTCCACTTTTTGTCATAGGTTATCCATTCAATTATGGAGATTTTCTATTTTTTTACAAAATACGTTCAAAGTCGTCTGCTGCAGAATTGTTGTATGAGGGAAAGGGTTAAAATGCATGTGCATGCGCATGATAAAGCCTTAGTAAGTTATAAGAGAATAACCCTTTCCCACATATAGACAATTTCTGGTGCCTTTGCAGCAGTCCACTTTTGAAAAAATATTCATAATGATCAATTTCTCCTTTCGCCACAATGTTTTCATAACTCGAATATTTGGTTAAACATTCATTTATAGAGGATTTTCTTAATTTTTGCCTATGTATTTTCAAAGTTGTCGGCGAATTTGATTGCCTGGTAGAAGACAACAATTGGCAACATTTTTGGTGAGAAACAAAATAGAATTTACTCAAAACAAATAAATGTCTTCTTTTTCTACAATGTTTTCAACTCTGTATCAACATTTAGCTTCCAATATTCAAAATTTTGCCCGTTTTTTTTTTTCTCTCAGATGTTTAAAAGCAGATTGTTAACTCTAATAAAAAAAAAAATCAGGTAAATGGTCAAAAATGGACAACAGCCCCCTAATTGTCCCCACACTCGTGGCATGTCGTGGTCGCGGATATCAAATTCATTGTTCCCCTAAGACAACAGCTCCCAAGCATGCATGGAGCACTGAAAGGATAGCATAGCCCTTTTTATATGTTACCCTTTCCCACAATTTCAACAAATCTGCAGGAGATGACTGTAGGAAAACATATTTGGACAAAATTACAAAAACATATTTATAAATAAAGGTACAATTATTGAAAATAGTTGAATACTTTGTGGCAAAAGGTGTAATTGCTCATTTTGAGCATTTCCTACTTTTGCCACAATGTTTTCAAGAGTCCTCTGTTGCACCTGCGTATGTATGTGGCAAAGAGTTAACTCTTTTCTGCACAAAGATGCATTTTGATGCGTAAATAAGCAGCTGACGACTTTTTAAAGCATGCATTATTGCGGAAAAAGTAGTTCATTGCTTTAATTGTCACAAGCAATTATCTCCTTTTCTCGCAATAATCCGTTGTATTCTATTATAAGTCTTCTGCCACAGATTTATGGTATATGGGACAGGGAGGTTAAAAGGATCATCTCACTCTGACATGAGGGGGCTGGACATAATGGGTATAATGGGGCAGTCAGTCACAATCGTCCTCAATAATTACTCGCCCAAAACATAGGATTAGTTTAACCCAGATGTGGGCTCCCTAATAACCCATTCCCACATACAACAAATCTGCAGCAGACAACTTTAAAAATTATCTGAGAAAAAATATGGTTATTTCTATAAATGGAAGAGCTAAATAGAAAAGGTTTTAACAAAACATTAAAAACTGTTTTTAACTCTTTCCTAAATACCGACACTTTCTGACACCTATACAGAAAACAACTTTTGAAAAAATTGTGACAAAACGGGAAAGTCTTTCTTTTGTCACAATGTAATCAATTAAAAACATTTGTAGAGAATTTTCATACTTTCATTTGTTGTATGTGGAAACGGGTCAAGGCAGTCAATGGGGTCAGTTTTAATGAAGGGTGGTAATCTATCAAATGATCTGTTTAATTTGTGGTCCAGTGTTGTCACAGTAATACTAGGGCCAAGCTGGCTTGATAAGCACTGTGTGTGACCTTGGGTCCTCGAAGATTGTGTTTAAATCTATTTATGAGATCCAGTCTGTGGCCTGAATGTTGAATGGCTTCTGATTGGTCAACTTACGGTCCAGTGTTGTCATGATAATACTAGGGCCATGCTCTCTTGATAAGCACTGTGTGTAACCTTAGGGCACTTATAGTGTCACATCCTTTTCCATTATGTCCCTAAATCAACAGGGAAGATTGGGTTTAAATCTGTTTACGAGGTCCAGTCTGTGATCAATGTTGAATAGCTTCTGATTGGAAAACTTATGGGCCAGTGTTGTCACGGTAATGCCAGTGCATAGCTGGCTTGATAAGCACTGTGTGTAACCTTAGGTCAAAGTTAATGTCACACCTTTTTCCAACATGTCCAGTCAGTATATCAAGCGGGAAAGATGCTTTATATAGTCTAAATTTATGAGGTCTGTGATAAATGTTAAATATGGCTTCTGATTGGTCAACTTGAAGGATGAGCTCACGTTTCCCTGACTAAACAAACTTTAGTTTAATGTATGGAAGATAAGTTCTTTAACCCTTTCCCACCTATAGACACATTTTGACGCATCTGCAGCAGATTATTTTTGAAAACATTGTGAAAAAAACACGAAAATTGCTTGTTTTCCTTTTGCCACAATGTTTTCAACTTTTTTTTCAGTAATTATACCTACGTACAATTATTGAGATTTTCCATATTATTTAGTAGACATTTACAAAGTCGTCTGCTGCAGATTTGCTGTATGTGGGAAAGGGGTTAAAACAATTTTGGAGAATAACAAACAAGTGATTTCGATTATCTCATCCCACAAAGTGTTCAACGCGGAATTTAAATCAAATTCAGGTTTAAAAAGTTGTCTGCAAGTGATTAAGGTTTAACCCTTCCCCTCATACAACAATTCTGCAGCAGACGACTTTGAACATATTTTGTAAAAAAATAGAAAATCTCTATTTAATTGAATGGATAACCTATGACTAAAAGTGGTAAACATTGTGGCAAAAGGAAAAATTGCCCGTTTTGAGCAATTTCTTCTTTTGTCACTATGTTTTCAAAAGGCCGTCTGCTGCAGAGGCGTCAGAAAGCGGAGAAAGGGTTAGATTTCTGTTTCAAAAGGCAGATGTTTCATGATGGGGGAAATGGTTTCAGTGAGAGGTACAGAATACATTTTAAGTAATATCAGAGAACATCATCCAAGAGTTATGATATGAAATATTGTCATATAAATTGGTTCTAACATAATTTACCACCGTCTGAAGCTATGTCCTAATTTAATTTAATATTTCCCTCATATAGACGCTTTCTGACACCTCTGCAGCAGACGGCTTTTTGAAAACATAGTGACAAAAGAAGAAATTGCACAAAACGTGCAATTTCTCCTTTTGCCACAATATTTTCCACTTTTTGTCATAGGTTATCCATTCAATTATGGAGATTTTCTATGTTTTGACAAAATATGTTCAAAGTCGTCTGCTGCAAAATTGTCGTATGAAGGAAAGGGTTAACCATTCAACCTGATACAATACTTTTGGTCGACTGCTTTGAATAAATAAAACAAGAGGACCAAGATGGCTAACCCAAGACTGTTGTCATTTTGTAAGAAGAAAAGTAATGTTGATTAAAAGATGTTAGCTTTGAAGGCCCTATTGTGCAGCATTTTCCTCATTGGAAACATTATTTGTGACAACATTTTGAAATTTGGCCAGTGGTTTAGGAGGAGATATTATTTTAAGACTTTTCTTTTTTTTAACTCTGGTGGTCATTCTTGCAGTGGAGAGAACAGTCATTCTTGAGTGGAGAGAACAGTTTGCACATTTTAAGTTTATTAATTTTATTTTGTTATTGGAACAGAGGTTTTAGGAGGATGAAAGGCATTTAAAGTTGTTGTTTTTTATCAATCTAAAAATATAATTTTCATACAAAAGTTTAAAAACATTGGTGGGAACAAATTCCTCCTTTTCAATGTTAAATTAGCAGAAGCATCATAAGTAAGGTCGACACTTTAATTGATACAAAGAAATGGAAGTTGATTGTACCTCTCAGGCTCTGGCTGTAATTTAACCCTTTCCCACATACAGACACTTTCTGTGGCCTCTGCTGCAGACGACTTTTGAAAACGCTGTGACAAAAGGAGAAATTGCTCAAGACCAGCAATTTCTCCTTTAGCCACAATGTTTTCAACTCTAATATAAATAGTTGAACCCACAATTATTGAGATTTTTCAGATTTTTGTCAATATGTTTTTAAAGTCGTCTGCTGCAGAATTGTTGTATGTAGGAAAGGGTTAAGCAGAAAACTTCTAACAATAAAATTCTTAGCTTTACATCTAAATCTAGTAGATCATCATTTATGAAGACATTTACTTTTGAAAACGCTTCAAATGTAATAACCTTTCCAATTTCGGTGAATTTAAACATGTTATATCGTCTTATGGCTTGATCTTAATGCTGATATATGGTTCTTTGATCCTCTCCGACTAACAACAAATCTGCAGCAGAAGTCGACTCTAAAAACATAATATAGTGAAAATCTCAATAAATCATAAATGAAAGTTTAAATATTCTTTGATATTGAAAAACATTGTGGGCAAACTTGGAAAATTTCTCATGATTCATCTCTTCCTCTATTCGTTATATTCAAATTGAGTTTCTGTAAATGGGAAAGGGTTAAAGACTTTAAAGTAGAATATCATTTTATGGTTTGATCTAATTTTGATATATAATTTTTTAACCCTTTCCTTCATTCAGTCGCTTCCTGACGCCTCTGCAGCAATTGACTTTTCGAAGCATTGTGGCAAATGTAGAAATTGCGTATGATGAGCAATTTCTCTTTTATCCTTACTGTTTTCAACCAGATTTAATTATAATACTTTCATTTACATAGACTTTTTAAATTTTTGCAGAGATTCTTTCAAAGTCATATATATGCTTTAGATTTGTTGTATGTGGGAAAGGATAAGCCTAAACCTCCTGTATCTCTACAATACCTCCAGACAGTTGGTGCAATTTAGATAGACTTCTCATAAAAAAGACGAGAATATAGAATGCCAAAATGGCAAGAAAAAAATCTCACAAAAGAGGCAATCAGTTTGATTTGCTCCCTTCCTAAAATGACAACGAAAAAAAAAACATTTTTCATCGGTAATTGTCCTTTACTTCAAATATTTATGTCTTCTGCATTCTTCTTTTTTCCCCCTTCTAGTCTGACGACAACTGAAAGGAAAATTGTCGACGACAATACAAGACAAGCCGAGTCAATAAATTATTCAAGTCAATTATTTCGGACAAATATCCGGTGGGAAATGACGAAAATCTTGCCATTCTGAACAAAAAAAGTTCTGTGGCAGACAAGATTTTTCCCCCCTTTTTCGGATAAAATATAATCAGCCACAGATGTTGGCTACCCATTCGTAAAAGCGTTTTGGAGATTAAAATTTGTGGCTTAGTGACAATATCAACTAATGAAATTAACCCTTAGATCGGATGGAATTGTACGCCAATGATAGTGTAGGTTAGGATCATTGTAACTGCCCAAACATTCAATCTGATGATCATCTTAAAGCTCATCCTTTACATACCACTTAAGAGCATATGACATTTTGTTGCAACTGATAAATGTTCTTGAAAAATAGTAAAGAAAATGCAAGGAGGAATGAAAACATGTTTAAATCACCATAAATCATTAAGGGTTAATGAATTTTTTTTAGTGTTCTTCATAAAAATCAATTGGAATTGAGAATAATTGTAAACATTGACAGTGGTCTCTGAAATTAGAATTATAGTCTGTACATTTCTAATTCTGTTAAAAAATCATAAAAAGCCATTTCAATCTTTTATAACAGACAATAATAAATACATTTTCTGAATTTTTCCCCCTAAAAAAGATTAACTTTTTAATTTCAGACTAAAATAAATCCAGACAATCTGTCATTTTATGGGGTATAAAATGAACTTACTATAATATTTCTTTAACCCTTTCCCTCATACAACAAATCTGAAGCAGACAACTTTGAAAACACCTGAAAAGAAATATGGAAAAATCTCTATATAATTAAATGAAATCATAATTATTGAGTAAAGTTAAAAAAAACATTGTTGCAAAAGGAGGAATTACTCGCTCTGAACAATTACTCCTCGAGTCACAATGTTTTTCAAAAGTTGTCTAGCTCAGAGGCATCAGAAAGTGTCTGTATGTGGAAAGAGGTTGTTTAGTAATGACCCTATTTTGGAAGCCTCTCTTGCTCAACTAGCTGGCATCATGGAATTCATGTGCACATAATTTATACAAAGTATTTTTGCCAGGAACCCGTAGCTGGGACAGTCAGTATTAACACGGGCTTTTTGAAAACATAGTGACAAAAGAAGAAATTGCACAAAACGTGCAATTTCTCCTTTTGACACAATGTTTTCCACTTTTGTCAACCCAGGGGTTGTAAGTTTGAACCACAGCTCGGCCAACATTCTTTTTTGACGTTTCTTTTTGTTTTGTTTGTTTGGAGTTTAACGCCGCTTTCAACAGCTTTGGTCATATCACGGCGGTCAGTGCACCTACCCATGTTTTCCTGGCTTTCCTACACCAGTACTTACACAACATTCTTTCGAAGCCACTGACTACTTTCTCACATAGATCAGAGGTGATTTTGACGTTTCACAAAAGTCACTGTGACAAGCGTCATATACGTCTTCCACTAATTGGCTAACAGTCAATGTGGAAAAGCAGCCAGTTGCTTGGAGAGTCTGTTATGTGGAGAACTAGTGTGGGAAAGATAGGAAACACATGAATAGGTGAACTAAATTAGGCCATTGTAATATGACTGAAAATTGGTTGAAAACAGCATCAAACCCTAATCAATTAATCAATCAATGTACTAAGTATTAAGTAAAAAAAGCATCTTTTTTTAAAAAACCGTTGAACAGATAATTCAATGTCAAGCTGCTCTTTAAATACCCATATTGGCTCAAACCATCCATTCACAGTGTGAAACAAAAAATGCCTTAAACAGGACGCCAGAATTGTCTGTAGCTGAAGCCCGCATGGTGTTACAATTGTTTGAGCACTGTCCTAGTCTTTTGTGTTCTTTATCAACATTGGGGCAGGACATGTGTTTTACCCTTCCCTCTGCAGCAGACGACTTTTGAAAACATTGTGACAGAAGGAGAAATTGATTATCATGAGCAATTTCTCCTTTTGCCACATTGATTTCAACACTATTCAATAAAAATACTTTTATTTAAAGAAATTGTCCATATTTTTGCCTATAGTCTGATTTCATTGTCGTCTGCTACAGATTTGTCCTAGATGGCCTGGTGGGGGGAAACGGTTATGCCCTTATCCTGTTATACGCTACTTTTACAACAAATCTGCAGCAGACAAAATTTATAAAATTTTCATAGTGATGATACAGAAAAAAATATAATTTTGATTAACCCTTTCCCTCATACGACAATTCTGCAGCAGACGACTTTGAACGTATTTTGTCAAAATATAGAAAATCTCTATAATTTAATGGATATATATGTTACCTATGACTAAAAGTGGAAAACATTTTGGCAAAAGGAGAAATTGCACGTTTTGTGCAATTTCTTCTTTTGTCACTATGTTTTCAAAAAGCTGTCTGCTGCAGAGGCGTCAGAAAGCGTCTATATGAGGGAAAGGGTTAACTAATACAAAACATTGAATACAGGAAGCAAATACTGTATCAGCAGAAACAAATGGAAGTATTGTTTTGATACAGAATTCAAAACAAATTGTAGCAGGAGCACATTCTTCAATTTCGACCAATTGATGAAATCATTGTGGCAAAAGGAATTTTACATATCTATATATTTCCCAATAGAGCACTCTCCCCAGCTTTTACCCCAATGTTTTCATCTTTGTTCAATAATTGTTCTTTTATTTACAGTTTTCACTATTTTCTCCAAGTCATCTGCTGTCGATATCTTGTACGTGGGAAAGGGTTATAGGCAATCCTACCATTATAATAATTATAAATCTGAGAAACTATCAAAGTGCTAAATAACAGAAAATTTCATGATCATTTTGAGCTCTCAGATTTCAAGACAGCAGCATTTAGACATCGTTTGGCAGAAATCCACAGATTAAGGATTTTATATAATGCTTGCGTGATAACCCTAAGATTATACTTGTTTCCCAGAAGACCATTAATTTCCATTTCCTATTTCAGATGTACACTTCATTACATTTATTTTCCGTCTTTTTTTTTTACTTTCAGCGGATAATTACCACGGATTTCTTTTTGCAAAAGATGGAAGTACAAAAGCTATGCCAATTTACGACTTAGATGGAAACTTAGCTGGAATCCAATCTGCCGTGAGTTTCATTCCTCCTTAATTCTTTCCCACATACAACAAATCTGTAGCAGACGACTTTGCAAACATAGTGACAAAAACCTGAAAAATCTCCATAAAAGATAGCTTAAATGTAAAATAAAGTTGTAAACATTGTGGCCAAAGGAGAAATTGCTCATAACGAGCAATTTCACCTTTGGCCACAATGTTTTCAAAAGTCGTCTGCTGATATTGCGTCAAAGTGTGTCTGCAGGTGGGGTAAATCTTCAAAGCCCTTCCATTTTAGTGCTCTAATATTACTATATATAGTACAGTTTGAAATAATGTTCTGAAGAAATATATTAACCTTTTCCTACATACAACAAATCTGCAGCACTGACGACTTTAAAAACATCTGGGCATAAATATGGCAGATCTCAAGAAATGAAAGTTTAATTATTGAATAAACAGTTGAAAACATGGTGACAAAAGGAGAAATTGCTTGTTTTTTAGAAGTAAGAGAAACCAGATCAAATAATGAACAGTTCTTTCTCTGTTTTAGTTTTTTCAATCACTATAACTATCATGACCTTTCCCACATACATCAAATCTGCAGCAGACGACTTAGAAAACATACCCAGACAAATTTGGAGTTTAAAACATGGTGACAAAAGGAGAAATTGCTTGATTTTAGCAAATTTTTCTTTTGTCGATATGTTTTCAAAAAGCTGTCTGCTGCAGTCTCAGGCATCAGAAAGTGTCTATATGAGGGAAAGGATTAAAATGACTTTTTATTGCACATTTTTATAAGATTTATACTATAATTTAGGTGTAGTTGTAAATTTAGCATCACCCTTTTCCACATTTGACATTTTCTGCAGCAGTTGACTTGAAAAACATCAGTATAGGCAAATTTTTTGGAAAATCTCAATTTAATTAAATGAACCTATAATAATTGAAGAGAGTTGAATTTAAAACATTATGGGGAAGAAATTTCTCGTTACTAGCAGTTTCTACCTTTGCAGCAATGTTTTCAAATGTTTTCTGCTGCAGATGTGTTAAGTGCATCTGCAAGACTTAAAATAGTGGGAATAGTTCAATGTCTTTCGTTTTATAAACGTGACTTAATATGGAATTAATCTGTCATACAAAGCCGATTTAAAGCGTATCAATTTAGATGCAACATTAATTTAACCCTTTTCAAACTGAAGACGCATTTTGATGTATATATGCAGAAGACGACTTTTGAAAACACTGCATCAAAAGGATATTTTTTGTATGAGTGAAGTGGAAAATAATGGCACAATAGGTAACAGGTTAATCCTGTCCCACTTAGAAAAAATCTACAGCAGATGACTTTGAAATTGTGTATGGTAAAGAAGGAAAAACGTCTATGAATGAAGGTATAATTTTAGAATGTAGTAGAAAACGTTATGGCAAAAGGACAACTAATGAAATAACTCTTTATTTAGCAAAATCTGCTTTTGTCAGAATGCTTTTAAATTCTGTCTGCTGCAGTGAACTTGCTTCAAAATGTGTCTGCATGTGGGAAAGGCTTAAATCTTTTCTCTGTATGGATAATTTACCTGGTTGTCACGGCAACGAGCTAGATGAAAGCTCCCTGCAAGTCATTAATTTTCCCTCAATATTCAACTTTATCTCATATGTATCTGATATGACATGTTTAGTCATCTGATTTTGAACACATCTTAGTTAGTTCAGGAAACAAATGTAAAAGTTGGAAAATGAAACAGATTTTCTATAACAGGAGATGAAAATATTGAGGAAAACAGAAATAATACTTCACCTAGCAGTTTCTTCTATTTCCACAATGTCCTGAAATTCATCTAATACAGCGACTTCAAAAGACGCCTAAATAAGGAAAAGGGTTATAACATTGGATTATTTGTCCACAGGCAATCTAATCTAGAGAAATTATATTTCCCTGACAATTTTCTTACAATCTGGTGGGGTTATATTCAGAATTTAATTTTACCAAAAGTTATATTAATTTTAGTTGTGGGTTTTAATATTCGAACATATATAGGCCATTATTATGACCATTAAACCCTTTTCCAACAAACAACAAATATGCAGAAGACTACTTTGGAAACATTTTGGCAAAAGCATGAAAAACCTCTGTAAATAAAAGCCTAATTAATTATAAGATAGATTTGAAAACACTGTGGCAAAAGTCTGCTGCACAGACGTCAATCTGTATTTGCATGATGGAAAAGGTTTAAAACCTTTAATTCCAACATAGTCATTAAATATAATGGAAAATCTCTGTAAATTACAGTATACTTATTGAATAAAGTTGAATTGGCAAAAGGATATATGGCTTATAAATGAGATTTTTCATATTTTTGCCAATACATTTTCGAAGTCATCTTCTGCAAATTTGTTATATGCAAATCTGCAGCAGACGACTTTTGAAAGTGTCTATTAAAAAATATGGTAAATCTCTATAAATTGTAGGTATAATTACTAAAAAGAAAAGTTGAAAACATTGTGGCAAAAGGAGAAATTGCTCATCTTGAGCAATTTCTCCTTTTGTCACTATGTTTTCAAAAGTCGTCTGCTGCAGAGGCACCAGAAAGCGTCTATAGGTGGGAAAGGGTAAAGTAATTAGTTAGAAAGAAATAGATAGCCAGGTCTAAAGCTAATACTGCATGATATAAACCGGTCCTAAAAGCATAACCCTTTCCCTCATCTAGAAGCATAAATCTGACGCCTCTGCAGCAGACGGCTATTTGAAAACATGGCGACAAAAGAAGAAATTGCTCAAAACGAGCAATTTCTCCTTTTGTCACCATGTTTGCAATTCTATTCAATAATTGTACTTTCATTTAAAGGGAATTTGCAAAAAGAAATCTGGTATGTTTTCAAAAGCATCTGCTGCAGATTTGTTGTATGTGGGAAAAGCAGAATGACTGAGAGAATCCATAACAATAAATTAGAAGTGATTATCCGCTACATTTAACTCTTTTCTCGTCTTTAATCCCTATTTACATCTTTTCTCATTTTCGTACGGGAAACATTCCGATAATTCTGGAATTGGCATTCCACTATACATTGTACTTCTGCTTTCCTGGTGCAATACTAATGGCCTCTATCTCAACTCTAGACCTGCCCTTATAATGAATCAAAGCATTAATGGTGTCTTGGTCTCATACAATATATTTGCATTACACTGTACTTCCTGGTGCAATACTAATGGTCTTTAGCTCTATCCTTAGCTGAGCCTGCCCTTATAATAATGAATCAAAGCATTGATGGTGTCTTGGTTTCATACAAGAATTGGCATTCTATCCACTGTACATTGTACTTCTGGTGCAATACTAATAGCCTTTAGGTCTACCCTCGACCTTGCCCTTATAATGAATGAAAGCATTGATGGTGTCTTGGGTTTCATACAAGAATTGGCATTCTATCGACTGTACATTGTACTTCTGCTTTCCTGGTGCAATACCTAATGGCCTTTAGCTCTACCCTAGCTCTGCCCTTATAATGAATCAAAGCATTGATGGTGTCTTAGTTTCAGATAGGGATTGGCATTCGATCCACTGTACATTGTACTTTTGCTTTCCTGGTGCAGTACCTAATGGCCTTCAGCTCTACCCTAGCTCTGCCCTTATAATGATTCAAACCACTGATGGTGTCTTGGGTTCATACAAGAATTGGCATTCTACATCCACTGAACATTGTATTTTTGCTTTCCTGGTGCAATACACATAGACTTTAGCTCTATCCTAGACCTGCCCCTATAATGAATCAAAGCAATGATGGTGTCCTGGTTTCATCCAGGAATTGGCATTCCACTGTAAATAGTACTTCTGTTGCAATATTCTGGTGCAATACTAATGACCTTAAGCTCTACCCTTATAATAATGAATCAAAGCATTGATGATGTCTTGGTTTCACACATCATTCCAATGTGGGTGAGATTTTATTTGCATAAGTTGAGATAGGTATCATTGTAAAAATATCTGCGCACTCTTTATTGTGACCCCTGAGCCCATCTGTGGTATAACATAACAAGTTGGCATTCCTGAACTGAAATTGTTTTAAAGCAGAGTAAAACACCAAACAATCAATCAATCTAAACATCTGCCCTTATTCTGAAGGATTGCCACTGATGGTGTGAGTTGATGTAAGTTCAAGTCAGTCTTACATTTCTGTACATTGTAATCATTCTCTTGTGGCAGAATTATGTCAGGCTTTACAGATTTGGCTACCATTAACCCATTCCCACATAAAATAAATCGGCAGTAGATGACTTTTGAAAACATATTGCGGAAGGTTGGTTTGACCAGCATCTTGTTAACGAACATGCCACATTTTTACTTCATTGCACGTTTAATTACCTTCTAAGTGATTTCTCAAGGAATATGTTGCATATTCTTTTGATATTCAAATTAGTCTAAATATTGATTTGTAAATTGTTTTATTATGTTTGACTGAAACTATCCAATTTCTTACTTAATATCATTATAATAAGAGAGTTGGCATAACACCAGGAAGGTTGACTGTGTTAACCAGGCTAAAAAAGACCACCTCATTTGTATGCCAATGTTTCAAATTTTAATGCTATTTTGTAAAAATCATTCTGAAGACAAGAATTTCAATTAACATGAGACAAAGCCGGCAACTGCCCACAATAGAATTCTAAGAATGGAAATTATTGTGAAAATGATTTGGATTTCATGACAATTTTTTAAGGTTTAGAAGTATTCAGGCTAAACAAATCATTTATGACCCATTAATATTTAAAATCAATTATGGTAAAATAATTAAATTAATATCAATCCAAATCACTTAATTGGGTTTCACTTTATTACATTAGAATCAGTACATTCTCATCAATTGGTTTTGCAATTTTACTAAATTTACTCATGATTTACTCAGATTTATAGAAATGAGCAAAGTCTCTGCTAAAAGCAACTGTAAGGTATTTGCAACAAGTGTTGATCCAGATCTGCCACCGCATATATGCACAGTCTGATCTAGCTATGTCCTCTTATTATTCAAAGAAGGTTTCATATTATCTTTTGTAAAGCAGCATCCTTAGCAGTGGATGCGCAAGCAGGTCCTTTTACATGTATAGTATATTTACGATTAGGTAATGGTTTTAAGTTGCTTTATCGCAGAGCACTGCTCAAATATATCTTGTTATTCAAGAAGACTAAGTTCAAACTACATCATAAGATTAAATATTTTCTAACATTAAGTATTTGCAGGATTGGCAGAACAAAATTCCAATTTTCACTGAGAGGATAAATTAATTACCAAACAAGCACACCATTTACAAGATGTGAAGACAGAACTGTCAAAACAAGTTATCCTCTTTTTTCTTCATATTTTTCACATCAACCAAACTGAAGCTATTAAAACTTGCTTTGAAGCTTGAAAGTTGTCTATTGAATAGGCATAAAGAACAAAATTAAGCTCTTACTAGAAAAAACTTGTCTTTGTGTAACTGACATACATATAATCTGAGGAGCGATAAACTTCTTCATGCATTGAAGAACATTTTTCTAAAGCTCCTGTAGACTCCTTTCAGCAAACTCCCCACCATGGTCTAATTTCATTCTCCTATGCCTTGAAACAAATTAGTAGCCATTTAAATACAGCATTCAGATGTGTCATTCAGAAGAAAATGTTACGAAATCTACATTCCAGGAACTTTTTTGAGAAAAGACATTATACAAATTGAATAAAACTGAGTTGGATCAGAAAATCTGTTTTATAACTATAATGTATATTTTTTAGGCTTTTAACCCTTTCCCTCATATCGACGCTTTCTGACGCCTCTGCAGCAGACAGCCTTTTGAAAACATAGTGACAAAAGAAGAAATTGCACAAAACGTGCAATTTCTCCTTTTGACACAATGTTTTCCACTTTTAGTCATAGGTCATCCATTCAATTATAGAGACTTTCCATGTTTTGACAAAATATGTTCAAAGTCGTCTGCTGCAGAATTGTCGTATGAGGGAAAGGGTTAAGATTCCAATTTGTTCACATTTTATTTTTGTATGTGTGGTAAAACCAATCTATTTACATGCATTGTCATACTCCGATCATGTGATGTGAAAATAACTTAATTAAGCTTTAATCCATTCCCACATAGAACATAATAGCAGTAGGCAAAAGTATATATGCTATATATCAATGATATTCTAGGTATTTTAATATTATAATTTATCCTTTGCCATATACAACAAATCTGCAGCATAAGAGTTATAAATAAACATATAAATGCAAAAATATAGAAAAATCTGTATATAAATAACAAAGTAATAAGTAAATAGAGTCGAAATATTTTTGGCAAAAGGAGAAATTCCTATTTTGAGGCACAACACTTTCAAAAGTCATCTGCATCAAAAGGCATCAAAATGCATTGTTTGTGGAAAAGGGTTAAAATCATAAGCATAGTCTGAACTCTGTCATCATAAACTCATTTACAAGAAAGGTCCTGACTCTCCAATAGCTAAACCATTGACAAACCAATAGAGAAAAACAATTTCGCTGATGAATTGAAAATCGGCCAATTCTGCCTTTTGGTCACTCGCTGCTGTGGTAATCCAGTTTTCATCTTTAGACATGCAAATCTATATTGATTTACTGTCCGTTATTTCTTCAAATCTTTAGCTTCACTTCAATAATCCCTAGTTTCTTATGTGTTGTTTATTTCTCCTGGTGACCCCTACAGTACTGATACTCATTATAAAATTGTCACATCATCCCTTTCCCACTTGCAGACACATTTTGATGCCTCTGTAGCAGCAATTTTTGAAGACATTGTGACAAAAGGAGAAATTGCTCATGATGAGCAATTTCTCCTTTTGACCCCCAATGTTTTCATTGTTCTCTATTCATCCATGATATTTGTTCAATGTTCTCTATATCCAAGAAATATATTTCTATTTATAAAAGAATTTTTGCCTAGATATGAATTCAAGTTAATTTGCTGCAAATTGAAACGATTATAAAATGTGTCTATATCATTGTATTTGGATGAGAATTTCAGCAATTGTCATCTCCAAATGCTTGCTTAATTTACTTTCAATTACTGAAAGCAGAGCTCATGATAAGTTGCTTTTATCACATTCTAAAATCCTTGTTTGACCCTCAAAAGATTCTATTAATCCTTTCCAACTTGCAAACAATCTGCAGCAGAAAACGTTAAGCAATTTCTCCTTTTGATACATCATTTTAAACAATAGGGTCACAGAGTGAACACCAACGCTTGTCTGTTTTTTCTAAGTTGCAAAAGGTGCATTACTGAATAATTATCTGAGCCAGAGTTAATTGTGACTTGGTATAAAGACATGCATATTATTCCTAGAAACATGAGTTTTTCTTGTGTGCATGTGTGTTTGTTTGTAGATGTGCTACGCAGTTTATAAGATTTGACAAGTAGGGACACTTAGATATTAAAAGAAATTAATACATCAAAGATTCGTTAGACATTAATGCAGCTTGAACCCTCTCCAACATACAACAAATCTGCAGCAGAAAACTTAGGAAACATCTAGGCAAAATTTTGGAAAATCTCTTTAACCCTTTCCCTCCATATAGACGCTTTCTGATGCCTCTGCAGCAGACGGCGTTTTGAAAACATAGTGACAAAAGAAGAAATTGCACAAAACGTGCAATTTCTCCTTTTGCCACAATGTTTTCCACTTTTTGTCATATGTTATCCATTCAATTATGGAGATTTTCTATGTTTTGACAAAATACGTTCAAAGTCGTCTGCTGCAGAATTGTCGTATGAGGGAAAGGGTTTAATAAAAGAATAACTATTGAATTATACAGTTGCAAACATTGTGGCAAAAGGAAACATTGTTCATTATTAGTAATATCTGATTTTCGTTCAATGCTTTCAAACGTTGTCTGCTGCAAATGTATCAAAATATGATACTATGTGGGTAATGGTTAACCCTTTCCCTCATACGACAGTTCTGCAGCAGAAGACTTTGAACATATTTTGTCAAATAATGGAAAATCTCTATAATTGAATGGATAACCTATATGACTAAAAGTGGAAAACATTGTGACAAAAGGAGAAATTGCACGTTTTATGCAATTTCTTCTTTTGTTACTATTTTTTCAAAAAGCCGTCTGCTGCAGAGGCGTCAGAAAGCGTCTATATGAGGGAAAGGGTTAAAAGCATATGTGTGTTCATTCATCATACTTGATTCATACGTTCCATGAACATACTTCAAACAGTTACAACAATAACCTGATAATCATTTGTCGGGTACTAAGACTTCTCTTTTACCCTCTCCCCCATGCAGACATGTTAATATGCAGATGACAACTTTTGAAAACATTGAACACAATGAGAAATTGTACATAATGTTGTATGCAGTAAAGGGATAATAAAGGTATAGAATTTGTAGATATACTTTTGAATAGGGGAGGAAGGCAAGTTGTTTTCTCCTTTTCCAACATTGTTTTCAATAAAGTGATGTGCTGATTTGTCCCTAATTAATGTCAGTTTAGGACCATGGGGTGTTACAGAAATGCAATGAAAGGATTATTAACTCTTTGCATACTAAGTTGTCGTCTGTAATATTTTTGAAAAAATAATTTTCTGCTTCCAAACATTGGTTATAATAGGATCCGAGACGGAATGAGAGTTTCAAGACAGTTTGGATCTCAGATCAGGCCCCACATTTTGTGCGGCCTGATCTGGATCCAAACTGTTTGCAAAGGTCGTCAACAGTTGACAGGAAATCTAAGCGTTAACCCTTTCCTTCATACGACAATTCTGCAGCAAACGACTTTGAACGTATTTTGTCAAAACATAGAAAATCTCCATAATTGAATGGATAACCTTGGGCTATGACAAAAAGTGGAAAACATTGTGACAAAAGGAGAAATTGCACGTTTTGTGCAATTTCTTCTTTTGTCACTATGTTTTCAAAAAGCCGTCTGCTGCAGAGGCGTCAGAAAGGGTTAATGACAAACACAAAACAGATGCCATGGCAAGTAAAATGTAAAGTAAGCAAACACCGAAAACCCATTCCAAACTTGAAACATTGGTCTTGCAGAGTAACTACTATTTTGTAAACAAAATTATCACTTGATTAATTTGTTTATAATCCTGTGTAAGAATTACACAAACATCCTCATATCCCTCTCAAAAAAACACTTATCCACCCTGTGGTCCATTTACCTCATAAAATATCTGTAGAATCAGCTGCTTACAAAATCACCTGCAGCTGAATATCATTGTAGCATCTGAATGTTTTAACTGTTTCCCATGCACATACAACAAATCTGTAGCAGACGACTTTGAAAACATATTTTCAAAAATGTGAAAAATCTCCATTAATGACAGTTTAATTATTAAATAGAGTTGAAAACATTGTGGCAAATGGTGACATTGCTCTTCATCTTTGCCACAATGTTTTCAAAAGTTGTCTGCTGCAGAGGTGTCTGAAAGCGTCTATATGTGGGAAATGGTTAACTGTTTCCTACATATGATGAATCTGCAGTACATTTAACTTCAAAAGAAATAAAAAATCTAGGCAATATAATAAATATACAAAATATCTCTATAAATTGCAGTTTTTCTGATTAAATTGTTTAAAACAAATGTTGTGGAAAAATGAGAAATTGCTCATAATGACACACATTAATAATGAGCAGCAATTTCTCCTTTTACCACAATGATATCAGCTCTGCATCAATCATAATTCTTTCTTATCATGATAGCAACTTTCCATACTTTTGCAAACCTTTTTTCAAAGTTGTCAGCCAGTTAAACTCAATGAAATTTCTCCCTCTTTTCTTTCAGATACCCAGCAATATGAAGGGATTTAACTCTCTCAATGCTACAATAGACTTACCCCCAGTAGAGATTATGCCCCCTGTTTTGAAAGGTGTGAGGGACGCTAAAGGCATGTTACATTACACTGTTACAGGTAAGTGACCATTGTACTGCTCAGCACAAAGCAGTTGTAACACTGTACGTAATCTTACCATTTCCCACAGTAGAGATTATGCCCCCTCTGCAGTAGATGACTTTTCAAAACACTGCTCGCTGCTCACGTCAGAAGGATAATGCAATTTCCCCTTTTACTACAATGTTTTCAAAACTATTACAAAATTATTCTTTCATTTACAGACATTTTTTTCCTTTTTTGTTGGCTGCAGAATTGTTGTAAGTGAGAATGGGTTGAGAAGCAGTTACAAGTGTTTCACACTGAGCCATCAAAAATATGCCATAATACTATACGACACCGGCAGTGCAGAAAAATATGGTAACTTTCGCCATAATTGCAACTCAATTGTCGATCGATCATCGCAGCAAACGAGTTCCAAAACATCTATGCAAAAATATAAACAGTTTCTATAAATGAAAGTATATTAAATGAATCGAGTTAAAAAAATTGTGGCAACTGAGGTATTCCTCATGTTGATAATTTCTCCTTCTGCCACATGATTTCAAACGCAGTCTGCTGCAGGTGCGTTAAAATGTGTATACATGTGAGAAAAGGTTAAAAACATTGTGTCTGTGACCTTTATTAAATTTGATCTATATTGGACAGAGAAACGCAGGCGACAAGCGATCTCGTGCCATGCGATTGAGCTATAGAACCAATATCAAGTGCACCCTGCCTCTGTACTAAATAAGTTGTGTCACATGAAAACAAACCTTTGGGACTTTGAATCCAGCTAAGATCAAAATCAACCTTGGCCTGCTAAGAAGTGATTGCTATAAAACATTCCCCACATACATATGCTTTCTGTCCACCTCAGACTGCATCAGACAACTTTTGAAATAACTGAAGTAAAATGCAATATTGATCATAACATGCAACTTCTCGCAATGTTTTCAACATTATTCACAAACAACACTTTCATTTAGTTGTTTGCTGTAGATATGTTGTATGAGGGAAAGAGTTAATTCAAAGACGTTTAAAATGGCAGTTTTTCGTGCTGCAGATTTGTTGTATGTTGGCTTTAAAAGTTTCCTTATTTGCACCCAAGAGAACAAAATGCATAAACAGAGATAGAAGGAGAGGCAGCTTTAATAGGGCACGGCCTGTGTGCAAGCAGGGAATAAATTCAGCCAATAGTAGGGTTAATCAGGCATTTTTAAAACGACTCCCCCAGTAATAGAAAACGGCATTCCATTTCATTCTACTCACATATAGTATGTCTTGGATATTTTTCACAGCAATTACCCATTATCAAGTCATTCAGAGAAGGTCCCCACTTAAGTAGGATAAGTCATGTTGGCTTATTCAAAAGACTCGAATAGCTCAGTCGGTACCGACGCGGGGTGTCAATCAAGTGGTTGTGAGTTAGAACCCCAGCTTGGCCAACATTATTTCTGCCATTTGAGAAAAGTCACTGTGACAAGAGTCATACGTCTTCCACCAATGGGCTAACAAACAGTCTATGTGAAAGAGAAGACAGGATTAAAGCAGTTAAAATTAAAACCATGTGTGCATAAAATAAGGGCTTATTACTAAATTCACTTTAATTACCAAGACTCAGGTGTACAGTTCTTTCATCCCCAAGGTCAAAAAAGATTGGATGCTTAAAATATGAATCCCTAATCTAACTACAGGTATATAAACAGACAACTTTAAAAATATCTGTCCATTTTCTTGTGTGTGACCAATACATTAGACGCCACTCAAAATGACCATGTCTTTCGGTGTCAGACCACTACATTTTCCCATGTGTCAGACACCGCTGTCTTGCAAGTTTTATGGAACAATTATACGAGGCTGAAAGTCAATTAACAGTAGATTCAAAAGAATTGAATACGTTCCATTGTAGTTCCCGACATGTTATTTGCTGTAGAGATTGATCGGAAGGCGAATTTCTACAATTGTCCACGCGGGTCCATTATGGGATGTAGATAAAGATGGGGGATTTGCCCTCATCAGTGTGGCCAAATGTCCTCGATATAACGACACTTGCTCCTGGTAGATTACAGACATAAAACATTCGTCTCAAAATTACCCTTGTTCCTTTGCATCCTGCAGACGCTTTTTGATGCATCTGCAACAGACATTTTATTCTAAAACATTGTAGAAAAATTAGAATTGTTGTATTTAATGATCATACTTTCATTTATTGAGATGTTTTACCTTTTTACCAAGATTTTGTTCAGCTATATTTCATGTGGGAATGGGTTGAATAGTATGATAATATGCATCTGTAGCAAACATCACTTTAAAAGCATCATTGGAAAAGGAGAAACTGCTTCTTAAATACAGTTTTAACGACTCTACCTATTTTTACAAGCAAATCCGTTCCAACTTGCAGACACAATTTGATACAACTGCAGCAGACCACTTTTCAAAACATTGTGGCAAAAGGATAAATTGCTCTAGAGATTTTTCTCTATTAAAGAATTATGCCCTTTATTAAAACCCTTTTCCACCTGCAAACGCATTTTGATGCAATAGCAGCAGACAACTTTTGAAAACATTGTGGCCAAAGGTGAAATTGCTCATCATGAGCAATTTCTTCTTTGGCCACAATGTTTTCAACTTTATTTAATAGTTTAGTTATCTTCAGGTTTTTGTCACTATGTTTTCAAAGTCGTCTACTGCAGATTTGTTGTATGTGGGAAAGGGTTAATGAACATGTCTTCAATAATATTTTTCATCACACCAATTTCAAAGTTATCCGATGCAGATTCCTTCTATGTGGGAAAGGGGTCACCATTGTGAAATAACTGCTGATTGAGCCAGTCGCTAATTGACAAATTACAGGGCAAAAAGTAAAATTCGCAAGGCTAATCAAATTGAAACTCGCTGTATAATATGGCACACATGCGTTTAATAGGACCAATAACTCAGTCAAACTGGCAGCCAGGCCCTCAACCGGATTCGAGAACAGCCCTGGTGTTTGGTTTTGGGACTTGCCCCTTCCGATGCACGTGTTTTCTCGTGCATTCATCATCACTATAGGTTTCGAATCCTTAACAGTGATTAGACTCTTATCTTCAAGTTCAGACTGGGCTATCTTTGTTAACCCTTTCCCTTACGCCTCTGCAGCAGACGGCTTTTTGAAAACATAGTGACAAAAGAAGAAATTGCACAAAACGTGCAATTTCTCCTTTTGCCACAATGTTTTCCACATTTTGTCATAGGTTATCCATTCAATTATGGAGATTTTCTATTTTTTGACAAAATACGTTCAAAGTCATCTGCTGCAGAATTGTCGTATGAGGGAAAGCTTTAACTCAAGTTCTTTAAAGTTAGCTTTTAAAAGTTCAATGTACATGTGTATAAACTGTGACATATACAATCCAGTTAAATATGAGACTGGTCAGAAGAACCATCAACTCTTAGTCTGCACCGTTTTCATTCAAACCTTTCAGTGTATAATCTACCGGAATAAAAGGAGTTAACCCTTTCCCACCTAAAGATGCTTTCTCATGCCTCTGCAGCAGACGACTTTCGAAAACATTGTGCCAAAAGGAGAAATTGCTCAAAACAAGCAATTTCTACTTTTGCCACCAGGTTTTCAACTCTTTTAAATATTTAAATTTTCATTTATAGAAATATACCATTATGTTGACCTACAGTTTTCAAAGTCGTCTGTTGCAGATTTGTTGTATGGGGGGGGCAAAGGGAGTTAACCCTTTCCCTCATACGACAATTCTGCAGCAGATGACTTTGAACATACTTTGTCAAAAAATAGGAAATCTCCATAAGTGAATGGATAACCTATGACTAAAAGTGGAAAAACATTGTGACAAAAGGAGAAATTGCTCATTTTGAGCAATTTCTTCTTTTGTTACTATGTTTTCAAAAAGCTGTCTGCTGTAGAGGCATCAGAAAGCGTCTATATGAGGGAAAGGGTTAACTATTCAGTCCCATCATTATAATTACTTCTAATTTAGCGGTATCAGGTCCCATGTGAGGTTACTATTTAAGTCTTTGATTCGATTTTCACAAGATGGGCGAGTGACAACGCCCTGAGTACAGAAATGCCCGGGAGGTAAAAACTGTCCTATCAAGATTTCACAATGTCAAGTAGCATTGGGTTTGTTATTCTTAAGTCTTTCAAATTATTTCATCTTCATTCAAGTTGGTAATGAAAGTAGGACGCTTAAATTATGTGTCCCTGTAAATGTTTTAACTCGATCCCACATGTATACAACACATCTGCAGCAGATGACTTTGAAACTATTGGGGAAAAACAAAAGGAATAATTGAAATAATTAAGTTTCAACTGTTGACAACATTGTAACAAATGAAGAAATTGCTTATGATGATTGAGCAATCATAATTTACTTTTACCATTGTTTTCAACGTTTTCATGGGTCAGGAAAGAGTTATGCCATACTAATTCATTGTTCAAATACTCTAAAAAATTACCTTCTATAGTATGACCTTCAAGATGGACCATTGAATGTGTTCCCCAAGTGGAGCTTCTCAATATAGTCGCAATGAGCATGCATCATTGCTAATAATTAAAATAAGTTTTACATTCACATAGATGTTAATATAGATGTGTATTAACCATTTTCCTCATACGACAATTCTGCAGCAGACGACTTTGAACACATTTTGTCAAAAAATAGAAAATCTCTATAATTAAATGTATAACCTGTGACTAAAAGTGGAAAACATTGTGGCAAAAGGAGAAATTTCTTGTTTTGAGCAATTTCTTCTTTTGACACTTATGTTTTCAAAAAGCCATCTGCTGCAGAGACATCAAAAAGCAATTGTATGTTGGAAAGGGTTAATGGATTAATGGTCTCTTCTGTTTCAGCCTATTTCAAGCATCCAAAGCTGATCTGTAGCCCCCTGGTCCCTAAAGGGGTCAGCCCTGGTAGGGGTCTCTACATACAGATGGGATTTAATCCAGAGAACGACTTTTTACACATACCAAAAGACAATAAACATCTGACACCACTTTGGCGAAAAGGACCTTGCCTGGCACAAATGGGTAAGTACTCACTGTACTTTGAATTATAACTCTCTTTCTCATACAGACGCCCGTGGCAAAAGGAGAAATTGCTCACCATGAGCAATTTCTCCTTATGTCACAAAGATTTTAACTTCATTCAATTTTTGACTTATTGTTTTCAATGTCATTTGTTGATTTTGTAAAGGTTTAAACCATGCATATGTTACACATAAACGGACCTGCAATGATAAAAGCGCATTCAAAATAAATGTTTCTCTGAAATAGTTGGATAATTAAATTATGGAGTTTCTAGTCTATATCCCCATGTGCAGCAGTCAGGCACTGAAAACAGTCTGTTATGGTGAGACTTTAACCCTTTCCCTCATATAGACGCTTTCTGACGCCTCTGCAGCAGACAGCTTTTTGAAAACATAGTGACAAAAGAAGAAATTGCACAAAACGTGCAATTTCTCCTTCTGCCACAATGTTTTCCACTTTTTGTCATAGGTTATCCATTCAATTATAGAGATTTTCTATTTTTTGACAAAATAGGTTCAAAGTCGTCTGCTGCAGAAATATCGTATGAGGGAAAGGGTTAAATGACCTTGAATTGTCTGCACTTTGACAACAAAGACAAAGACAGCTAGTCAGTATTCCCATGTGGACATAAAATTTCAACATCATTGTCATTTATAACTCCCCAAAGACTGCCATAATTCACACTCGTTTATAGCATTATAATCACTTTTTTACCTGGTCAAATTTAGCTTTTCTCACCTGAGGGAAAAACAACTAATTAGACATAATTAGAGGGCAGTCAGCGGAAACTTTCTTCCCTTCAAATTAGGCATGATAAGCCACTCACAGGCGGTAATTCTCATCATTATGATTGGTTACCGTAGGAACAGCTCTGGAGACACCTGATATATCAAATTAACCCTTTCCCACATACATTCGAACATTGTGGAAAAAGGATAAATTGCTGGTTTTGAGAAATTTCTTCTTTATCAATTATGGGTTTCATACCAGGTGTCTGACACACAATGCAAATGATACATCAAATGTCTGTTTGGTCAGTGTACTGTGAAGGGGTAAATGCTTTCTGAAATAAAATCCATATACATGTATAATAAATATGTCAGCAGCAAAGTATTTTTTAAGTCTTTAACAAATATAGGAAATCTCTATATAAATTGAAAAACAATTATTGAATAAGGTTGAAAACAGTAGGACAAAAGGAGAAATTGCTCGCACTCTTTTCAAATGCCGTCTGCAGCAGATGTGTCAAAATATGTCTGCAAGTGGCACTGAGAGGCTTAATTAGTAAATAGCCTGTCATGTGACATAGTCATTTATCATCCCTCATTATTAGTTGTTATACAACTAAGTTTAACTGTCAGGACATGATTGTGTCTTAGAAGGAAATAGATAATCGATTAAACATGACTTTCAAGTATAATCATCTGATTTAAAACAGACAAAATGTCCATTCTTTTACATTAGGCCACAACCATAACAAGTACCAACGTGAAATAAATAAGTAGTATTATTATATTTATTTGAAAAGCAACACAGTTTAAAGAGTTATAAAAGAAATACTTCATTTACATCGCACAAAATTTTAAATATCAATTTGGTCAGCTTTATTATTGAAAAGCCTAAATATTGTGGGAAGGAAAGGAGTAACAACAACAACTAGAACTATCACTGAAGATGAAAAATACCCCCTAAACAGCACCTTGACCTACACCATAACTTAATAAGTAAAAGGGCCATAACTCTGTAAAATAACATGCAATTGTAACCCCTTTAGGATATGCACATCTCCTCTTGGTATAGAAGCTTCATGTACAATGTTATTGAATTCCACCCAGTGGTTTGTAAGAAATAGGCCGGACAAAGTATGGCTTGTGGCCACCTTAGACAGATTCAACTCATACACAGTAGAACCTGTGTCTAAAGACCACCCATGGGAACACAACAATATGGTCTTTGTTCATAGGCTTTAATTTATGCAGAAAATGATCAATTGGGAAACTAAAAGTGTGGTTGCTTTAGACAGGGAATCCCTATTCATAAGCTCCCCCCTCTTGGGTGGCTACCTTAGACAGATTTAACTATATATGCAAAAGACCTTCAATCCGAAAGGCGATAGTAAAATACCCAAAAAGTGAAATGTTATTCATACAAACACGCCACAAACTCGGAGACAGCACACAAAAAACCAGATTCACCTTCTCCTGGGAATTTATTTTCTTTCAGTTAAAATAACCATTTATCAATTAAATTTTTCTCAGGGAGGACATGGTACTTCCGGAATTGAGTGATTTGAAAATTTCTGTATGTCATTAGGAATGTTTCACGAGGGCCGCGTCAACCAAGATAGCGACCCTTAATATTGGACATTAAAGCATTTTCCGAATGCAGACGCATTTTAGGATTTTTTTTTTATTCAATTGTACTTTTATTTAGAGTCTGAGATTTCCCCATATTTTCCACCTGAGGTTTCCATTATAGTGGTCTGCTTCAGATCCTTTCTATGGCAGAAAGTGAACTAAACCCTTTCCCTCATACAACAATTCTGCAGCAGACGACTTTGAGCATATTTTGTCAAAAAATAGAAAATCTCTGTAAGTGAATGGATAACCTATGACTAAAAGTGGAAAACATTGTGGCAAAAGGAGAAATTGCTCGTTTTGAGCAATTTCTTCTTTTGTCACTATGTTTTCAAAAATCCGTCTGCTGCAGAGACATCAGAAAGTGTCTATATGAGTGAAAGGGTTTAAAGCAATATACCAAAATACAGCAAAAATGAAGATACCTTCATGTACATTTTACCCACTTACAACAAAATTGCAGCAGACAACTTTAAAAAGATGTAGTTAAAAATAGGGAAAAATGTCTTTACACAAACTCTTTGGCAATACCGCTTTTAAATGCGCTTGCAGCTGCAGACGCCTCAAAATGCGTCTTTATTCGGAAAAAGTCTTTGGTTTAATGTAATGTAGTGATCATTTGCTTCTTCTAGATGAAGCCAGAAATACAGAGAACATTTCTGTATGCCGTTAAAGGCAAACATGTACTTCAAGTCATGTTTCATGTCTTTCATCACTTACTTTGACTTTTCAAAATCTCTTTAAACTCTTTCCCGCATGCAACATTAGTCTGCAGCCAGCAAATTTGAAAACTTTGTTATATCGAAAATCTCTATAAATGAAAATGTTATTATCAAATAGAGGAGTTGAAAAAGGAGAAATTATTCATAACCAGCAACTTCTTCTTTTGCTACAATGTTTTCAATAGTCGTCTGCTGCAGATTATACATCAAAATGTATCTATAAATAGGAAAGGATTAAATTTCACTCCAAGGAGAACTTGAAACGCAAATGTGTACTGTTGTTTATGTGCATGAGAAACCTTTGAGCAGCATTAACATATAAAATGCCTTGAAACTTTAACCCCCCTTTCCCACAAACAACATATCTGCAGCAGATGACTTCATGAAATCATGCAGGCAGAAATATAAGAAATCATAACAAAAATTAAATGAAATGTATATTAATGGAATAGTTGCAAAAAGAGAAATTCCTCATTTTCCACCATCTTATAGATTTTTCCAAGCTCTCTGTAAAATAGAGGAAATAAAATATATGTATTTAACCAACCCCTGATGAGTAATTTGTAATCAATGAATTCCACCTTTTTGCACAGTGTTCATCTCTTCTACAGCATCAATGTGAGGGATAGGGTTTATTCACCAAGCATATGTCATAGCAAATGTATTTCCCTCTGATTTGGTTTTGAGCCTTGAGAAAATAACAGTTTATATCTGAATTTATTTTCAAAACTTCACCATTTCCCAATCTGAACAGACCCCTTTTTTGTTGAGACTTTTGGTAGCCTGAATTCTATGCTTCTAATTTGTCGATTGTTCAATAATATAAATGCTGTTCTTATTCTCTCAATTTCAACATAAGTGATTTGGTACATGTACATGTATGTTCATAGTTTTTAGTGTCACTTATGCCTGTCAGGCAAAAAGACACCTAGGATCCCTTCTCTTAGTCATCTGTCCTTCCATCTGTCTCTCACACTTTGCATTAACCCTTTCCCACATACAATAAATATACAGCAAATCACTTTGAACACTATAAGGCAACAATTTGGATATTCTCTATATATGATAGTATTAATATTTAAATGGGTTGAAAACATTGTGGCAAATGGAGAAATAGCTCATCTAAAATCATCTGTTGCAGATGCATCAAAAGGTTTCTATAAGTGGTAAAGGGTTAATTGGTAATGTCTTTATTTCTATAAGCAGTTTCACTTCAAACTTCTTGCATTACTGATATAAGTGATGAAGAGAATGCATCCATATAAGGAACATAACTCATTTTTTTCTTATTCCACTAGTTTCTCACTTATTTTCCAATGTATTAACTTCAAAATTGATTATGGATAGCTAGCTAATGACCTGCTAATGCGAAGTGCACAATTAAGATCCATTATCCTAGCATGCATCTTTATTTAATCATTTCCCCCCCCCCTTTGTAAATCTTTTTGTCCTGCATTTCTGCAGACGACACATGTGTGTTCCTAGCTATAGCTTCACTTTTTACGCAAACATATATTAAAAGAGTTAAAATGTTATATCGCTCAAAATGTTTAATCTCAATAAACCATTTTTATTTACATAACATAACGTCAAGTTAACGCAACTTATAAACAAATTCCGTTCCACCATCTCGAGTCTCAGAATTTTGATATGATTACACCAAGATGTAACAAAACTTTTAAGACAAAAAAGAAGACTTGACTTGATATTTTAAGCCTTAACCCTTTCCCTCATACAACATTTCTGCAGCAGAATACTTTGAACGTATTTTGTCAAAACACTCTATAATTGAATGGATAACCAAGGACAAAAAGTGGAAAACGTTGTGGCAAAAGGAGAAATTGCACGTTTTGTGCAATTTCTTCTTTTGTCACTATGTTTTCAAAAAGCTGTCTGCTGCAGAGGTGTCAAAAAGGGTCTATATGAGGGAAAGGGTTAATTGACAGCTGGAAATGATTTTGTGTAGCCTGTGCCACCAGTATTATAAAAATCAGGCCATAATAGGTGCATCATCTGCACAATCTCGGACCAGGATCTATTCTGTCTGCTGCTCGAATTCAACATTTTTATCTTGATATTCCTAGAATTTGATGTGGACCTAAGTCTGCCATTGAAAAGAAAAACTGGAGGAGTCATTTTATAAAATTCTACATTGAAAGAGTTTAAAGAGTAGACTCTGCAATGAAAATGGTTGACAGATGCAGAAAATTGAAAGTATGATTTTGATTTTAATAACAGCTAGTTGACTGTTAATAAGTTGTGGGAAAAGGGCTTAATTATATTAATTCCTTCTTTTCCTCAATTTTTCCAAAAGGCGTCAACTGTTTGTGATGCCTGATTACATCTGAATCATAATCACTGTAACTGATATATGATATTTTAGAGTTGTCTGCTTTGGAAACAATTGAAATATCTTTAAAATCAGATGCAAAGTTTTGATATATAGAGTTGAAAATGTTTGTGTGAAAACAATTTGCACAATTTGAAAAGTCTGCTGCTACATACAAAGTGTTTAGAAGTCTGATGATGATGATGATCTAAAAGTTCCAACAACATTTTTAAAAGTTGTCTGCTACATAGTGTTGGAAAGCCATCTAAAAGCAGAGCACTAGATACGGTGCTACTGTTTTCATTCCAAAATCCTTATTTGACCCTCAAACCCTATGTTGTTGGTACTCAAAAGAATTGTCTTACTGAGGCGATTATTTTGAGTACTCACAACATAGGGTTTAGTTGAGTCATAAGAGAGATATTAATGGAAAAATACAATTTTACTCCTCTTTATCTAGCACTGACTGTAAAAAAGGCTATTTGAGCCTTTTTATATACATATCTACCATATTGTTCATGCTTTAATTTCAGGCACCCACTACTTCATGAACATGTCGGAGCACCTTCCCTGCGAGAAGATTTATCCGCTTTTCCTGATGTATGACTCGGAGGGGAAACTTGGTGCCTTTGGGTGGGTGTTCCAGGGAAAACCCCACAATCTTTACTCCGAGGACAGCATGGGCTGGTTCAGACTGACCCCCAACACATATCCTGTAAGTCGCGGTTATTCCGTCCCTATTTGATACACGGATTACCTTTGATCTTTCTTGTAACCACAAACTAGAACTATCACTGAAGATCATAAATACCCCGAAAACAGCACCTTGACCTACACCATAACTTAATAAGTAAAAGGGCCATAACTCTGTAAAATAACATGCAATTGTAAGACCTTTAGGATATGCACATCTCCTCTTGGTATAGAAGCTTCATGTAAAATTTGATTGTACATTGTGAGCAATTTTCACTTTGTCAACATTGTCTGAACCCTTTACAACTTGCAGACACATTTTGACACATCCGCAACAAACATTAACATTTTAAACCATTAGTTTTAACCTTATTTATTTTAAATCAATTACTTGAGGCTTATATCTTCATCACGCTGAATGTCTGCATTAAAAACCTTATGGCTGAAGGAGAAGGCAATTTCTCAATGTGCCATAATATTTCAACTCAATTCAATATTTATAATATCAGTTTTAGAGATTTTCCACCTTTTTGCCAAAGACTCTTTTAATTAACCCGTTCCTACCTGCAGACACATTCTGATGCAATAGCTGCAGACAACTTTTGTAAACATTGTGGCCAAAGGTGAAATTGCTCATGATGAGCAATTTCCCCTTTAGCCACAATGTTTTCAATTTAATTTAACAATGAAGCTATCTTTCATGGACATTTTTCAGGTTTTTGATGCAATGTTTTCAAAGGCATCTGCTGCAGATTCGTTGTAAGTGGGTAAGGGTTAAACTCTATATCAATTGAATACTAAATTCAACCGTTGGATCTGGTGCAGATGAGTCTAAATGTTGGAAAGGATATTAACCCTTTCTCTCATATAGATGCTTTCTGACGCCTCTGCAGCAGACGGCTTTTTGAAAACATAGTGACAAAAGAAGAAATTGCACAAAACGTGCAATTTCTTCTTTTGTCACAATGTATTCCACTAAAATTTTAGTCATAGGTTATCCATTCAATTAGGGAGATTTTCCATATTTTGACAACTTTTGTTCAAAGTCGTCTGCTGCAGAATTGCTCTATGTGGGAAAGGGTTAAGAACTCCTATTTCTTATATACATTTTTTCTGTTTTCAGTTCCTGTACGACAAAAAGATGCTACCATCATGCATGTTTACAAAGAATTTCCACGTCTTCGGAATACGAATATATCTGAAAAGGAGCACAGAATTAGTTTGTACGCCGCAACAAATAAATTACAAACAGACAACCACGGGCAGACCAAATCCTCTTTCCCCATTCATTACGGAGATAGACAGTGACAAAAAGATATCGGACAATTACGCGATAGACGCTTACAACACACGATCAACAGCATCGATAACATCAGCTTGTGATTCCAAATGTTTACGTTTATTGTTACTTTTTCTCCTTATTCTATATTTAAAACGGAACTTCCATTGATGATAGTCAACATTCCAGGTTGTTTGGGTTTTTTTTTCTTTAAAAAGTTCCGCTTCTCAGAGACGAGTTAATTCAAGTGATCCACACCGTGATAGAGATAATATGATAATCGCCTTTTTTTTTCAGCCTTTTTTTCCGCCCTGCTGAAAAACCTTGTTTGATTTTTTCTCGTAGCAGTGGCAAAAAAATAAGAACCATTCATTATGTGGGATCCAAAGAACAGAATCAAAGAGGATTATACAGTCACAAGATGTGTTACTTCCAGTTGCAAATGTATTGCACCACCATCACCTATTAACCCATTCCAACATACAACAAATCTGCAGCAGACGACTTTGAAAACATAACGAAAGAAAATTGGAAACTCCCTTTAAATGAAAAAAAGCTGTCTGCTGCAGAGGCATCAGAAAGTGTCTATATGTGGAAAAGGGTTATTGTTACCTTCTCCCACATACAACAGATATGCAGCAGACAAAATTACAAAGAAATAGACAAATACATGTATATGGAAAATCTCTGTAAATGAAGATTTAATACTTGAATCGAGTTGAAACATAATGTGGCAAAAGGAGAATTCGCTCATTATGCCTCAATATTTTCAATAGCCAACTCTGCTGTAGATATGTCAAAATGTGTGGGAAAGATTTAAGCCTTTCCCTCATACGACAATTCTGCAGCAGAACTTTGAACATTTTTGTCAAAAAGTGGAAAATCTCTATAATTGAATGGATAACCTATGACTAAGAGTGGAAAACATTGTGGCAAAAGGAGAAATTGCACGTTTTGTGCAATTTCTTCTTTTGTCACTATGTTTTCAAAAAGCCGTCTGCTGCAGAGGCGTAAGAAAGCGTCTATATGAGGTAAAGGGTTAAAGAAGCTGGTTCCCAGACTAAAATGACTTTCAGGTGGGATACATTTAAAGCTAGTAGGTGATGTAGTCACCTCCAAATTAGCACTGGGAAACAACAGGCTGTGTGCTTTGGAAGCTGTTACAGTGTTGAATTACAGAGTCTGGTACCACCTTTTATTACCAAGAAATGGACAAAAAGGGCACCGATAGAATAATGTACAAAGACATATAAAACAGTTGAATACCTGACTAAGGATTTACATAAAAAAAGAGGCTTAAATTACAACAAAAATCTAAATAAAAACAAAGAGGAAATGAAGAAATATGTGACATATATTAAGAAATTGAATGAAAATGATCATTAAAAAAATGTGCTTGAAAGCATTTTTTATTAGCTAACAATATCATTATAATGCAGTATGAAAAACGGTGTTGTTTTAACCCATATAATTAGGTGCTGACTTTTATAATAACAGTGTCTTTGACAAACAATTTTTGTTTAACCCATTCCCACATACAGACATTTTCTGAAGCCTCTGCAGCAGACCAATTTTGATAACATTCTGATAAAAGGAAGAATTGCTTATATTATGAGCAGTTTTTACGTTTGCTACAACTCTTGTAAATAATTGAACTTCCTTTTACCAATTATAGAGATCTTCCACATTTTTTGCAAAGATGTTTTCAAAGTCATCTTCATACAGACGCTTTCTGATGCCTCTGCAGCAGACGGCTTTTTGAAAACATAGTAACAAAAGAAGAAATTGCACAAAACGTGCAATTTCTCCTTTTGCCACAATGTTTTCCCCTTTTAGTCATAGGTTATCCATTCAATTATAGAGATTTTCCATTATTTGACAAAATATGTTCAAAGTCGTCTGCTGCAGAATTGTCGTATGAGGGAAAGGGTTAATATTAAAACACCACAGCAGATACACCGACACTGTGTATGTAATTAGGTGTTAAAAGCCTGCATGGAAAAAAATCATTAAATTTATGTACCAAGACACTATACATGTACATAAAACAAAGCTTGCCATTTTAAAATCATATTAAATCTTCAATGCCAATTTTAAATTACCATATGTTTATTAATACCATGTTACAAGATATTTGTAAGACCACAGGCCTGTTTAATATATGTTATAAATACTACATGTTTTCAGTCATCTGCTGCAGATTAGTTGTATGTGGGAAAGGGCGAGTTCTTGCACAGTAAAACAACACCTTTTGAACTGTTACCGATGTCAGGAACGTAGATAATTATATCTACGTCCTTGCCGATGTACAGACAACATTTAATGCATATATGCAGCAAACAAAATTTTAAAAAAAGTGTGGAAAAGGGAGAAATGCTTATCATTTAGCAGTAGCAACTTTTGAAAACATTGTTGGAAAATTATCAATTTCTCCTTACCCCAAAGTATTTTCATATCTCCTATCTACTGCTAAGATGAAATGGGTTAAATCCCAGACGACCAGTGACATTTCCATATGCAGTAAATTTTAAAATCCTGGTAAGATTTATAAACAAAATAAGAGTAAATCAATATGTTTATTATGTAACAGTCACAGTTACAAGGATTTCGCACAAATTTACAGGCAAGACTTTTCTCCAGCTCAAAGGCTTTTAACCCTTTCCCTCATATAGACGCTTTCTGACGCCTCTGCAGCAGACGGCTTTTCGAAAACATAGTGACAAAAGAAGAAATTGCACAAAACGTGCAATTTCTCCTTTTGCCACAATGTTTTCCACTTTTTGTCATAGGTTATCCATTCAATTATGGAGATTTTCTATTTTTTGACAAAATACGTTCAAAGTCGTCTGCTGCAGAATTGTCGTATGAGGGAAAGTGTTAAGGCTTTTAACATAAACTACCTTAACACTTTCCTACATACAGACGTTTTCTGACGCCTCTGCAGCCGATGCCTTTTGAAATCATTGTTGCAGAAGGAGAAAATGCTCATGATGAGCAATTTCTCCATTTGCCGCAATGATTTCAGCTTTGTTTAATAATCATACTCTCATTTATAGAGATTTTTCTTTATTTTGGAATTGGATCATTTCAAAGTGGTCTGATGTAGTTTTGTTGTATATGGGAAAGGGTTAATTCCAATTGCAACTGTAAACAGAAATACTTTATATCTGGCATATCTGGCACATTTACTGTGACCTTCTCAAAGTTTATCACTGTACCTTTGTGCTTAAACCTTTCTTTTATACAAATATCATGCAACATTATGCCTATGCAGCAGATGACTTCAGAAAGTATTTTGACAAAAGGAGAAAATTGATGTTTTCAACTTTAAAGTTTATAGTATTCCCAGAATATTTCATTCAAAATGACTGTGTCCCTGATACAGGCAACTTTTAATGTCTCCACAGCTGACAACTTTTGTTTAAAACATCATTACGAACAATTCCATTTTCTCCTCTTTCCACAATGTGTTTAAAAAGAAGTCAGTGTTGAAGAGGCTTTCAAAGGTCAATCAGTATCAGGGAAAGGGCTTTTAAAATGGAAATATACATGTTTCAGACAAGGCTGATATAAGGAGGAGTCGACATTGATGTCTTTTTCCCACAATATCTTGCATAATAATTAACAAATAAAACACTATGTTGTGGGTACTCAAAAGAACCGTCTAAGTGAGAGGATTCTTTTGAATACCAACAACACAGGGTTCAAATTAGGATTTAAAAATATGAAATAGTTTTTTATCATTGTTCAATGTTGCATGTTCCTCCCTGTATGTTACCAGGAGGTTTGGACAAGATGGAGTCTATATATACAGTTCTTTTCTCAACAAATTCTCCCTTATTACTTCATTGAACACTAGGTTGTGGTTATTCAAATGATTCCTCTAACTGAGACGATTCTTTTGAATACCCACAACATAGGGCTTGGAGGTCAACTGAGGATTTGACCCTTTCCCATTTACAACAAATCTGCAGCAGAAGACTTAAATGGAAGATATTTATTCAAAAAATATCGAAAATCTCTATCAATGAAAGCAATATTATCAACTACTAAATTAAAGAGTTGAAAACCAAGAGGTTTTCATAATATGCCGTCTGCTGCAGATATGTTATAAATGTGTCTGCTAGTGGGAAAGGGTATAGACTATAGAAAAAACTCCACTTATCCAGGGCTCTTTTACCTAAGGTGCTATAGTGATCTGATTATGTGGAAAATCAATCATTATATGAACTTGTTCTCATTTTGCCATTTTGTTAATTCATAATACAGTCAAACCTGTGTTTAAAGACCACACATGGGAAGTGCATTAACAATCTGGTCTTTATCACTGGGGGTCTTTAATGTTGCAGGGTCATTTATACAGAAAATGAGTATGTGGGAAACTAAAAATATGGTCACTATAGACAGGGAATTGCTATTCCAAGGTGGTCTTTAGCACAGATTTGACTGTTCATCATCTGACCAGATCATTTTTAGTGTTTTTGAGAAACAATGAGTCATTCCATAGGTAGAACTACCCTTACTCTGTTGGCATCCAAATGCATTATCTTCTTGAACTCCATGCAGTTTGGCATCATCCTAGTGGCATTCAAACACATTATCTTTATGAAATTATGCCGTTTATTTACAAATTAAACAAATAGAATATATAGTTCAGTAACTGTTCATGAACACTAAATGTTATCAAGATTCATGGACAGTTTATCAGTGAATCCTATTATCAATACTGCATAGTTCATGAATTTGAACTCTTTTCCACCAAGAGAAATCTGGATACAATTTCGAAGAAGCATCTAGGAAACTCTCTATAAATGAAAGTAAAATTAGAAATTGGAAAAAAGAGAGGATGCTTATTTTATTATGAGCTTTTCATTTTGGTGCAATGTTACAATGATGAGTAGAAAATAAATATGGCTTTGAGTTTGATACAGTCATGTAGTTCACGCGTTTGTACTAAAGGCACTACATGCACTTAACATGTTTTTACAAAAGTTGTGCTCACCATGTTTATAAATATATTGCTATGTAATAATGCCCTGTAATATTTACCAGTTATGTCACCCAATACTAATGCTGTTATGTTACAGAGCTATAACATATTTTAATACATGTATTTCCCTGTAATATTTACCAGTAATGTCACCCAGTACTGTACTAAATTCTTTGTAATGTTACAGTGATAATATATTGCTATATTGTCCTGTAATATTTACCAATTGTAAGTGTCACACATCACAGAGTGATATCAATTTGTAATATTTCCCTGTAAATCCACTGTAATATTACCATGTTCATGTTATGTGCACTTGTCATCTTGTCAGCCATGCAGTCATACTTGATATGAATGAAAAAATAAAACATCCTTGAAAATTAACTTTGGAGATATAAGTGCAAATATTGTTTGAAAAGGATAAATTGCCCATCATAAGCAACTTGATCTTTTCACACAATGATTTTTGAAATACATCTGTTGTAGGGGCATCAAAAGATTACTGCAAAGGGTTCAGACACACATTTTCACCCTGTTATATTTCACAGTAGTATCGCTATATAATGTTACCTTGAATATATTGATATTCAATGTTGAACTTATTTCAGAGCTCTATGTATAAGGAAAGCATTTAGTATTTATTCTAAAAGCTTTATTTGACCTGCAAACCCTATGTTGTGGGTACTCAAAAGAATCGTCTCACTGAGACAATTCTTTTGAGTACCCTCAACATAGGGTTTGTTTGTGTATAGCCATATAATGGGAAAAAGAGCTGTTCACTTCCCTTAATCTAGACCTCTGTTGTTTGGTTGATTGTTTGTTATGGTTTTGTCCAGTCAGAGAAATCCTTGCATGTATAATTTAAATGTATATATGTGAAGATTTATTAAAATAAAATAAAATATACCTTTATTTTTGTTAATGCACATGTGTACACATGAATGTTCGCTGTAAATGTGTTTTTTTTTTTTAAAGATGGCTATCACAAACAAGCCACCGGAAATCTGACCTTCAGGTGTTCTGAAATAAGCAGCAGACAATTTTAAAAACATTTTATCTAAAATATGAAAAATCTCTTTCAATGATAGTATGATAATTGCAAAAAGTTCAAAAACATTTCAGCAAAATTACGAAAATTGCCCATTATGAGAGGTTTCTCACCTTGCCACATTGTTCATAAAATGCACCTGTATGTGGGTTACCATTGGTTACCACAAGATTGCATATTTGTGCAGTCATGATCTGGTGTTTTTTTTGTTGGTCGCCAAGTTACTAAAGGTCAGATGTCCTGTGATGCGGCCCATGATATGTTTGACAATGGGATAATTAGAAATTATGGTGGTTATAAATGCTCATAAACTCATTGCTTAACCCTTTCCCTCATACGACAATTCTGCAGCAGACGACTTTGAACATATTTTGTCAAAACATAGAATATCTCTATAATTGAATGGATAACCTATGACTAAAAGTGGAAAACATTGTGACAAAAGGAGAAATTGCACGTTTTGTGCAATTTATTCTTTTGTTACTATGTTTTCAAAAAATCGTCTGCTGCAAAGGCGTCAGAAAGCGTCTATATGAGGGAAAGGGTTAACAGCTGATTTTATCCTGATGAACTTGTTTCTACTATTACGTTGAGAATAAGGTAGCTGTTCCCTATGGTGAACTCCTTTCAAATATAGTTAATAAAACTCCTTTATGTTGAATTTAAAAATAAACTCATTATTTAAGATCATTTTATTAACCCTTTCCAAACTATAAATTTATTTTGATGCATCTGAAACAGACAACTTTTGAAAATCTTTTGGCAATTCATCAAGTAAATTGCTCATAATAAGCAATTTCTGTTTTGTAAACAATATTTTCAACACTATTCAATAATGAGCGAGACTTTCATTTATAGAGATATTCCATACTTTTTCCTGTAAGTTTTCAAAAGTCGTCTGCTGCAGATTTGTTATTTGTGGGAAATATATGCTCATTAAAAAATGAATCAATTATGGTGAACTTTGTGTATAGTTAAAACAGTAATAATTCCAATCAAAAGTATGGAAATAAAAATTGTTTCAGTAAATTATCAAAATTCATTTCATCCTTGTGAGTTTTCTAGCCTAGTACTGGTTTGTTTACCCAGGGATCATGAATAATTAAATTTAATTGCACGCTAAATGACCTTAGCTGTCGATGCGCCATAAAACAATATACATTCATTCATTCATCCTTGTGAGTCAAGTCATCTTCTCTTGTGGTCGTGAAAATCTAGAAGTGGAAACACACAAGATGAAATAAATTTGGTAATTCAGGGAAATAATTAAGCATTTCCTTAAATATATTTGAGATTTTACGACAAAGACATGATAGTAGTTCGTTCATGAGGTATAGCTAACTATCAGATTGTATAACAATTTATATAGAGTGCAGGCTTTGGTTTTCATTATCACAGAATTAGTGCAATTACTTCACGAAAAATCTTTAATAATAAATCAGTTTTAATTCATCATTCAGTCGAGTTGAAAAAGTTGTAGAAAAGGGAGCATTTTCTCCTTTATTCACAATGTTTTCAAAGATCATCTGCAGCAGATAACTCAAAATGCTTCTGCACGTGCAAAAAGGTTAAAAGTCATTTACTGAGCAGTTTTCAAACTTCGACTCTTTTAGACTGATAAAGCATTTTATTTTTATTGTCATTTTTTCCCCCAAAACCATTGTTCTTCCTCCAAATGTTTGCTTGCATGTAGAACATGTGTGTGTAATTTGTATGTATGCTATTTGTGCATTTTATATGTACAATATTGGTATATTTTGTATGTACGATATTGGTGCATTTTGTATGTACGATATTGGTGCATTGATATGCATTGTGATATTTTTTATGTGACCACTGCACATTTTAACAAAACAAAAATACATTGTAAATAAAGGCACATATATGTTTGTATGTGTGTAACAATGTGTCAAAAGAATGGAAAAAATAAAAATTAAATTCACCTACATTCAACATGTTCATTTATTTTTTATTCATCTCTTTTTATCATCATCATCATCATTATCCTTATATTTATTCATAAGGTTTAGAACAAACGGTTCCTCTTAGACACATCAAGTATCTGCAGCAGACGACTTTTGAAAACATTACAACAAAAGGAGGAGATGCTGGAACCAAACTATAATGGTAATGAAAACTGAACTCGGACTTAGGGCACCAGATAAATGGAACACAGACCAATAACAGATACTTTTATCAACAAGTAATTCCTGGAGACCTAAATCCTATCGCGATACAGAAGAAATTAATTATGAGTTTTAATTTTTCTCCATTTTTCACAATGATTTAATCTTTCTTGCTTTGAAATAGACATTAATAATTTATCATACGAGATACAATTGCAGTAGCATTAGAGAATTCTACAAACAACACAGATTAAAGAGTTCTTTCAAATAAATATACCCTTTCCCACATATTAATGCACTTTGACACATCTGCAGTAGACAATTTTGGAAACATTGTCGCTATAATGGAGAATATTTTTCCACAATTTTTTGGCTTCATTTAAAAAGTATGTTTTCATTCAATACAGATTTTCCATTCTTAACTTCAATGTTTTCAGAATCATCTGATCAAAATTCATAGTATGTGGAAAAAGGTTAAACTGTAAACACCATCAAATTCCAATCAAAGAGGAACAACCATCAAGTAACCATCATCCCTAAAGCACCAGTGCATTAACTGCCCTTGTCTAGCACTGCCAGAACCAATATTGGTATTTTCTACACGCCCCCTTTTGTTGGAACCTTCAGAAACCCTTTTAGAGCATGGAAAAGTGCTATTTTTAGAAATGAACGATATTAGAACATCTAGTAGATATTTATAGAGGTGAAAATAATGAAGAAAAGGGAGAAATTTGCTCATCATATTTAACCCTTTCCCTCATACGACAATTCTGCAGCAGACGACTTTGAACGTATTTTGTCAAAACATAGAAAATCTCCATAATTGAATGGATAACCAGTATGACAAAAAGTGGAAAACATTGTGGCAAAAGGAGAAATTGCACGTTTTGAGCAATTTCTTCTTTTGTCACTATGTTTTCAAAAAGCTGTCTGCTGCAGAGGCGTCAGAAAGCGTCTATATGAGGGGAAAAAGTAATTTCTCCTCTTCCCACATTTTTTCAAAAAGTGGTCTACTTATAAAGTGTCAGCAAATATAATTTGTATCAGGGAATTGAAACTTGTTTTTATTATTATCGTCTCTCGCAACAAGAACCCTTTCCTACACCAAATCTGTAGCAGACAATATTAAAAACAATAAGTAAAAAATATGGAAACTATAACTCGATTAATGTCAGAAAGAAAAATGATTGAATAAAGCTGAAAATGAGCAAATTTAACCTTTTGCCTCGATATTTTCATTTTTCCAGTAATTATTTTTACCTTAATTTCTAGAGATTTTCGATGTTTCTGACTAGATGTTTTCCAATTTGTCTGCTTCAGATTAATTAAATGTGATTTCCCAATTCAATAATATCGAAACTTTCTATAAAGGAAAGAACATGGTCTTGTTGAGTAAATTGGAGAAAATTCTCATTCATTATGAGCAATTTCTACTTTAGCCAAAATGTTTTCAAAACCATCTGCTGCAGAGGCGTCAGAAAGTGGGAAAGGGTTTAGTCTATATAATGAAACCTCTCCGGAACAACAGCTTGCGGAGGCAAAGAAAAACAGTCTTTCTAGTGAGGTCTGGCTCTTTAATGGCTAAAACTCTCACCTAGCTGTTAGAAAGACAATTCAATGGGGTTTAATACCGTAATCAACATTTTGCAGTCATATCACAGTAGCCAGTGCACCTACCTGTGTGGTTCCTGGCTTCATCACACCCTTTCTCTACACAACAGTCTCTCCAAGCATCTGCCTGCTTTTTGACAAAGACTGTCAGCCCATTGGTGACAGACGAATAATCACTTGTCTCATGAAACACATTTAGAAAACATAACAAGCAAGTTCTCCATTTCCCTCAGTGTTTACTATTTCATCCCAAAACAAGAGGCCCAAGAGGGCCTATGCTCTACTGGGATAGTTCTTTGGTCATTTTCAATCCAGAGCATGTATGTATGGTGAAAATCGGATAGTAAATTGAGGCTCTATTGTGTTCACAAGCGGTTTTATAGCAATTTTGACAATTTTAAGGGCCATAATCCAGTCATGCAGGCCATAATCCAGTCATGCAAGGGCACATCTGGCTGGTTTTCAAAAGGACCCGAGCTCTCATCAATATTTAACTACCATCTGAGTTTGGTGAAGATCAGATAGTAAATGGAGTCTCTATTGTGTTCACAAGCTCTATTATAGCAATTTTGACAATTTCAAGGGCCATAACCGAGCTCTCATCAATATTTAACTACTATATAAGTTTGGTGAAGATCGGATAGTAAATGGAGCCTCTATTGAGTTCAAAATCTCTATTATAGTAATTTTGACAATTTCAAGGGCCATAATCCAGACTTGCATGGGCGGATCTGGCTGGTTTGTGAAAGGAACCGAGCTCTCATGGATATCTAACTACTGTATAAGTTTGATTGAGATACAATCAAAAGTGAAGACTGTATCGCGTTCACAAGCAATTGTTTATGGACGAACGGATGCACGCACGGACGACAGACTCTTCTTGCCTTTGGCCAGTAGAGCTAAAAAACGATGTTTTTGTCCTCTCTTTTTATTTGCTTATTTGCTTTTGTTTTTAACTGTTGTTCTAAACAGGGTTTTGCTCTACAATCCTCTACAGGTGTTATTAGAGGTTACATTTTGTATGCCGAAATTCCAAACATCTAAGCATCAATATTTTGCCTCCGCAGCAGACTATTTTTGAAAATCATTAAAGTGACAAAATGAGAAATTGCTCGTTATGAGCATTTTATCATTTTGCCATAATGTTTACAACTGTTTTCAATAATTATAAGGTTTAAAAAATTCAGATATATACCATATCTTTGCATTGATGTTTTCAAAGTCGTCTACTGCAGATTTGTTGTATGTGTGAAAGGATTAAACATAATTATATATAAATGGCTTAAAGGAAGGGTCACGAAAGGAAGTATTTCTAATATATTTTGCTCAAAGTGTGCCTGTGGGTTCTTTTAAAATTTGCATTAAAGCTATATAAAGTTAGAATCACCCATACTTATATGTATAGCCGTCCCCAGCTTTGACAATCAATGAATTAGTGTAAAAGAAGAAGACAAAATGTGTGTACACAATTTTAAGTCTATATCTAACAAACAAGAGGGCAGGATGGCCCTGGATCGCTCACCTAAGTTATGCCATCTACAGAGTCGAATACAATAACTCATTTTGTGATCAGTTAAAACTATTACTAGAGAGTTAACAAGGTTTTCCTTCAATTAGGCCTAGTTACCTAGATTTTGACTTGATATGACCAAATTCAATGTTTGAAGCTTATTGGCCTAGATAACTTCCAAGACATCTAAGAAAGTTTCAAGCTGCTGAATCACAAAAAGTCGTCTCTGGACTCTTAACAAGATTGTTCTCAAATTTGGCCTAGTGACCAATTTTTTGACCAGGCATGACCTATTCTCCAAAAGCCTAGATATCACCAAGACAACTATTCTGACAAAGTTTCAACATGCTCAAGTTAACAAGAGGGCCAAGATGGCCCTAAATCGATCACCAGATTGATAGTAAATTAGTAGCAAATATTTAACTGCAAATATCTGGGAAAATTTTATCAAGGAGTGCAAATGAAACTGCAAGGAGTGGACACTGTTAAAGAAACAGCTTATCAGTAAAGGCCATTTATATTTTGAAATCTAACAAGAACTTTAATAGGAATGGAATTATAAAGTTTTTGACATTTTGCACCTTTCCTGATACCGCCTTGCTACCCTGCTTTTCAACGAAATCAATATGGCTTCAACAGTTCTTTAGAGGGTCACTTAAGGAACATTTATACTAAATTATCTTGGAATCAGACAAGCAGATTATGGAGGAAAAGGATTTTAAAGTTTGGGTATTTTTCTCACTTTCTGATGCCGCAGCAACCAAAGTTCGACACAGAATGTAAGTCTTTGAACACTTTTAAAAGATGACCAACAAAGGAACATTCCTGTGAAGTTAAGTTGGTCTATTTGAATGGTAGGAGTTGTGTCATTTGTAGCTAAAGGTTCAATTTACCCCTTTTGTGACCTGGATCGGTGACCTGAGTAATGCAATGTGATTTGTCATTTCCACCACAATAACGCATTACCATGGCTTGAAGTAATCTTCAAGAGAGTCACCCAAGGAACATTTCTACAAAATAGTTTGGAAATTGGCCAGATACTTTCGAAGATTTTTAAAGTTTTCGTGACAATAACCATATAAGGCAGAATAGCAGAATAGCCCTGACCCTGATGACCATATTTTTTTAATCAATCAATATAGCTTGAAGGAATCAGTTAGAAGGTCAACCAAGGAACATTTCTACAAAATTATTTGGAAATCAGCATGATACTTCTGGAGAAGAAGATTGTTTTAGTTTACACTATCGCCATATAAGCCCCGCCCCCATAGTGGTCTAGTTTTTCGACCACTCAACATGGCTTGAAGGAATCTCATAGAGGGTCACCCAAGAAACATTTCAACAAAATGATTTGGAAATCAGCAAGATGTATTTGGAGAAGAAGACTTCTAAAGTTTTCAATATATATAGGATCTGACATGAGTTGCCATTTTATATACATATAAAGTTTTATTAAACGAGTTCAAGAAATTTGTTATTAAGCGAGCCTTTGGACGAGTTTAATAAAACTTTATAAAATGACAACGAACGTCAGATTCTTTTATCACACTAAAAAAAATTGGGTTTTCGCGGTCATAAAATAGTCCCAACATGTAATACTTAATAAAGTGTTAACTAATCACAAAAAAACTATTTTTATGACGGTCCCTTTACCTTTTGGTCCATCTATTGTGACTTTTGTGTTTACCGGACACAGGGTCTTAGCCATTTTGTAAACATTCGCGGATGAATACAACAATGGTGATTCGGTCATGTTATATTACACATGTTACATATAAAGAAATACGTAAAGGGTGTATTCAGGGTTCGAATTTAACTTTCAAAGGCACTTGCAATTTTTTGCGAGTGCCTTTTGAGCTTACTCGCAAAATGACAAAACCAACTCGCATTTTTATTTATTCTCTAAAATAACATAGATTTTGTTTATTCAACTTTATTTTGTTTATTCAACTTTAATTACTGTATAACAAGAAAACAATGGTTTCATTTAATTTCTAGGGCCATATGGTTGAACTGTTGGTCTCTTTTGTCTTTCCCCTGAATGCCACCACCTATAGACAGCTGGTCGAAGATCAAACTCCTTGAGTGCAACATCTTCAATTTTGATCTTCATCAGAGTGTCTAAAGTGTCAGTGTCTAGGCGGCACCTCCAATCTGTTTTTATCTGTTTCATAGTAGAAAATGCCCTCTCACATGAAGCATTTGATAAGGGTAGAACACTGGTAAGGTGTATTATTTTTAAAATGTCAAGGAAATCACCCTTGTCCTGATCCATCTGGCTGATCAATTGCCACACCAGGAGAGGATGGAGCGGAGTATATCGTGGAGTTCCAGCAACGTGGATCTTAAGGTCACCCCATTGGCTCAAAGCATTTACAAGATCACATCCAGCATTTGTCAATATTGTTTCATATCTTTGAAACACAAGGCGTACATCTTCTTTACCGTACAGCATCAAAGCATCCCTGTTAGTAGCAAGAGGCCAGTTTTGATGATCAAAGGCATAACATGCGGTAAAGATGGGCTCAACTGTTAAGTTTTCAAGTCTGTGATTTAAGCAGTCCAACACAGACTGAACAATTCTGGCCCTGTTAGCTGCAAGTGCTTCATCGGGGATAATATTTTGTAGTTTGTGGCCACGAAACATGCCATCTACAATTTCATTTTTTGTTGCACTAATTTGGTTGCCTTCAATATCAATCATAACTCGAAGTGCTGCTGAAGCACTTTGAATTTTTGTCACAGCACTAGAAACAGTTATGTCCTCCCGTTGAAATAACAAACTGACCTTACTTACTTCATTTAACACATCTTTAACAAAGGCCATATACAACACCATTTTGTGTTGTTTCAGTTTGTTTAAATATCCTCTAACTTTTGCTCGGTCTTGAGCTTTATTTGAAGCGTCTTCAGCATAGTTTTCCATTTGGGAAATGATTATGTGCCAATTCTTTAGAAGCTTACTAACAGCTCTAAGTTTGTGATCAACCCACCTTGTTCCATTAGCTTTGTCTGGTTTCAGAAAATGTTCCCCTAATAATTCAGCAATGTCCTTTGCTTCTTTAAATCGTTTAGCTGACCCCTTGTAAAAATAATACACCGACACAAGCATTTCAATGACTGTGTCCATGTATGTAGATTTAAACGAGTCTTTTATGGCAAGTTCAAGCCTGTGGGCCAGGCACCATACAGGCAAAATCCATTCGGCATTGCCTTCCTGTCTCATCAATTGAATGACCCCTCTCCTAGCACCCATCATCACACTTGCCCCATCTGAACAAAATCCTATTGTTTTCTGTTTATAGTCACGCAAATCATTAACAAAAAATGCATGATCAATAGCAGCTAATATGCCATTTGCTTTGGTATTTTCAGGTTCTTCTATTTTAAGGTATTTCATCTTGGGGTAAAAATCTTCCAGAACTTTAACAAATATTACCTCCTTTTCACTATCTGCCCTATCTGTGGAACCATCACAAAAAATGCTAAAATAATCTGCATTCTGAAGTAGAGATTTCACTTGGTCGTGCAAAATGCCCCCTATGTTCTGAATAAAGATCTTTGCACTCTTAGCATTGTGGTATGTGTCACCCAGCGAAACCCCATTACTTTCTTGAAGTTCCAACAAACTCGAGTCTTTTATGGCAAGTTCAAGCCTGTGGGCCAGGCACCATACAGGCAAAATCCATTCGGCATTGCCTTCCTGTCTCATCAATTGAATGACCCCTCTCCTAGCACCCATCATCACACTTGCCCCATCTGAACAAAATCCTATTGTTTTCTGTTTATAGTCACGCAAATCATTAACAAAAAATGCATGATCAATAGCAGCTAATATGCCATTTGCTTTGGTATTTTCAGGTTCTTCTATTTTAAGGTATTTCATCTTGGGGTAAAAATCTTCCAGAACTTTAACAAATATTACCTCCTTTTCACTATCTGCCCTATCTGTGGAACCATCACAAAAAATGCTAAAATAATCTGCATTCTGAAGTAGAGATTTCACTTGGTCGTGCAAAATGCCCCCTATGTTCTGAATAAAGATCTTTGCACTCTTAGCATTGTGGTATGTGTCACCCAGCGAAACCCCATTACTTTCTTGAAGTTCCAACAAACTCGGAAAATCTGAAAAAGGCCTCTCCTTAGCTGCAATATAATAAGCTGTTTTGAAAAGTTTATTCATTTTATCGGAGTTTTCAATTTCAATTTTCTGAAACCCCTTCTCCAGATCAGATGGCTGATTCTTCTGTTGTTTGTCTGACGCTGCCCGTGCCTTCAGTGCCCTAGTGTGCATCTCAGATTTGACATGGTACACCACAGACTCTCTCTTAACGGTTGTATTGCCAGTGATGAACTGAAAAAGAGCAATTTCAAATTTGCTTTTTTTGTAAATTGATGCATTTAATAAAACCTTTCCAACCTATAGACGCATTTAGACGCATCTGCAGCAGACGACTTTTGAAAACTTAGTGACCAAAGGAGAAATTGCTCAAAATATTATGAGCAATTTATCCTTTAACCACAAAGTTTTCAACTGTTTTCAGTAATAATAATTGTTAACACTTTTAAAGCTGTCTGCTGCAGATTTGTTGTATGTGGGAAAGGGATTAATCAGTACCACATTTTAATAAAAGACCGATGACCATAAGCAAATTGTGTTATTATTTATTAATAAATCACTGACAACATTTTAAATGCACCCAGCAAAGCTGCAATCGATGTTTACATTTATAAACAATAACGTTCTTGAAATTAACCTCTTAGTCTTATTACTGTGGGGAAATGTTCAAGGCGATACACATCGTGACGTCATACATTACTATATACACTATCAGTATCGATCGGTTTGAGCGCGAGTACCAACAACGTCAACAAACAACAACATCGGTTTCAGCCAGTTTATAACAAACAATGCTCGACCAGGCTATTTTATAAAATACGTAATATTTTCTGAACCATTTCCCACATACAACGCACCCGGGAAATATCTTAGTGGATACTTAAAATGATTAGCGTATAAAGTAACTAATGAAAACAATCTGTCAAACACCCTGTGTATTGAATTGTTATTTGAATCAGTAGCCAATCACGTATCGAGGCGCGCTCTTAAAATAGTAACGCACATGTAAATCATGCTCTGATATGCGGAGACTGTATGGCACGTGGTCTAAATCGCTCTCTCTGATTGGCTGACTGGTAATCGAGCCCTTATAGGCTGACAGTGAAACCTGCAAATGTTAACATATTTGCATAGACGGGTGCTCTTAAATACGTTACGATACAGGGGAATGACTAGTTTAAAAAAGACCGATTTTTACCAATGAAAGAGAACCCAGTCTACGGTTGTCGCTGACTGGGTTATATTCTTAGGCTTCGATGGGCGGATTTAAAGTTTTATATGTGGGAAATGATTCAAGAAAACATTTTCACAAGCTTTTTAGCCTTGTCCTGAACATATGTGTTGTCCTTAAATTGGGATTACTCACACTTGATGTCATGGATGAGGGCGCGTGATGTTTACATAATGTGCAAGTCATGCAGTTCACCGTGCCCTTGTCGCTCTTAAGATCTAGGTCGATGTTCAGATCTCGCATCCATTTCCTAACAGTTTTCTCACTGGCTGTGTATTTGCTGGTAGAGTTACTCGTAGACTCAGACGTTTTTTTTTTCGGAGGCGGTTCGGATTCAGATATATTTGATGCCGCTGGTCGCTTGTTGTTAATAGTGACAAATTTGTCCATTGTTGACATTGACTACAGGAAGGACGGTAATACAATAGGGGTTTACACATTACGCACTGAAGCATTACTACTTAGCCAATGACAGAGCAGGTCGGGTGAAAACGTCACTTGTATCATACTTACTCAGTCGTGTAATCACTCGGCAATCCCCGGTAAGTGAAATAACCGAAATTTCCGCTCGTTTTGTTCCGTATTCGTTCTATTTTAAAATCATTATCGGAGCGTGACCCTGTACGACTGTGCAGTGTTTACATGTAAATTATTTGATAAACATGCCAGTTTATATAGCGGAAAAGACTAAAGTTTATTCTACTTTTGTTTTAATTTTTTATCATTTAACAAAACCCACTCGCGGAAATTTGCGAGCTTGAAATAAAGTAACTCGCAATTTCCAAATATCACTCGCATTTTGCGAGTATGCGAGTCCAAATTCGAACCCTGGTATTAGATCAGATATAAGCATTGTCATGTGAAAAAGCCCCATAAGGAAAAACAGCCCGCAGCCATGTTATTTTTCGACCAATCAACTTGGTTTGAAAGAATCGGATAGAGGGTCACCGAAGGAATATATCTGCAAAATAATTTGAAAATCTGCCAACCAGTTTTCGGAAGAGAGCCCTTTTGAAGTGTTTTTCTTTTGGTTGCCATGGAAACCAGAATTCTGAATGGATAAAAAAACAAGAGGCCCATGAGGGCCTATGCTCTACTGGCATTGATCTGGCTTGTTTCAAAAGGAACCAATATGTCATCAATATTCAAATACCATCTAAGTTTGGTGAAGATCAGATAGTAAATGGAAGCTCTATTGTGTTCACAAGCTGTATTATAGCAATTTTGACAATTTCAAGGGCCATAATCCAGCCATGCATGGGTAGATCTGGCCGTTTTTTAGAAATGAACCAAACTCTCATGGATATCTAACTACTGTATAAGTTTGATAGAGATACAATCAAAAATAAGGACTGTATCATGTTAACAAGCCCTATTATAGCAATTTTGACAATTTCAAGGCCATAATTCAGTCATGCATGGGCGGATCTCTGGCTGGTTTTCGAAAGGAACCGAGCTCTCATGGATATCTAACTACTGTATAAGTTTGGTTGAGATACAATCAAAAGTGAAGACTGTATCGTGTTAACAAGCTCTTTTATAGCAATTTTAACCATTTCAAGGGCCATAATCCAGTCATGCATGGGCGGATCTCTGGCTGGTTTTCGAAAGGAACTGAGCTCTCATGGATATCTAACTACTGTATAAGTTTGGTTGAGATACAATCAAAAGTGAAGACTATCGTGTTAACAAGCTCTTTTATAGCAAATTTGACCATTTCAAGGGCCATAATCCAGTCATGCATGGGCGGATCTGGCTGGTTTTTGAAAGGAACCGAGCTCTCATGGATATCTAACTACTGTATAAGTTTGGTTGAGATACAATTAAAAGTGAAGACTGTATCGTGTTAACAAGAAATTGTTTACGGACGGACGCACGCACGCACGGACAAATCACCACGACATAAGCCCTTCTGGCCTTTGGCCAGTAGAGCTAAAAATGAAGAAATGTTAGTGAGGACATTGACAGGATGCTTTCTGTGAAGTTTCATCACAATTGATCCACTGGTTTCAGAGGAGAAGATGTTGATGAATGCCGAAGGACGCACGCCGGACAAAAGGTGATCACAATAACTCACCTATGTTGTGGGTTCTCAAAAGAATCATATCACCAAACTTGATCCTTACGAGTCATATGATGAGGAAAAGACATATCCCTTTATTTAACAAAAGACAATTGGCAAACCAGCTTATCTGCACTCATATCTAAGAAAGTCCAATCTAATACCATTATCTTCCTGAAGTTGTCCCAAAACTTACATTTACACCATTTTTGCTAATACTGTCTGATATTTTATCATCAATATTCATATTGAGACGTTTGCAAGCAGAGTAATCTGATCAGAATCTGCCTTGTTTGTCATTGTCCCTGCAAGAAGTTGCACTACCAATTAGAATGTGGGATGGCAAATATATGTCAGAAGGCTCATTTTTCTGTGCCAACCATCATAAGGATGTTATCTGCTACAGTGAATATCCCTGACAATGTTGTTTGCTTTGAAAACATCTAAAAACAAATATATTTCAAGATGAGATTGGAAGAGAAATTTTGATAATAAGATCCATGATGTAGTGAAGAAGTCCTGCAGAAGTGGCAGTAGTTGGCTATTTGAGAGAGAGCATTATATATGTACAAATAAGATTGAACCATCAGGCTCGTAGCTGTTTGTACGCAAAATACGCAGCTGTGTACACATTGTCTCCAGAACTCAAATTTTAAAAAGTTCAAATCTGCAATAAAAAACTTGACATGGGGTGGGCGTAAGTATAAAACAACTGATCTGACTTGATAGATTTGACGAAATGCAACACATTTAACTATCTCAAAATTTCCTAGAAAAAAAGTTTATTTCACCATCAAGAGCAGTCATATTTTGCTACTGAAATGCTCCCAGAAGTCACCACAGACGATATAGAGGTGAAAACAATTCCCGGGGAGCATGCGCCCGAACCCCCCTAAAACAAGTGCGTACACACTCTGTATACCCTAGCTACGCCCCTGACCATTATGTCCATATAACAGCTGGAACTTTGTCATTCAAGTATGTACCACCAGTATAGAGCATCTGCACTGTCTGTCAAGGATCTGCTTACTGCTCAACACAACATTTTTATATTCTCTTCCAAATGCAAAAGCAGGTCAAGTCCTTTTTAAAAAGGCAGCAGTTAGGGGGTGAGATAGATACATGTCATAAAAACTGGATACCTTTTGTCTTGTGAGGCTGTTAAACAACTTCAACTGAGAAGGTTGGCTCTTGGGCACCGGGGCACTCCACTGTGGCTGTGTCCTTTTAACTTTTCCTGGAGAGAAAGAAATCAAAAGTCCTATATTCAACAGTTTCTAGTTACCTACTTAGTCTTATAATTGAATAATATTGTATAACAAGAAGTAAACAGCCTGTCAGGTAATTTCATGTATTTTTACTCAATTAATCTTAACCATCCGTTTCCCACATACTCCAAATACAGCAGCAGACAAATGTGGAATCATCTCGGAAAGAATAAGTTAACATTTAGATATGTTATTCAGGGTTTACCCTGGACATTTTTTTTCTTGTGTCATCACTTTCACCAAATGTGTAAAGGTTTGCGCCAAATGAGTAAAAGTTTTCGCCAAATTTGCAATTCTGGAGTCAATTTTTGAGACACATACATCTGGCCATTATTTACTACTTGAAATGAATAATAGTACTATCAGCCCTTTTTCACAATAAAAGAGACATCTTTTAGAAGAATTTATTTCAAAAGTAAATATTGTGCAATTTCTTCTTTTTCAAGAGATATTCAATATTATTGCATCAATAGATGTTTTTAAAGTTGTATGCTACAGCCTTGCATGGTTGACGCATTCCTAATGAATTTGGCTCCACAAATCTGTTTGGAAAGGATAAATTTGACGGAGGCATCAATCAATTAAAACTTACAAAAATATTGGATTATTGTTGTATGGCTGATCTGTCGAAATAAGGCATACAGAAAATTCCAAAATGTCCTATAAATAGCTCGCCAGACTGGTGATCAATTGTTTTTTAATCTCAGCGCTTTATTTTGTAATTTTTGCAATATATGAAAGCATCTAGATGATAAGCTGTTTGATTAACAATTATATTCTCTTCAAATTGTAAGACACTGTCACATGTTTCCTATCTATCTTTAATCAAGACGCTTAGTTAATCCTATCATCAATTGTTATGGGAGATTAAAGGACACTTGACACCTGCTGTGAAAAACAACATGATGACAGTGTACAAGTTACATGCAAGTGTTTTACTTGGTGTTTATCGATTTTCGTACTGCTTTTAATTTGCGGCACAAATAAAAAGCGGGAAATGCAAAATTTCAGTTAATTACGCGGTGCTATCAGTTTCTGATTTCTGCCACAATGTTTTAAGACATCTATTGTGGATGCAGCGGAAAGGGGACGGGGAATATAACAAATCATCTTGCTGGAACAATTTTGTTGAGTTCCACAACACCGTGTTTTTGAGATCAGAATCTGATTTTTGTTTTTGAACATTAGTTACAGCTCATGCCCCAATGACTCAGTAATTATGAAAATTTTATAATAACGTTTAAAAAACATAGATTTCACATTATAAACAACTACACCTATTTCCAGCAAGCTTTTTAATTTTATGGTATCGATCTTTCTGTCCGTCCATCTCCTTCTTCACATGTTTTTATTATCATCAAATTTATACATCTAGGGGAATGGGGTATATAAAACGAATTATTTTAGGGGAAATTGTTACATTTTAAAAGGCATCGTCTGCTAAGATGTTTGTTGTTTTTTAAAACTAGATACAACTTTGGAAGAATGTCATTTTAAACATGAGCAGAAATATAATAAAGGCTGACTATTATCAGAAATCGCATAAGTTAAGATTCCATAAACCAACGAAACAGATGTTCTAGACGTCAGAGTCTACAACAAATCGCAATTTAAAAACTGGATGATATTCCGTTCACAATGGAATTTCTACCACGTATGCGTTTTACGGCCATATTCGGTGCACGATCCAGATTTAAGTAAGCAATACCAACCCGTACCTTCTGCCATTTCAAAAACTTTGGTTCACTCTCTCCTCCGATGTGAATGTAAAGTAATCCACTGAAATTCTGAGAAATACTGCAAAAAATCGCGATATATATAACCTCGATGATGAAATTTTGGGCAACAAGCGTGATGTCCCCTTGGCAGAAATTGAAACTGTAACGGTGCATG
>JASEVX010000001.1:223466548-223471548 GCA_031761405.1 Serripes groenlandicus
TACAACTTATTTATTGGTGCATTGGTGGCTGAATAGAGAGGCATGGCCTCATTCACTTCACTGCCACTCTCCCTTTCTTGTGGATACTACCCTCTCCTTCTCCTTCAGCCATCCCTTCTTTTCTAGGTCAGCTTGTAGTACTGTTACTCTGAAACTGTTGTGATAAACTGTGTGTTAAATTGCTACCTTTTGTGAAGAGCGCGATTGGATAATCTGATGAATCATGCGATGATCCAGCTTTTATAACCTGCGAGCCACGGTGGATGGTCGGCCAGATTTCCGGTCGGACTCTGAGCGGCGAATTTGGCCCGTCGCTTGCACGATATGTATGATACTCGGCCGGGTCCGGGTGTCGTGGGTGGAGGTTGGGGGATTCGGGAAGGGGCCCTATGGGCCCCAGCTAAATCATCCACTGCATTTGACACGCGACTTCTTTGTTTACCATTATTTTTTGCGTCGCACGGGCCCTAAAGGTCCTCGTTTAATCCGCTACTGTATTTGTCTTTCCGTTCCACTTCACGAATGTTAATAATGTTAATAAGCTTCCATAATTATTTGACCTCTCGGCGCATTAATTTCTAAAGCATTTGTTAAACTTATATTGGAGTACTCACGCCTTAAGTTTTGCACTGATGTTCCAACAACATTATAATGATATTTTTATAGGATATCTTAACCTTTTAAATGCAGTTTTGTTGAATCCATGACGAACTATTTTCCTCGTGCAGTCTCACCCTTAAATGCGTTATTGGGTGCTAGCAGCAATTTGCAGGCTGCCAACTCCGAACAAAAGGTATTACTACTATGACCAGGAGCTCAAGCCCCAGGCCAAAAACAGGTTTGATACCAGAACATGCTTTTCATTTTACATAACCGGAGCGGCGTCCTCTTGGAAAACAAATCGTATAGCAAGTAAGATGAAATGACGCTTTGAATATTTCAATTATTTATCTCAATAAAATGTCAAAATCCTCTTATTATGCATGAATAAGTAAAAGCAAACTAAAATTCGATCAGTTCATGAAATAGCGGGACCGTTGCATGACATGGAAACATAATGTGTAATCCAGCCGTGACTTTAGCTCAAAATGCGTGGCACTAGGCCGAATGAATACACAATGGAATGTTTTGGCATGATGTCACTAGGAGGTGCTGTAAAAATAGCACATACTTATCGAAGTATCCAAAAAATGTAGTCCTCACCATATTTTTGAACATTCTGAACACAAGCGACTTTGAAGATTGCACGATATTGCGTACGTATTGAGATTGCCCCAACACATCAAGCACTCGGGTATGTGCTGGACGACACCACTCGCCGAACAGTCGTACATCCTTGGTGACGCACTACCATGATTTTTAGCGTGTCATTTCGTAGAACACAGCCTGGTAAACACACAGCAATTGTGACGCAAAGTTTGCGGCATCAGTGCTATTTGTCACGCGTAAGTAGGCGGCAGTATGGACGACAACGCACAAGTGATATGCAATCTGCTGGTGATAACACCTGAAATGTCACAATTTAGTTTTTGGATCACTTTCGTGAACAGTTTTTGAATATTTGTTGAACTATATGTTGCATAAGCCCAACTCTTTAATGACACGGTGTGCTAGTGTGTGTCCACTTGACACGCATTTCAGGTGATTGTCTAGGTTTTTGACAATTTGCCCATTGCCACTCCATGTTGCCACCAAATATGAGGACAGACGGATATCAAATAGGTGTAACGGTTTCGAAGTGGCTCGCATAGGTGCGCATAGCTCCCACATCGGTTGCGCATATCATGTGCATAATCTATTAATGCGCAAAATAGCTCGAATATTGATATCATGCATATTGCGAAGGTTAATGTTAATGTTAGTGTGCGTGACAATGTGCTTCTTTCGTAAAGTATGCATGAACAGTGCTTTACTTTGGCGTCAATATGGTTGGGTATATGAGTGACAAATTGTACTACGAGGCGCAAACCATATCTGAGACAGTGCATGAGAGTATGTACAGGTTGAACACTGTATTATCAGACTCTACACAAGTTCACAGAACATTATAACACACATATGTAAGTAGATGTGAACAGTGTATAGTTTGGTCAGGTCGGCGGACGACAGGCGGAAATGGATTTGTATTGTTACTAAAAAGGCAACTGGTACCTTGTCCCATGCACGGAAACAAATCATGTTTGTCGTAATGGCCGGTCTGGGTGCCACTAAAAAACACGCACTTATGCTGGACAGCGAGATAAAACCCATTGAACCAAATAAACTTTGAGGCAATTGTATACCTGTGCATCTAATACTGAATGCACTCGCCGCTTTTCAATGGGTCTCAATTATTGCACGGATTAGCATCTATGAATAACTGCATACAGGTAATTTGTTAATTAATTACACAGTTGACATAATGCAATCCTATAATAGACGACACATCCCATGGAAAAACATCATCGGTCTTTTACTTCATAAGTAAAATCTAGATTAAAGCCTCTCTTCAAGTAAAAATAGGGTACACATCACAGATGCAATAATAATCTTCTCTGATTGCAAATTATCTACATCATCGCCGTGACATTCACCCTTGATCCGCGCTTCTTTCAACTGCTCGCCAATCAGTCATTGAAGGCTCAAAGACACGTCTGTAAATCAGTACCCATTTTGAACTTCAGCATGGATTCCCTCACACGTGTAATACTTTAAAATACGTTATGGTTTGTTTTAATGAATCCCCGCTCACGTACTTGTAAGATTGACGCTAAACTCAAGGATGACTGTATACTTATTAAGAGTCTTAGACGAGAATTATCGAAAGTACTGACTGAGATTGAGTTACTACAATTAATATGATGTAATATGTATATGTGACGTGTTTTTTATACATTTAGTTGTCAACATAAAAACCCACGCATACAGTCGAGCATGTAGTACTTTATAAAAGTATTCATCGTTAAGAAGCCGAGTCTTGGTAGCGACGCGGGTTGTCAATCCAGTGAATGTGAGTACATTTGACAAGCGTCGTTCGTCTTTCACCAATGGGCTAATAGTCTATGTGAAAAGCATCCAGTTGCTTGGAAATACTGTTTGTCCATATTTCTAGATTCGTTATACTTTTTTTCACATGTTCCTAACATACAGTTCTGCAAGTTCTTAATCAACTGCTGCATATTGACGCGCCTATTTGAATGAGTTATCGCCGTTCCCCGGTAACTCTGTCGGTATTGACATGGGCTGTCAATCCGGGGGTTGTGAGTAAGAACCCAAGATCGACCATCATTTTGTCCGACGTTTGGAAAATGTTAAAGCGACACGCGTCATTCGTCTTCCACCAATGGGCTAATAGTCATTTTGAAAAAGCCGCCAATTGCTTGGAAGGACCATCGTGAGGAGTACTGGTGTGAAAAGACTATGACTCAAGAAAATGTTTAAAACTGCGTATACCCCATTCATTCAAGCAACAAATTGAATGAGTTATCTTGTCTATATTATATTGTATATGAGCCGTTCCGCGAGAAAACCAACATTGTGAACTCTGCGTAGAGTATCGACCCGGATCAGCCTAAGCATGCCGCTCAGGCGAACCCGGACAGACACTTTTCGCCTCTTGTTGATTTTCTGTTTCAAGAATCATTACTCTATGTCTCTATCCCCCTGAGACGGAATGTGTCGGCCCGGATTAGCCTGCGCGGATTACACAGGCTGATCTGGGTCGATACATTACGCAGAGTCCATAATGTTGGTTTTTCTCGTGGAAAGGCTCATATATTTACGTAAAGTGTCGTAAGAAAGTAGTTTGTGTATGAAACGTTTAGATATGTCTGGGTCGTATGATACACGTAAAGGGCATCAGCTGTTACACGACCACGTGCTATATATGGCTACATTGATTGGGTACCTCAAGGGGACTTCATGTTTACAAAAGTTGTACATGTGTTAGAAGGTTTATTTATATAAAATTTATACATTGTTCTTTAAACAATTCAATGCATAATTGACTTATATATAGTGTCCTTAAAATAATTATGTCCATACATGCAAGTTAATCTGGACCTGCCATTTTTGAAAACGTCATATGCAAAGTTTATCTGCTACGCAGCTGATCGAGTTCTTGAGACGCAAAGTTTCGATGTACTGGATACAAATCAATGCGTTTAAAGACGTTGAAGTGGCAAGTGTCTTTGTAATTGTTTTTATAGACCAAATCAGTTTCAAAATCAATGCAATATGTATAAAGTTTAATTGTATGGAAGACAGTAGTGCAGTGGTAGTAGCACCTCTAGCTTACGTACCAAAGGGTCGACCGTCAAACACTCGTGTCGATTGATCAACCCTTCTTCACACTGTATTTTGCAATTGGAAGTACATGTAGCTAACATACCTAAATTCTCAAAAAACATTATCATCATTAACTTCTTAATGCATCCAATATCAATGTTGCTGAGATTTACTGTAACAAATGATCAATATTGCAGCTTTTAAACATTTGAAGCGATCTTAACAGTCGCTTGGTCGGTCAATTTGCGACTATTTCGAAAACGAAGACAATGGTGAGTTTTAATTGTAAACACAACTTAGTAAACAAGAAAATAACAAAAAGAATAACAAAATTTTATCACTATTGCTTTATTGACTTTATTTGTTTATGAAAATAATTTAATATTAACCTCCCGAATCATACCAGATGTAAGCCTGCCTAACAAATATCTACACGCGCTTGAACAATTTAATTCTGTAATTGCCAGTAAAGAAAGACTTTGGATTAAAACATATATTTATTCGAAATCATATTTTAACTTTTTTAAGCCGCGCCCATCGTCATGCATAATAAACAAACCAACAAGTAATCGTTAAAACCAACCGTGTTCTTATGCATCACATGGCTTTCAGGGGCGTAGCTTGGCAATTATCAATGTGTAGGCCGTCTCGTGAGAAAATCAACATTGTGGACTCAGCGTAAAGTAATGACCCGGATCAGCATAAGCATGCCACACAGGCGTACCCAAATAGAC
>JASEVX010000001.1:224108755-224148755 GCA_031761405.1 Serripes groenlandicus
CTCACTCATACATGGGCTGATACTGTTTATATTCAATTCGTTGCTAGAAGTGGTAAATGACAGTTGCAGTATTATGATTGCAAATGCAGATCATTACAGGATTTGTTTTCTGGTATTGTATATTAGAAGTGTGACTGTTACAATATGAGCGTTTTCACGAGGAAAACCCAACATGATAGGCCTCTGCGTATTGTATCGATCCAGATCAGCCTTGCGCCGCCGTCTCAGGGAGATAGAGCTTTGGAGTAAATATTCCTGAAACTGAATATCCAAAGGAGTGTCGAAGAAAGTATGTCCGGGTTAACCTGCGCAGCATGCATAGGCTGATCCGGGTCGATACTTTAGCAGAGTCCACAATGTTGGTGTTCTCGGTGAACGCTCAATTACAGGACATTTTCATACATGTAAACAGTCACATATAGAGGTTTTGTTTTAAAAAAGAACGACACATAAAAAGTCATACAATGCAACAGTAGGTTAAATAAACTCAGTATATGTTCATAACGTGGGTGTGTATTGTTACTAACCAATTCTTAATACATTCCTAATTCCTAAATAGTTTAAATAACTATTCTAAAATTCCAAGTAAGCAACAATCCTGAATTTACTGTATCATCATGGTTAAGCTGTCAGAAATTGTTTTACTTGTGATTAAATAATAAGAAATTAGAGTTTAGAATGATTTGTGAAGATGGGCCTGCTTAAGAATTACAGGTGACAGAGTCAATCTTAATTTGAGTCAGGTTAACCCCTTTCCAGCATACAACAAATATAAAACTGACGACTTTGAAACAGTTCTAGTACTAAAATCATGTAACAACCTCTATAAAAGAAAGTAATGATTATTGAATAGAGTTAAACAATTGCATAAAAGTAGGTAATTCCTTTTGCCATAATGTTTACAAGAGATCATTCCACTCCAGATGTGTCCGAAATGGCTCCTGCAAATGGAATGAGTTAAAATTGTTTTTCTTTGATGTTTATTTACAATATATGTATTAATATACATAAATGTATTGTTTTCTTTCATGCCATATAATTTGTAAGCGTTCAGGCGGATTTTTTTCCTTAAACCATTACTTCACGTGACTTTTTCAAAGTTCGTCTGCCCTACAAAATCATCGAACGAATAATTTCAACAATATAGAAAGCTGAAAGATTTATATTGATAAAGAGTTAAAACATATTGTAACAAAGGTGAAATTGCCTCGTTTTGAAGCAATTTCACCTTTTATTGCGTATGTTTTCACAGTCATGTTCAATGTAGGTGTCAAATGTCGTCTGTGTGTAGTAATGGGTTAATTGCATCTGCGTTGAGTGTGTAATCTTGTGAGTCATGAAAACGCACAAGCGTCGGCGGCAGAGGTCGCGGGTTAGATCCCCGTCGGATCATACCAACACTCTAAAAGAATGGTAGTAATGACTCTCCCTTCTCGGCCCTCAGGTTTGTGGGGTTATCAATTAGACTGACTCGTTGTCATACAGGATAAATAGACACGTATAACTGTTAACTTACCCAAGAAACGACGTGATATAGTGAATTTTGTTGAAAGTGGAGTAAAACACCATAAACACAATCAAATCATTCATTGATATGTTGATTAACTTGCTGCATGGGGGTTTTAAAACTCGATTGCTTGTAGATTTGTTTTATCCCATTTCAAACATACAAACAAATTTGAAGAAGACGACTTTTAAAAAAACAAAGTGACATAAACCTGAAAATGTCCATAAAATATAGCTTAATTGTTAAATAAAGTTGATAGTTAATTTCACCTTTGGCACAATGTTTTCAACAGACGTCTGCTGCTATTGCGTTAAAATGCGTCTACAGTTGGGAAAAGGGATATTAAACGAAAAAAAAAAAAAAGGTTTTTTTTCGCTCCACTAACTTTTGAAATACTCGCCCGATTTCGATTTTTGTGTAACAAGTCTCTTGACTATTGTGATTATATAATGCAAGCAATGCCGATTTCAGGTGGGTGAGATACCTCCTTACAAGCTTTCTATGTCTGAAACTGTATTGTTTGCACTAACCTCAATTTTGCCATTGGTGCTGGGAGAGATTGAAAATATTCCGTATTACGTGTTACCGGTGACCTTAAATTGTTATAGTGGGTAACGTAGTGTCTTGTGTAACTGCGTCGTGGTTAAGTGGGCAAAGGCGTCAGCGGGAGATTCATGGATTCGATCCCCGTACGGGTCATACACTCCTTGGGCGCCCAAGGCTTGCGGCATCAGCATTAGCACTAACTGGCTGGTGTCAGGATAAATGGAACAGTAGGAACTGGTTTACACATGTAATGTTGTGATATAATTGAACAATTGTTGAAAGCTGCGAAAAACCACCAAACAATCAGTCAATTGTCTTTGTACAAACGAGAAGTCACCGCTAGTAGATGAAGTGGTTAAAGAGCATTGCCTCGGAGAGCGCGATACCGAACTTCATACAACATATAGTGACTTTTTATCCTTGGCATATTATTATGAGGGAGAGAATTACGCAAATGCGCTTGTGTCGATCTCCAGTTCACCAAAAGTACTCGTAAGTACACATAAAAGTGCTGTGATATGACTGAAATATGGTTTGAGATTGGTGTAAAATACATGCTAACAAACAAAACGAGAAAAACAAACAGAGGATAAGGCATCAACTTTTCATATTTTCAAAGTACTCTCGCTTTCTGAGGTCATATATTCGGGAGAGTAAGGTAACAATGTACATAGAGTATTAGGTCATAATAAATGGGTATTGGTACTCATAGTTACCTAAAATCATCTATACGATAGAGTATTTTCTAAGGTCATATATTAGAGAGAGTAACAATGTACATAGAGAGATTATCAGTTCATTATCAATGGTTCTTGGTACCCATGCTACGAAAGCCACCAATGTTAGAGAGTATTTACTGAGGTCATAGAATAAGGATAGTATAACAATGTTACAAAGGGGTATCAGGTCCGTAATGGGATCTTGGTACTCATGCTTACTAAAGACATCAATACATAGAGAGTATTTACTGAGGGTCATAGATATGAGAGAAATACAATGTACAAAGGGTAATCAGGTCATAATAAATGGATCTTGGTACCCATGCTCACCTAATGCAATCAGTGATAGTGAGTATTTACTGAGGTCATAGATAAGAGAGTATCTCAATGTACATAGGGTTTCAGATCGTAATAAATGGATCTTTGTATCTCATGCTAATAAAGGGTCATCGATATAGAGAGTATGCTTGAGGGTCATAGACTAGAGAGAGTACAATGGACATAGAGTATCGGGCCATTATAAAATGGAACTTTTTTTGGTACTCATGCTACTAAAGTCATCGAGCAAAGAGAAGTATTTACTGAGGTTATAGGTTAAAGCGGAGTTACAATGTACACATATAAAGAGCTATCAAGTCATACAAATTGGATCTTGGTACTCATGCTACTAAAGTCATCGATAAAAGAAGGTATACTGGGTCATAGATTAGAGAGAGTTACAATGGACATAGGTATCAGGCCATTCTAAATGGATCTTGGTACTCATTCTACTAAAGTCATACGATCAAAGAAATATTTACTTGAGGTTATAGGTACAGCGAGTTACAAGTACATGATAAAGAGTATACAGGTGATACTAAATGGATCTTTGGTACTCATGCTACTTAAGTTCATCGATAATAGAGAGTATACTGAAGGGTCATAGATATAGAGAGTACAATGGACATAGAGTATCTGGCCATTCTAAATGGATCTTGGTACTCATGCTACTAAAGTCATTCGATCAAAGAAAGTATTTACTGAGGTTATATGTTTAAAGCGAGTTACAATGTACATAGAAAGAGTATCAGGTCATACTAAATGGATCTTGGTACTCATGCTACTAAAGTCATCGATACGATAGAGTATTTACAGAGGTCATATATAAGAGAGAGTTACAATGGACATAGAGTATCAGGCCATAATAAATGGATATTGGTATTCATGCAACTAAAGTCATCGATAATAGAGAGTATTTACTGAGGTCATAGGTTAGAAAGAGTTACAATGTACATAGAGTATCAGGCTAAATAAATGAAGTTTGGTAATCATGCTACTAAAGTCATCGATAATAGAGAGTATACTGAGGGTCATATATAAGAGAGAGTTACAGTGGACATAGAGTATCAGGCCATAATAAATGAAGTTTGGTAATCATGCTACTGAAGACATCGATACGATAGAGTATTTACAGAGTTCATATATAAGAGAGAGTTACAATGGACATAGAGTATCAGGCCATAATAAATGGATATTGGTATTCATGCAACTAAAGTCATCGATACTAGAGAGTATGTACAGAGTTCATATATAAAAGAGAGTTACAATGGACATAGAGTATCAGGCCATAATAAATGGATCTTGGTACTCATGCTACTAAAGTCATCGATAATAGAGAGTATTTACTGAGGTCATAGGTTAGAGAGAGTTACAATGTACATAGAGTATCAGGCCAAAATAAATGAAGTTTGGTAATCATGCTACTATAGTCATCGATAATAGAGAGTATTTTCTGGGGTCATATATTAGAGAGAGTTACAATGAACATAGAGTATCAGGTCATACTACATGGATCTTGGTTTTAATGCTACTAAAGTCATCGATAAGAGAGGTATACTAAACAGCATATCAGGTCGTAATTAATAGATCCATTAATTAGTGTACTTTTGTGGACGTATATATAAATGATTCCGTTCTTGGGAAAAGGAACAAGTTGACTTTGTAGTGAACAGTTTCGATCAGGTCAGCATGTGCATTCAACGTCTGATCAATATTTACACTCATTTCAAATTTCTTGCATCAGGTTGTTAGACGGTTATTTTAACCATTGTCCACGCATGCCCCTTGAGCTGGCCATATTTGCTTTAACAACCTCATCGGGGTATCCCCTCCGACATTTTATTTTTCTGCTGGACGTAAGAGGGCAGTCATTTTCTATGATTACCACCTGGCCACGATTCATAAACACTATTGACTACAAGCATTGCATGCGTCTTAATAGACATTGGTGAAACCTTCTCATAGAAGTCTGAAAAACTCCCAAGTGTTGCCCCTGGATTGATATCACCTATTCGTCGTTTGTGCACTAAGAAACCAGAGTAGGTCACTGTTGTTTCTTCAAAATGGCCAACTATTTGATCAGAACTTGGTGGACATGTCTAAGCTACGCTTTATCATGTTCCCATATTGGATGATTTTCAGGAAAAGCTGGTCTGGCAGTTCCTTATGGAATTTAGGAAAGGACGATTTCCACAGAGCATGTTCATTAATACGAAAAAAAAACATGAAATGGAGATTTTTTTTTTTTTTTTTTTTTTCAATAACCCATGAAGCCTTCTGAAATGAAACTGGAAAAATCCATGGGGGCCGCCATTTTGGATATTTATAAAAAGCAGACGTAATTCATTGATTTTATGAAAGTCTTTACTTTATTATTTTCTGTTCGTAATAATAGACGACAGCAAAACAAATTCTGAACATTTTGTGGTCATGCAGAAAACATGAGATTAACATTGTTATCGTCTAGTCAATTACTTATAAATCATTTTTTACTCCATAAACGGCTTTGATGTAGCTTCCTGACATAAATGATTCAGACATAAGATGCATAAAAAGGATACTATGTGTTGATTGTGATATGTTGTCGATCATTTGCAATGTCTCTCTCTCTCTCTCTCTCTGTCTCTCTCTGTCTCTGTCTCTGTCTCTCCGTCTCTCTGTCTCTCTGATATGTTGTCGATCATTTGCAATGTCTCTCTCTCTCTCTCTCTCTCTCTCTCTCTCTCTCTCTCTCTGTCTCTCTCTGTCTCTGTCTCTCCGTCTCTCTGTCTGTGTGTGTGTGTGTGTGTGTGTGTGTGTGTGTGTGTGTGTGTGTGTGTGTGTGTGTGTGTGTGTGTGTGTGTCTCTCTCTGTCTCTCTGTCTCTGTCTCTGTCTCTCTCTCTGTCTCTCTGTCTCTCTCTGTCTCTCTCTCTCTGTCTCTCTGTCTGTCTGTCTGTCTGTCTCTGTCTGTCTCTCTCTCTCTCTCTTCTCTCTCTCTCTCTCTCTCTCTCTCTGTCTTTCTCGCTGTCTCTCTCTGTCTCTCTCGCTCTCTCTGTCTCTCTCTCTCTCTTCTCTCTCTCTATCTCTCTCTCTCTCTCTCTCTCTCTCTCCTCTCTCTCTCTCTCTCTCTCTCTCTCTCTCTGTCTCTCTGTCTGTCTGTCTCTCTGTCTCTGTCTCTGTCTGTCTCTCTGTCTCTCTGTCTCTCTCTGTCTCTCTCTGTCTCTCTCTGTCTCTCTCTGTCTCTCTCTCTCTCTCTCTGTCTCTCTGTCTGTCTGTCTGTCTCTGTCTGTCTGTCTCTCTCTCTCTTCTCTGTCTCTCTCTCTCTCTGTCTTTCTCTCTGTCTCTCTCTGTCTCTCTCGCTCTCTCTGTCTCTCTCTCTCTCTTCTCTCTCTCTATCTCTCTATCTCTCTCTCTCTCTCTCTCTCTCTCTCTCTCTCTCTCTCTCTCTCTCTCTCTCTCTCTCTCTCTCTCTCTCTCTCTCTCTCTCTCTCTCTCTCTCTCTCTCTCTCTCTCTCTCTCTCTCTCTCTCTCTCTCTCTTTCTCTCTCATGGCATTGCCTATTGCTAAGAAGCTCCCACATAACGCTGTTTGTCACACGTGTGTTTGTCAAAGGGCCAGAATTTCATATTAAACGTACACGCACTGATGATTACATCGCCTACAGAAACAACAGCAGATCCGTTGTATGACAAAGACACGGGCATCCAAGATTGTCATGGAAAAGAAAAAAACATCATAATCACTTGATCAATCTAATTATTAGTTCGTATTTGAAGCTTTAATGTTTAAGAGACTAATACAGAAAACAACACCGTTTTCAACAATTTTTCCAACTGATATATAACTGATTATACTCTGTAAAGTGAATTTCTTTACATGAGAAATAATGCAGTAAACTCTATACTTTATCGATCAGTAAATATAATTTTCCACGATACTTTATTGAATATATGAGGTAAAATATATTTACAAAAAGTTAAACTTAAAGCACCACACTTGCACAACCTCTGGCACACTTGTTATCACGAAAACATGGCGTCTCACTGCGAGCTTTGTCTACAGATAGCATGCACCTGCCGTAGTCTCGTTCGCTGTGAGACTTGCCGATACTTTGTTCTTTCTTAAGTAGCAGTATCGCATATGTGTTATTTCAGGTCTCTTGTGCCGGTTTATAAAATGTCAAACACATTGCATATGGACATAGAGTATCAGGCCATTATAAATGGATCTTGGTACTCATGCTATACGCGGTCAATTTGTTTACCCGTACATGTACAAGTACTTCACAAATTAAAAACATTTAAATATCCACACTCACCAATTTCAGTAAATTCCAAAGGTGTTCCAAGCACAAACGACGGTGTCCAAACTTTCTTCTTTTGTATGGATATGGAGGCTAGGTTGCCATAACTCGATGGTGTCCAGTTTATTTGGGAGTCCACCACTGGGATCCCAATTGAAACAACACAGTAACTTTACCCATAACAACATCAACGTCCACCAATGAGTATAGATATCCAGCTACGGTCACTGTCAACGTCTATGAATGGTCATCTAGGGGTAGAATGTCCGAGTAGTTGTACCCTGTCAAAAACGTGCTGACCAGGTTGGAATAATTTGAGTACGACTGTTCTGCTGCTTGCCCACAGACAAAATGCAAGACGAGCAACGACGAAATTATTCATGCTGCTTGTGTATCCATTCTTATTCGGGTTAAATTTAATTTTTCTTAGTCGACTTTCAATCGGTCCACACAACCCTATTATTATGAACGATTTATTTACAGAAGGATTAAATAACAAAATAATGGCCGAGTGTCGATATTTTTAATCCGAACTTTTCATCCATTTAATAGTGTACACTTTATAATGTAAAGGCATCTGACAGGTTCAGATCAGTCCAAGAGACAAGAGTTAGATACAAGGAAGTACAGGTGCGATAACCTAGCTCTTTCCGGGAAAAAAAAATTGGTTCACGCGAAGCAATTTTCCTGGAAAGGACCAGTACTTGACCTATAGTTGAGTAGGAGACACTTAAAGCACTGCATAACATTCCAGAACCCGGACCGTCTTTTGAACCCCAGACCTCTGGATTGACAGTCAAGAGTGTTAACCACTAGACTAGACTAGTGCTCTACAGAGACTGTTCATGTGCTGATAAAGGTCAAATTGACATTAAGCAAAATGCATGCAACACTTTTATTATTTTTGAGAATGAAAACTCATTATTTCCCTTTGTATGATTCTGGATCAGGATTACTGTGTGCAGATCCGCTAGGAATAGACCAGATGTTGTACACCAAAATTACGGTATGAAATTACGTCTGTCAGGGTTGCAGGCCCATCTTTAACGCGTTAATCAGATATCTATCATGATAATTAAGTGACTAACTAGTTATATAACGTGATAATTAAGTGGTTATGTGATGGCAGAAGTATGCCACCCTATGAAACGTAACAGTCTCAATGATATAAAGTTACATAAATATGTACGGGGATCGATCAGTTTAATGATATAGACGACTTCTGATGCCAGGACAGCAAGCGTCTTATAAAGACACAGTGAGAAATGGTAACACTCTTTTTCGATTCTGCTTCAACATCAACATTCCCAATGATGATAATATTTGTCCAATGATTCTACAGCAGACGACTTTATAAAACATCTGGGAAAACATATGGGAAGTCTTTCTATATGACGGTAATATTATCGAGTAGTGTTGAAGACATTGAGGCAAAGGAGAAATTGCTCATCTTTGTTTGCAATGTTTTAAAAGGTATTGCTGCATATGCGTCAAAATTCGTCTGTAAGTGTGAAAGGATTAGTTTGAGCCAAGACAAAGATAGCACGTGAAAACGAATATCGTCGTCGTGTTCATCATCACCATGGAAACAAAGGCAATCTTATCAACAGTGCATGAAATGTCTTTCCAAGTGATCTCAATATCGTTGGCCTTGACACTCTCCTGGTCTTCATGCTCATTATAGCTTTGTAAACGTGTGCTGGACACCGTTAGCTTCCCATCTCGTTCGATGACAACGCCGCTCCCACCAGCAACCTGTGAGCGCCTGTATTTCTTGTTAAAGAACTTCATAAACGTGATGAAGTATCTATGAATCGGCTCGACTCCAGATTTATGATAGAAATGTAAGCTAACAATCACCAGTAAGGTACATGCTATGCTCGTTGTTATTGCAAAAGAGACCATGGTGCACATCAGTGGCATTGGCTTGGAAGTGTTGGGTATATAGTCGCTGATTATCTGCAAAAACACGGTAATAGATAGCATCAGAGTTGTTGCAAAACCGATCCGCTCACCTGACTCGCTTGGCAACAAGAACACTACTAAATTTAAAGATGCCAATGCATACAGAGGGAAAACGATCAAAATTATGAATATGCTACTACGTCGTTGGAGTTCAATTCTGAAGACAATTTGCGAATAGGGAAGAGTGTCAACGGTGAATCTTCAGCATACAATATGAAGATAAGTATTAGATGTAATTATATTCCTAGCACAATTACTTATTGAGAAAAAATAAAAAAAAATAAAAAAAATCCCTAAAACTTTAACCACCGAAATCATGTGTTTTTATCCCAACAAGAAGGTCACACTCAGCACCTTCGGCATTCAATGTGAAGAAAGGTATAAGATGTAACTATATTCTAAATATGAAAGGCCTAGCACAAATACTTATGAATGAAAATGACAACTTGCCGACGCCGGGGCGAGTAGTAAAGCTCTCATATTCTTCGAATAGTCGAGCTAAAAAGGAGGAACTTCATGTCTTCAGCAATTTAATCGTTTTATCAATGTTTTAAACGTTTAAAGGTTTTCATTGTCGCTTCAGACATAGAAAGGGCTAAATAGCTTTTTATTGCATGTAGATTTAAATCCCAAAATGTATTTGTTGTGGTTTTTAATGACAAATACAAAAAATACAAAATCCTGACCAAAAGAAATCCTGAAATTTGTATGTGGAATTTCAAAAATCCTGGAATTAGTCCATAATGAAAACATTCTGTGTAAATTTAGATTAATGAAAGTCAAGAATACATATATAAATCAATGCAGTCTTTTCCGGAGACATTGATGCCTTGCAATATTGTACAAAATGTAAACAGGTTATCTTACGGCAGTAATATGCCACCATAACTTTCATTTATCGAGATATCTCACAATTTTGCCGTTAAAATTGTTTACCAAGTCGCTTGCTGCAGACTCGCTTTATGTGGAAAGGTTTAACGTTGTAAGTGAGGTATTGTGAAACGTAACAGTCTCAATGAGATAAAGTTACATAAATCTGTACGGGGATCGATCAGTTTAATTATATAGACGACTTCTGCTGCCAGGACAGCAAGCGTCTTATAAAGACACAGTGAGAAATGGTAATACTCTTTTTCGATTCTGCTTCAACATCAACATTTCCAATGATGATAATATTTGTCCAATGATTCTGCAGCAGACGACTTTTATAAAACATCTGGGAAAACATATGGGAAGTCTTTCTTTATGACGGTTATATTATCGAGTAGTGTTGAAGACATTGAGGCAAAGGAGAAATTGCAATGTTTTAAAAGGTATTGCTGCAGATGCGTCAAAATTCGTCTGTAAGTGTGAAAGGATTAGTTTGAGCCAAGACAAAGATAGCACGTGAAAACGAATATCGTCGTCGTGTTCATCATCATCATGGAAACAAAGGCAATCTTATCAACAGTGCATGAAATGTTTTTCCAAGTGATCTCAATCTCGTTGGTCCTAACCGTTTCCGTATCTGTATGTTCATCGAAGCTTTGTAAACTTGTGCTAGACAGTATAAGCTTCCTATCTGAGCTCGGAGTCTTTTTGTTCTCATCTTTTGCACTGACAACACCGCTCCCATCAGCAACCTTTGAGTGCCTGTATTTCTTGTTAAAGAACTTCATAAACGTGATGAAGTATCTATGAATCGGCTCGTCCTCAGATTTATGATAGAAATGTAAGCTTACAATCACCAGTAAGGTGCATGCTATGCTCATTATTATTGCAAAAGAGACCATGGTGCACATGAGTGGTACTGGCTTGGAAGTGTTGGGTATATAGTCGCTGATTATCTGCAAAAACACGGTAATAGAAAGCATCAGAGTTGTTGCAAAACCGATCCGTTCACCTGACTCGCTTGGCAACAAGAACACCGCGGAATTTAAAGATGCCAATGCATAAAGAGGGAAAACGATCAGAATTATGAATATGCTGCTACGTCGTTGGAGCTCAACTCTGAAGACAATTTGCGAATAGAAGGGAGTGTTAACGGTGAATGACGACATATCGGTAATAAGCCATTCTGTATTGTCAGTCATAGCATCGGCTATTGCTAAGAAGCTCCCGTCTGTCGGTGTTTGTAAGCGAAGTTCGTTGATTGTATATCCGTAGGCAATGAACGAGATATCACAGGTGTGTTTGTCAAATGGCCAGAATTTCATATTAAACGCACACACACTGTCGATTACATCGGCGTCAGAAACTCTGGCGGAACCGTCGGATAAAAATGTCACGGGCATCCAAGACTCTCCTGCAATAAAGAAAATATTTCATCTTAATCAATTGATCAGTTTGTTTATTTATCTTTAATTCACATTTGCAACTTAATGTTTTAGAGACTAGTACATAAAACAACACCATTATATCCAGTTTCATTGTGTGCAAAGCTGACGACCCTTAACCCTTTCCTTATTACAACAAATGACTTTGAAAATATATTGGCAAAACAAATAAAACATATGTAGAAAAATATGGTAATTGAACAATATTTATCAGTGTAACAAAAGAATAAATTGATCGTAAGTAATTTCTGCTTTTGCCACACTGTTTTAAAAAGTCGTCTGCTGCATTATTGGAGATGGGTGGTCATCATCATTTTCCAATTATGCGTTGTTAACCTCTTCAACTTTTTTTTTTCAAGGAATTGAATATAAAACAATTGAAAGGTCCTATGTGAAACAAGAAGTATTCTTAGTAAGTAAAGTATACCTAATCCATGGTACTCCCGTATACGTGTGTTTTATAAATTCGCATTTCTTTTGTCCGTCTTTGTTTTTACAAACGAATTATAACCAATGTTAAAGAAGTTGTCAATGGTTTAAATAGAACGGAATGTTGTCATTTATCATTGAAACGTGTTGCTGCGTTTGTATTTTTGTTCCCTTCACAATATGTGTTATTGTTCAAATAAATTAATGCCATGCAAAAAATATGGTTGCCATGGCAACCGAAAGTTAAAAACAAAATACTATTGTGCCTATAGCTTAGATATTTGGTGTGTAGCAAACGCTTGTTGTCCTCTTCAAAGAGTGTTTAAATTATGCCGCTGGGGTTAAACTTGGCCCCTCCCCGGGAGTCACCTGTTTTACAAAGATATACATAGTGAAAACCTTTGAAAAGCTACTTGTCTCTGAAATCGAAAGGCAAAGAGGTTAGATATTTTGTGTATGGTAGCATTGTCGAATGGTAACTATGCTCCTGTTGCTACATTTGACCCCGCTCTTGGGGTCTCCTGTTATAGAGATATAAAATGAAACTTTAAAAACCTTCTTTTAAACCTAAATACCTAGATGTTAGATATTTGATGTTTAGCATTTTGTCTAGTAGTCCTCTTCCAAGAATGTTCAAATTATGGCCCGGCCGAAATGTAACCCGCCCCTCGGATCTCCTGTTTTACATAGAGAGGTATAGAAAACACTTTTGAAAATCTTCTAATCTGAAACAGACCTAAATGAGCTCCCGGAGATCTTGAAGTGTACCGATTGTTAATTAGATAGTACAACAAACAAAAAACGCTTTGTTTTACTTTTTATTGACTACAATATTCATACACGTATGACATACTAAAGCATTTTAAATATGCAACGTACATATAAAATATACATTATGCGCACTATTTTCAAGACAAACTGTCCCACTATGTTGACCTAATTTATTAGCCGGAATACCGGGCGGTCTCCTCCAAAAGTCCTTCCGACGTTTATATTCCGATTCCGCCCGTGGTCTCTTCACCGTTTTTGGCCTAATTTTCGTAGGCATGCTCTTGAGTTCGGATTTAGCCATTTCGATATTTTGAGCCAGTGGCGTGACGGATTTGATCTCCGGGTTTCCTCTACCGACTTGTACATTTTCCACCGAATAACTGCCATGTTGATTATGATGTAATTTGCCTTCCGCCAATAGGGTGAAATGTCTCTTCCACTTTTCGACCTCCGGATTGACTATCGCTGTATCGCTGCTTGCTTCGTCGTCGGATAATTCTTCCGTGCCTTCATCGTCCGAAGCTTCGTCTATGTCATGAAACGCCGTGATCTAACTGAATAATTGTTGAAAACGGCGTAAAACACTTAATAAACTAAAGTAGTTCGAAATAACGTAGAATAAAAGGTCTTTAGTGAGTTTGTAAGATGTCTCGAGGACTTAAAGTGGCTAGCCACTTACTTATCTTTTTCCTTCAGACCGTCCCTTAATGTCTAGTTACGTTATAAACACGGATACATAAATGGTTCAAAAATAAGCTGTGACGACACTTTTCTGATTTATAGATTGTATATTGTTAAGTACATTTCGTTAAACCCCCTCCCTTCCCACCTTTACCCTTTAAATTAAATAAAGACGCGTACACCATAGTCTGTTCATTAAAAGCGTCGAAATACACCCAATTGTTACAACACTGGTATTTAAAATGTGTATCATGTAAAAATAAGATGCGGTATATTCATTTTGAATGTTTGTTTTTGCAGAAAACAGCTTTTGATCGGGAAAATTCTAATCATTTTATTCCGAAAGTTTAACCATAACAAATTTGTACTCTGTATAATACTGTATTAAATTGTGGATCATGACTTTCACTTGAATATATTCACCGCTGTACATTTCGTGACTATGAAGTGACCCTTTTGTCATTGTGTTAACTTACGTATAATGATCACGTTTTTATCGAGATTCTTTCTATGAGTCAAAAATATATACTCCATTTTTGACTCCGCTGAGACCGTATGCTATTTTGTAGGGAGATTCGATAGTCCGTAAATCTTTGCGCTGTCCTAATTCGTTTAATCACTGTTTAAACCATCGGATTCTTTGTTGCGGAGTGTCGTCATAGGGTCCGATCCGAACTCTGCGAGATTGAAAGCATTTCGAGGGCTTGGCGTGAAATGGTTGTAACTTAAATTGGTACTATTTACTAAGGTTAATCACCTCGCAATAAAGTCTTTATAAGCGTTAACTCACTTTACTTGGTAAACAATGGAAATTTAGGTGCCATTGCTCGTTTTGAGCAATGGCACCTAAATTTGCATTGTTTACAAAGGGGTCAAAATTGCCCCTTAACCAGGGTTTTCAAAATAGATTTTTAGTTACAACCGTTTCACGCCAAGCCCTCGATTTACCATATTCCTATTGCGCTTCCATACAAACAACGTGAACACCGTTGCCGTCGTCGTTCATCTTAACGTTTCCGGGTTTTCACCTCGTTTCCACGGTGGCGAAATTTCTTAGCTAGTATTGCTGATAGTCCGTGCGATTTATCTGTGAGACAATTTACTTGATTTACTACATATACGGCGTATACGCTACGGATATCCTTAATATCATCATCCATGAAAGATACTACTTCCCATTTTTGAAAATACTGTTTCCCGAAAATTGAGTTTATACCATAGCGTTATACAATACGAATGACTCACGGACGCGTGATGCCTAACATTTACCTATTTTCCGTGCTCTCCAAATACGATAGGAGTGTTTCCGTTGACGCTATCACTTTAATGACGTCAACGTATGATTCTGTGATGACGTCAAAAACCACGTACAAATCACATAAGTCATTTCCCGAAATGGGTCCAAAGTGGACCGGCTGTAGTATTAACCCCTTTCCGACATGCGATAATGCTGTACAGATTACTTTGGAAAAATCTGGCAAACCATAAGTACTCTTTATAGATGAAAGTAATATTATCGAATAGAGTTGAATACATATTGGCAAAAGGAGAAATAAGAATTTGTTTCATTTGCCAAAATCTTTTCAAAAGTCGTCGCCGCAGATGCGTCAAAATACATCTTAAAGTGGGTAAGGGCTAAGAAATCCATAATAATTATGAGCCATCCCGCGAGAAAAACCAACATTATGGCCTCTGCGGAATGCCTGCGCAGTCCGCACAGTCCGCGCAGTCCGCGCAGTCCGCGCAGTCCGGGCCGACACATTCCGTCTCAGGGGGATGGGGTTATAGAGAAATGATTCCTGAAACAGAAAATCCACAGGAGGCAAAAAGTGTCTATCCGGGTAAGCCTGCTCATGCTTAGGCTGATCCGGATCGTTACTTAACGCAGAGTCCATAATGTTGGTTTTCTCGCGAGACGGCTTAATTGTCCTCTTATTATACAGACCATGTCATGCGGAAAAAAAACGGGAAAAAAAAAGTATTCACGTTCAAATAATATTATCTTTCGTTTAGTCAGTTTATGTCCTAAACGTTCCCATGAGTTAGCAACCGGGCTTGTACTACTACAACGGTCGAACGGGGAAGATTCTGATCTGAGTGCACGGAGACTCTTCTAATCTGGATCTATCCTAGTCGCGGTACTTTGAAGGTAATTTGTTCATTCGACCTGGCCTATATATTATACTTGGCTCCATATATATGGGGGAGAAAATCGGTATCTTTTGACAATTTCTCCCTGATAAGCGTATAACTGGGTATTCACTGACAGGATTTTCTGAATACTCACAACTAGGGTTTAAGAGAACACTAATTATAAAGATGTCATTTAATTACATTCAGGGGCTTTTTTAAAAAACGCAAGTTTGCTATGACTTGTTAACGATCGCTAAGCTTTATCGATCAGAAAATCAAATTACCTCACTGGATACATGTTAGATACTATATTGAATATATTGGGGAAAACATATTTACAAAAAGTCAAGCTTTAAGCAGACACTTATTGCACAATTATTTTCGTGATTTTATGGCGTCTCACTGCGGGTTGCGTTTACAGATATCGTCCACATGCTGGAGTCTCGTCCGCTGAAAGACTTGGCGAAACTTTGTTCTTTCGTAACAAGCGGTATCTCTGGTGGTAAAGAAATGTCTTTCTTATTGCCTATGGACGGCTAGATTAGCCGGTCGTCGATTTGTTTACCCGTACAAATATAACCATTTGTTCCCCCTCATACGACAATTCAGCAGACGACTTCGAACATATTTTGTCAGAAATTAGAAAATCTCTATAATTGAATGGATAACCTATGACTAAAAGAAGAAAGGATTGTGTCAAAAAGAGAAATTGCTCGTTTTGAGTAATTTCTTTTTTTGTAACTATGTTTTCAAAAAGACGTCAACTGCAGATGCGTCAGAAAGTGTCTATATGAGGGAAAGGATTAAAACACTAAAGGTATTCACACTCACCAAGTTTTGTAAAATCCAAAGGTGTTCCAAGCACAAACGACGGTGTCCAAACGTTTTGTTTTGGTATGGATATGGAAGCTATATCGCCGTAACTCGATGGTGTCCAGTTTATTTGGGAGTCCATCCACTGTGCATCCAATGCAAACACAACAGTAACTTTACCGATAACAACATCAACTTCCACCAGTGAGTATAGATATCCAGCTACGGTCACTGTCAACGTCTGTGAATGGTCGTCTAGAGGTATAATGTCCGAATTGTACCCTGTCAAAACCGTGCTGACCAGGTTAAAATAATTTGAGTACGACTGTCCTGCTACTTTCCCACATAAACAATGCAGGAGAAGAAGCGACGAAAATATCCATGCTGCCTTTGTGTCCATTATTATTCAAGTTGAATTTAATTTTCCGAGTCCGCGTTTAATCGTTCTAATGGATTATATGTTGTAATTGACCTATATATCAAACACATATGACTGTTAACTGACCGTTAACTGTTCAGTATATCTATCTTAAAGGCTATTATGAACTATTTGAAGGATTAAATTAAACCAAATAAAGACCGAGTGTCGACAATTTAATTCGGAACTAAACTATTTGTTTCTTAAAACAACTTGTCACACGATATTTTCAAGTCCATAACGATTAATTGATTGCTTCAGAGTTCGTGTCCTTTTCAACATTATTTCAGTCATATGACACATATTTGGTCACTTACCAATGTATTTGATGTGTTTATGCTCACATTCATAACAAATCTTCTCAACACTATCTGACTAATTGAAATCTTCATCATCGCGTATATTCTTTTTATCTCTGTATGTGCTATTTGTACTGTTTGTACAGTTTTGCAGATAAAATAGTTTGTATTATATTATATTTTAACCAGCATTCAGTATTTCAAGTCCATATATTGATTGATTGGGATTTCATGTCGTTTTATACACTATTTTAGTCATATCACGGCGACTAGTTCACGTAACTATTTATCTTACCAGGCTTTATCGCGTCAGTATTTCAAACACATATCGGTTAATTGATTGAATGGGATTTCATGTCGTTTTCAACATTATTTCAGTCTTATCACGGCGACTAGTTCACGTAACTATTTATTTTACCAGGCTTTATCGCGTCAGTATTTTAAACACATATCGGTTAATTGATTGAATGGGATTTCATGTCGTTTTCAACATTATTTCAGTCCTATCACGGCGACCAAATTACCAACCCGTGTATTTTACCAGGATTTATCGTATCAAGTCCATATAGGGGAATTGATTGATTTCGATTTCGTGTCGTTTTCAACATTATTTCAGTCATATCACACCGACCAGTTTATTTACCAATATATTTTAACAGGCTTTATTGCTTCAAAGTATTTCCAGCCCATATCTCTTAACGAATTGATTTGGATTTCGTATCGTTTTCAACATTTTTTCAGTCATATCACACCGATCAGTTTATTTACCAATATACTTAACAGGCTTTATTGCGATAAAGTATTTCCAGCCCATATCTCTTAATGAAATGATTTGGATGTCGTACCGTTTTCAACATTTTTTCAGTCATACGGCTACTAGTTAATTTACCCATATCTATTTAAACAGGCTTTATTACGTCAGTATTGGTTTATCCTAGATATATTTTATTAAATACAGAACAACTTTAAGGGTTATAATATAAGACGCCTTATGAAGCGTTTAACCTCAAAACATAAGCCTTTTATTTATGAGGACGTATTGGATATATTAAAAAGGACTTTACCTTTTTCATTTTCACTCTTTTCCAACGATAGGCAAATTTCTCATTAAATATAACGTCTCCGTGGTGAAGTAGTTAGAGCACCCGGCTCGGGATCGGGAGACAAGTGCTCGACCCCGGTCGCTGGCTCGAACGCCGGTCTGGTCATACCAAAGACTTAACAAATGGTATTAATGGCTGCACTCCTTGGCGCTCAAGGTTGCGAGGCTAGCATTAACACTGAATGGCTGTTGTTAAGATAAACAGATCTGTAGTACTGGCACGTTATCCAGGAAACGCCGTGATATAACTGAGAAATTTTTGAAATCGGCGTAAAAAACACAAAATCATATATCAATAATTTGGACCATTCAGCATAAACCGTTAGGCAATGTTGTTTTACACTAAGGTTCGTTTTCATGGAGCACGTCTCAATTGAAGATAAGTCAGTCACGAGAGTTCTTGTTTGTACACTTGATACCGTTCCAATTACTCAACGAGTCGATTGTTTTTCAAGAGGATTACCAACATTGTTAAATCAATCGTAACTGTCACCGAACACGTTTTAATTTCATAATGATTTTTTTGTGTGTTGACATAACACTAATTAGCAATCAAACTTAGTTTTGTAACTCGTTCTTTACTCAATCGATAGGCAGGATTTAGATAATAGCCGGTCGAGCCAATGCATAGCAAACTTTTAAACAAAATATGGCTGTCCTGTTCAATATATTTATATTACTTTTAATTTAACGTCGTTTGACATCAATTTCCCCCCAGTTTTATTATGATGGCACATTAATTTAACCATTCGTTTCCCGACTATCTCGCACCAGAACTGACTACTTTCCTTCATATACTTTAGAAGTCCGTTGCTGTCAGTCATCGGAAAGATTCAATGGCCCACATAAGAACTCACGAACTTTGAGTCAGAGTCCTCATCAATAATGGTTGAGATATCACCGCTCTAAAACTTCAATAAAAACAGAACAGAATGCTTCTTGATCCGCTAGTTGTATCATAATATCAAGCGCCTTTCCAGAATGTCTTTGATCCGCTAGTTGTATCATTATATCAAGCGCATGTCCAGAGTGTACTTTGATCCGTCAGTTGTATCAAACTATAAAGCGCCTATTCAGAATGTCTTTGATCCGCTAGTTGTATCAGTATATCAAGCACCTGTCCAGAGTGTACTTTGATCCGTCAGTTGTATCAAACTATCAAGCGCCTATACAGAATGTCAATTGATCTATCAGTTGTAGCATGAATTTAGCACCTAACCAGAATGTCTTTTGATGAGTCAGTTGTATCATGATATCAAGCGCCTTTTCTAGAAAGTAGTTTGGATCCGTCGATGTATCATAATATGATGAGCCTTTCCGAATGTCCTTTGATTCGTCAGGTGTGTCATAATAGCAAGCGCGTATCAAGAATGTCCTTTGATCTGCCAGTTGTATCAAAATAGCAAGCGCCTTTCAAGAATGTCCTCTGATATGTCAGTTGTATCAAAATAGTAAGGGCCTTTCTAAAATGTCCTTCAATCTCTCAATTGTATCATAATAGCATGTACCTATCCAGAAAGTATTTTGATCCGTCATGTGTGTCATAATAGCAAGCGCCTATCAAGAATGTCTCACCAAATGACAACAAGACGAATTTTGATGCAAAGAATCAAAAACGCCACGAATGATTTTAAATCATGACTAAAAGGAAGCAGATGCTGTTCAATACATTGAAATAACCTGTGCAAACAGACAGGATGTTAATATTTCTAACAAGAATGCTACTCATAATGTGTTATTTCTATCTCATACTACTCATAATGTGTTATTTCTATCCCTCGCCGTCCTTCGTCCGGTGTCCGTTGTCTTGTCAAATTTTCTCCTCTAAAAGTAATGGTTCGATTTTAATATAAAGTCATTGTAATGTTCCTTATTGTCAAAATAATTCAAAACATTCCATGCAGAACAATAGTTGCAATGACATTGGAAAGAAAACTAACTTTAAAAATGTTCTTGTTTAAAACTACTGGTCGGATTTCAAAAAAAAAGTTGGCATAAATCATCCTTGGATGACCGTCAACAAAAAGTTTTTCAATGATTCCGATCGGTTATAAAAAGATTCTGTCATTGGGCGTGGTTCGTTAACCTTATATATATTTGGTAAAAGCAAATTCTTTTTTATAAGTACTAGCCAAATGTTTCTTCGGCGACCCTCTACCAAGTATGCCCAACTCATTCTTATTTATTAAAGACATGGCTGTCAGTTTTATGTAGTGAAAACTTTTGAAAATCCTCTTGTGACCGTGAAAAGGAATTATTGTTTATCATATGTGCATTATTTTTCAGGTTTTAACTTGGATGACCATCACAGAGCGTTCGTCATTGTTTCTACTACACGGACAGACGATCTGTATCGCCTTTCCACCGTGCACGTGTACAGGACCCCTAGTAAACTGCAATTTGAAACAACTGGTTACCTTTCCAAGATTCAAACCATCCAACGTAACTGGGACTCAAATATATATTTATACATATAATAACGAGATAAATAATATCCCGACTGATTTCTTTCACAACCTTACTTTATCAAATTCTACCAGAATTATCCTGCAAATTGATAACAGTCATCTGAAAAGCATTGCAACTAATGTTTTTAGAGGAACTGCGCATAACATAGTTACCCTTAACTTGAATAATAATAATTTCACATCTGTTCCATCCGAACTAGGTTCTCTATCGAATTTAGAAAATTTGTATCTAGAAGACAATCCAATTAAATCACTAGATTCTAATACGATGCATCTTATTGGTATGAGTCTCAATGTTGTACGTATAGATTTGAAGTATTTCGAAGAGGAGCCTGTAGAACTCAGCCTTCTGACGTATCTAACTAATTTAAAAGTGCACACAGTGAATTTGACTCGTTTAGAATACGATGCGTTTGATGCATTTGCAAATACACTTACAGCATTGGTCATTCGTTACTCGCAACTTGCAATATTGCCAGCTGCGGTTTGTCATTTAAATAAGCTAAGGCATCTTTGGTTTACTGACAATAGTAATGTTCATGTATACAGCCCTTTGTTCGAACCCTGTCACAGAAACTTAACGACTGTTTATGCTGTTTATTTGTATGGCAACAATCTAAGATATGTGCCAAACGTATTTAGATTGTTTCCTTCAATGACTACTTTATGGTTAAACCACAACATGTTGTCATATATCCACTGGAATACAGTATCTGACAATTCTTCACTGAGTTCTATTCATTTGGGGATCAACGATTTCACAAGAATACCATATGTTATCAATAAACTTCTTGCACTAAATACGTTACGTATCTATGCAAACAATAAACGGATCTCAACAAATTAAGTAATTTGCAATTTATATATTTTACCAACAACCCAATATAATATAGTTCACCCATCGCTTTTACAAATAACTTAACATTGTTTCATAAAGACCTGCAGCGTACTCATCTGCCACCTTCCTAGTTCTCTTGCGGATTTACAAAACCTTCAGTATCTTTACCTACAGGGTCTCCGATTGAGTTCAACTGTGGTTTATCAAACCAATGAGTATAAAAACATACCTTACTTTTGATCTTCTAAAATGTCTTTAAAGAGAACGTGAAGTAAAATATTTTAATATAATTATATGGACCACCTTACAACAACATTCAGCAGTCAGAACGGGATCTTCCTGTTTCACTACTTAGTCATACACGCATCATAGTAGCCTTCAAAGTAAGATGAAGACTAAAAACTGACTATTCAAGTACAGTATGTACTTTGATCGTAAATACTATCAATGACAATGGTACGCACGAACACGCGCACGTACGCGTACATCCGCCACACACACACGGACGCGCATATCCACCACACACGCTTAATTTAGAATTACATAAGAGAACACATAACATGAGTGTTATTAGGTTAGCAAATGTTACAAAATAGAACTCTAGATTCAATAGTTTCGATCAGAAAACTTAATTGTGGTTCATGTATATACAATACAATTTTGCAGTTTGTATTTCTCCTGCATGTTCCACTGTCGCGGTCACTCGACCGAACTGACATTAAATCGGTCTATTGAAACATACTTTGTTTCGTTTTCAACTTGCGAATGTTCCATGTGCATTAAGAGTATCAAAAAAATTCCAAATTAAGAGTTATTCTCTTTTTGAGGATGGCAAAATTGCCAATAACAATACAGTTCCAAACCCTTACAGCCATATGTTCTAACGACCTTGTGATAGAAAGATGTAGCTTTCAATTCCAAAAACAGACCGTTTATGCTCTATCTGTCCTGATAAAAATATTTACATTATTGAAGATGATTTTCTCTTCTTTATCGAATGACCTACCTAATTGTCGTACGTATGTCAATGCCTTATTTCACGCCAATATTGTGTGTGCTCCATTTCCATTTCGAATTGGTATTGTACTGTTATGTTGCATTGTGTATTTAGATGTTGTAAACGTTATATTGTATGGATAATGATGTAATTAAAGATTATTACTTACTACCTTGAGGTAACTTTCCGTTCGTATGTCAATGCTTTCTTTCCTTCACGCCAATCTTGTGCGTGCTCCATTTCGGAATGGCATTGTTTCTTAATGGTTTGTATAATAATCTAAATATAGGTGAGTACTTACTACTCACAAAGGTATTGTAGATAAGAGGAGTTTAACCTCACTATGTATCTCTTAATACCCAACCGAACCCTATGCTGTGGGTTGGAAAAACCTTGTTCCAATGAGACGATTCTTTTGAGTTGCTACACCATAGGGTTTGAGGGTCAAATAAATATTTTGAAATACTCATTTCTGAGTACTCCCTTTTGGTCTCGTGCCATTTGCATGTCACTGACGTCGATCGATTGTGTACTCCATTTATGATATGTCCGATTATTTAAATAAAGACTGGCCGTACAAAATTATCCCTTGTGATTAAAAGTACCGTTACTTAATAGTAACTTGTGATCACCGTTACTTAATACTCCCTTGTGATCACCGTTACTTAATACTCCCTTGTGATCACCGTTACTTAATAGTAACTTGTGATCACCGTTACTTAATAGTAACTTGTGATCACCGTTACTTAATACTCTCTTGTGATCACCGTTACTTAATACTCCCTTGTGATCACCGTTACTTAATAGTAACTTGTGATCACCGTTACTTAATACTCCCTTCTGATCACCGTTACTTAATACTCCCTTGTGATCACCGTTACTTAATACTCTCTGGTGATCACCGTTTCTTAATACTCTCTTGTGATCAAATAACGTTATATAAATATTGCATGGCTTCTAGTGTAACAGTACATTTTGTCAACATGAGGAAAATACTGTTACCCGAGGCGAAGTCGAGGTTAACAGTATTTACCCGAATGTTGACAATATGTACTGTCACACTGGAAGCCATGCAATATTTATTTTATTATACCGAACAAAATTACACGTTTTTTCAATTTATTCTGTACCTTTGTAGGGGAGGTGAACATGGGTAGATTTACTACATTGTAACAGACACATATGAATATACCGGTTAACAGTATACTGTTACATGGCTCGCGCGTCTAAAAGGTGGCGTTATTGTTTTGAAATGACGTCATCACGTGCATAACCAACATTTTAACGCGCGTGCCGTGTAACAGTATACTGTTAACCGGTCAAAAACGTACTGTTAGCATGTGACAGTATATACATATGGCTTCCAGTGTGACAGTACATATTGTTTACATGAGGAAAATACTGTTACCCGAGGCGAAGCCGAGGTTTACAGTATTTACCCGAATGTTGACAATATGTACTGTCACACTGGAAGCCATGCAATATTTATTTTATTATACCGAACAAAATTACAAGTTTATTCAATTTATTCTGTACCTTTGTAGTATACTGTTACATGGTGCGCGCAGCTAAACGGTGACGTTATTGTTTTAAATGACGCCATGCACGTGTATGACCAATATTTTAGACGCGCGTTCCATGTAACAGTATACTGTTAACCGGTCAAAAACGCATCATGAGTATTTGAGAATTTACCATTACAAAGTAACTTGAGGTATAATAATAAGAAATTGCCCATGTTGAGTATATGAGAATTTAACATTACAAAGTCATGTGAGGTATAATAATACGTAATACTCCCTTTTGATCAAGTACCGTTACTTAATACTTCCTTGTGAACACCGTTACTTAATACGCCCTTGTGATCAAGTACCGTTACTTAATACGCCCTTGTGATCAAGTACCGTTTCTTAATACTCCCTTGTGATCAAGTACCGTTACTTAATACTCCCTTTTGATTAAGTACCGTTTCTTAATACTCCCTTGTGATTAAGCTCCGTTACTTAATACTCCCTTGTGATAACCGTTTCAAAATACTCCCTTGTGATCAAGTACCGTGACTTAATACTCCCTTGTGATCAAGTACCGTTACTTAATACTCCCTTGTGATCACCGTTTCTTAATACTCCCTTGTAATCAAGTACCGTTACTTAATACTCCCTTGTGATCAAGTACCGTGACTTAATACTCCATTGTGATCAAGTACCGTTACTTAATACTCCCTTGTGATCACCGTTTCTTAATACTCCCTTGTGATAAAGTACCGTTACTTAATACTCCCTTGTGATCAAGTACCGTTACTTAATACTCCCTTGTGATAAAGTACCGTTACTTAATACTCCCTTGTGATCAAGTACCGTTACTTAATACTCACTTGTGATCACCGTTACTTAATACTCCCTTGTGATCACCGTTTCTTAATACTCCCTTGTGATCAAGTACCGTTACTTAATACTCCCTTGTGATCAAGTACCGTGACTTAATACTCCCTTGTGATCAAGTACCGTTACTTAATACTCCCTTGTGATCAAGTACCGTTACTTAATACTCCCTTGAGATCAAGTACCGTTACTTAATACTCCCTTGTGATCAAGTACCGTGACTTAATACTCCCTTGTGATCAAGTACCGTGACTTAATACTCCCTTGTGATCAAGTACCGTTTCTTAATTCTCCCTTGTGATCAAGCTCCGTTACTTAATACTCCCTTGTGATCAAGTACCGTGACTTAATACTTCCTTGTGATCAAGTACCGTTACGTAATACTCCCTTCTGATCAAGTACCGTGACTTAATACTCCCTTTTGATTAAGTACCGTTTCTTAATACTCCCTTGTGATCAAGCTCCGTTACTTAATACTCCCTTGTGATCAAGTACCGTGACTTAATACTCCCGTTTGATCAAGTACCGTTACTTAATACTCCCTTGTGATCCATCACTGTTACTTAATACTCCCTTGTGATCAAGTACCGTTACTTAATACTCCCTTGTGATCAAGTACCGTGACTTAATACTCCCGTGTGATCAAGTACCGTTACTTAATACTCCCTTGTGATCAAGTACCGTGACTTAATACTCCCGTGTGATCAAGTACCGTTACTTAATACTCGCTTGTGATCAATCACTGTTTCTTAATACTCCCTTGTAATCAAGTACCGTTACTTAATACTCCCTTATGATCACCGTTACTTAATACTCCTTTGTGATCAAGTACCGTGACTTAATACTCCCTTGTGATCAAGTACCGTTACTTAATACTCCCTTGTGATCAAGTACCGTTACTTAATATTCCCTTGTGATCAATCACTGTTACTTAATACTCCCTTGTGATCAAGTACCGTTACCTAATACTCCCTTATGATCACCGTTACTTAATACTCCCTTGTGATCAAGAAACGTTACTTATTACTCCCTCGTGATCAATCACAGTTACGTTATACTCCCTTGTGATCAAGTACCGTTACTAAATACTCCCTTGTGATCATTCACCGTTACTTAATACTCCCTTGTGATTAATCACCGTTACTTAGTACTCCCTTGTGATCAAGCGCCGTTACTTAATACTCTCTTCTGACCAAGTACCGTTACTTAATGCTCCCTTGTGATCAAGTAGTGTTACTTAATAATCCCTTGTGATCAAATACGGTTAAACAAACCCGAGGATTTTTTTTATTTGAAAATACCATTATTGGGAATGTTGCAAGATACGACTTATACAATTAATCCTTTCCCATCCACAACACATCTGCAGCAGAAGAGTTTAAGGAAAATGTCTATGAGTGAAGGCTTACTTTTCGAAAAGAGTTGAAAACATTGTTAATAGATAAGCGATTTCTCAATGTGTCACAATGCCTTCATACATGTAAGTCATCTGTTGTTGATGTGTCATAAAGAGGTCTGTTATAGAGCGTTTGAGCCGTCTAGTGAGAAAACCAACATAGTGGACTCTGCGTAATGTATCGACCCGGAGCAGACTAAGCATACCGCGCAGGCTTACCCGGATAGACACTTTTCGCCTCCTGTGGGTTTTCTGTTTCATGAATCATTACTCTATACCTCTATCCCCCTCAGCCGGAATGTGTCGGCCTGGATTAGGCAGCGTGTACTGCGCAGGCTGATCTGGGTCGATACATTACGCAGAAACCATAATGATGGTTTTCTCGCGGGACGGCTCATTTAAAGATGTAAGTTTATTAATCATATCATCATTATTGAAGTTTTACGCCGTTTTCAACATAATTTGAATTGTAAAACAGCGACGGAACACTTATTAATGATAACAACTAGGCCAGGAAATGTGCCTTGACCACAGACACTCCACTCCGGCATTCGAATCCGAGAGCCCGATTTCCAATTCCCCAACGAAATCTACTCGGCAACAGCAAAGCGATTCATAAAGTTGTTTGTATTCCGAAAAAGGGTAAATAGTTGTGTTCTCTGATTTGTCAATTCATAAAGCGTCTATAACTACGGATTGTATTAGTTTTAAATGACCATAGAGCAAATGGTCGACATTAACCCTTTACCACTATCCACAATTCTTCAACAGACGACTTTGAATATATCAAGGTAAACATAAATCATCTCTATCAATGATGGTGCTATTATTAAATATAATTCTGAACATTGTGGGCAAAGGAAAAAATAATCATTTTAAGCACTTTCTCCTTTTGCTACAATGTTTTCAGAAGTCTTCTGCTGCAAATGTGGAAACCAAATGTCTGCAGTTAAGAAAGTGTTTATTAACCGAGGTTAATGTGGGCAGTACAATAAGCAAGTACAATAATCACGTTCCCTGATAAAAATCAGATAAGATACAAATCAGCAAACGATTCTGTGAAGCCGAGCCACGGTAAATCAGTCGGTGGTGACGCGGGCTGTCAGGCCAGGGGTTGTGAGTTAGAAACCCACTTCGGCATACATTCTTTTCGACATTTGATAAAAGTCAATACGACATGCCTCTTTCGTCTTCCACCAATAGGCTATTATTCTATACGGAGAATCAGCCGGTTGCTTGGAAAGATTGTTGTGTTGAGGACTAATGTGAGAAAGTCAGGAAACACTTGGATATAGGAACCGGAAGTCGTGATTTGAAAGATTGTTGTGTGGAGTACTGATGTGAGAAAGTCAGGAAATACATGGATATAGGAACCGGAAGTCGTGATTTGAAAGATTGTTGACTAGCATCATTCGTCTTACACCAATGGCGTAACATTCTATGTGGAAAAGCAGTCAGTTGTCTGGAAAAATTGTCGGTATAGGACAGCCAGGTAACCCATGGGTATGGGAACCGGACGTCATGATATAACAGAAACAAGTTGACAACGGCGTTACACCTTTCCCTCATATTAACGCTTTCTGCCGCCTCTGTAGCAGCTTTTTGAAAACATAGTGACAAAAGAAAAAATTGCTCAAATCGAGCAATTTCTTCTTTTGCCACAATGTTTTCCACTTTTATTCATAGGTTATCCATTCAATTATAGAGATTTTCATTTTTTGGACAAAATATGTTCAAAGTAGTCTGCTGCAGAATTGTTCCATGAGAGAGGGGGTTAAACCCCAAATAATCCAGCGCTTCTGTGCAGCATGCTATTGGTAACTCTATAAGATTTCTACAGACATGTTAATGTTGTTTGTTTGTTTACTTTATTAAGGTTGTTAGTATAAGAAAGCCAGGTAACACATGGGTATGGGAACCGGATGTCGTGATATAACAGAAATAAGTTGACAACGGCGTTAAACCCCAAATAATCCAGCACTTATGTGCAGCATGCTATTGGTAACTCTATAAGCTTTCTACAGACATGTTAATGTTGTTTGTTTGTTTACTTTATTGAGGGTTTACGCCGTTTACAACATTATTTCAGTTATATCACGTGATATTTCACTTATTCATTATCCAGCAAACCAGCACTAGTCTAGGAAATGTGCCTTGCCCCAGGGTACTCCACCATGACCGTCGCGCAGCGACTGGGGATCGAACCCGGGACGCCCGGTTTCAAATCACCGACGCTAATCGATCGGTCACGGCGGATTCCTACATGTAAATCCACCGACACTCATATGATATCTAACTTTGATATTGTTTCAACTTCGTATATTCTACAACTATACGCAACTTTAAACTAAATCATTTCCTGCGGTAAAGGAAGATTGGGAGTATTCTGCATTTAACAGCAGTCGTATCTGAGTCAATGTTGCATGTTTTTCATATACTTATTTATAATAAAACTATACACACAAATCTACATGGACTTGATTCTGTTTCTTGTTATTTGTTTAGTATGAAGTAATGTACACTTTTCCCATAAGGACAACGGTTAAACCCATCCAAATTAACACTTTTCCTTATGCAGACGAATCAAAGTCGACTCATAAAGACAGTATGGGAAAATAAAGACATTGATGAAACATTTCAATCACTCCTTTTCCAATAATGTTTTCAATTCATACTTCACATTTTCAGTATTTGACGTATTTTCAAGAATATATTGTTTATTCTGAAGCAGACGAGTATAAAGAAAAAATCCATTCGTGCACAGGGTGTTCTGTGTGTATCGTCACGTGACCATGTTAATGGATTCGATAGGGAGCACACAATAGTTCCATGATATTCATCTGTATGGGATAACATGAGGCGGTCTTCATATCTAGTTGAGTATAGCATTACGTGTGGTTTTTTTTGCTTCTTTACATTTTGGAGATTTTCGTTAACTGTGTGTGAAATCATTTCTCTAACCTTTCCCACATACAACAAATCTGCAGCAGACAATTTTGGAAATATCTAGGATACACTTATTGGATATAGTTGATATAACATTGAAACAAATAGAGAAACATGTCAATATGGGAAATAAAATATGTTTAAAATAAAAGAAAAAATTGCCCTTATTGAGCAGTTTTCCTTGTAGCACAATGTTTGCAAAGTCGTTTGCTTCAGATACGTCAAAATGTGTCTACATGAGGGAAAGTGTTAAAGTAGGACTTGTCATAAGTAAGTGTTATTTAATGATGATATATTATTGGACAATATAAACCCGATACTCATCTTTATGCGAGGATAGACATGTTTCCGCGTCAAGTGATTTTAGGTCACAGTTTTATGTCTTAAAGGTGCTGAACTCCAGATGGAGATCAAAAGTGTGTAATGTTGAAATAGTCCTTATAGTGCCAACAAAGTGAGTAATAAATTATTCGAAATTATTTTGGCAGTTAATGTTGAAAAACAGTCAATTAAAAGTAAATAAAAATGTACACAATTTGGCTTACTGGATATGTCTACTCAGTACAATGAAGCATACACGATCAGTATTTAGATATTTATTGTACTGGAAAGAGAAATTATTACTCTAATTTCATTTCAAAATTATGATTCTAATATTTCAAGACAGTTTTAAAACTTTGACTGTACTATCTATAATCTCGAGTTCATCACCTGCAATGCATCTTCGTACAGTGAAGACTCAGGCGAGCATCCGCAAAGTCTCAGCAGAATCTTCATCGTCCGCATGAAATTGTTTTTATATAAAAGAAAAAGACACTGGAAGTGCAGACCCAGTAGATGCCAACATAATTTTAAATAAAATCAATAGGCAGGGTCATTAAGACGCTCAATTCGCTAGACAATGTCCATAACATGATAACATTATTATATTTCCATAAAGGTTAATCTATTTGACATTTCTTACTCATTAACCTTTGATCACATGCAGAGGCATTTTGACGCATCTATATCAGACAACTTTTGAAAAATATTTAAGTAAGATGAAAGAATGCTCATAATGAGCAATTTCTACCTTTGCCACATTGTTTTCAACTCCTTTCAGATATTATATTTGCATTTATTGAGATGCTCCATATTCTTGCCACGGTGTTTTCAAATCCATATGTTTGCACATTTGTTGAATTAGGGAAAGGGATAAACAAATCACAAGTTCATGAAAATGTTATTTTATTTGTACGAAGCTGACGATCACGTTAATGTAGTGTTCACAGGACTAGATAAGGAGGAGTAAACTCATCTTTTCTGATCAATATCTCTTGAATGACCGAATTTAGCCCTATGTTGTTGGAACTCAATATAGGGTTTGAGAGTCAAATAAGGATTTCGCGATGATAAATACTCGTCTTATATAGAGCTCGGAGTGTTGATTCAAATGTGTTGAATGTGGGAAAGGGGTAGAGGTTTATCAAATCACAAAGTCATGTATAAGTTATAAATATATTATAGCACGTAAATCAGGTTAATATAAATGTTGTTGCTGTGTAATGTTAAGTGTGTTCTTACATGTTCTAGGATAATTGTGTCGAAGGGGCTGCACTATTTTTTAACCATTTCCCACCTGCAGGCGCATTTTGTCGCAATAGTAGTAAAAACATTGTGGCCAAACACGACATTGCTCATGATGAACAATTTGTCCTTTGGCCACAATTTTCTCAATTATTTTTAACAATTAAGCTTTCTTAAATGTAGATTTTTCAGGTTTTTGTAATTCTATTTTCAAAGACGTCTGCTGCAGATGGGTTGTCATGTGGACGACAAGGAGAAAAGTATTCTTAAGCCTTTTCCACATACATTCCATCGGCAGCAGGCGACTTCGAAAACACTTTAGAAACAGTTTGGAATTTCTGTATAAAGTATTATTATTTAAAAGATGAAATCATTGTAGATATATGAGATATATTAACCACATGTGCCAGTTTCGTTTAAAATCTAAAAATAGCATTTGACTATATATTGATAATATTGTCAGTATATAATCAAATGCTATTTTTAGATTTTAAACGAGACTGGCACCTGTGATGTTAACGTGCAATTCATCAAAACAATGAGTTATGTCAAGCAATGTGAAGTCTTTATGCATCTGCGTACAGTGAAGACTCCGGTGAGTCTGTGTAAACGTACAGTCCAACCAGAGTATTCAATGACCGACTACTAATTTTTCCTAGATGCATCTTTGTACGAAAAACCTAGAACTGTAGTACCATTAGTTTAAACTGATCTATTTTACATCTATTGCGAAACAAGCTTTAAGCTTATATTAATCACGCTCGATTGCTGCTTCCTGGAGACATAACCAGTACTCGCGCAGTTTGTGTGGAAAGATCCCAAAGGCAGAATCCCCGCTCATCACGGGATTCGAACGTGGGACCTTTGGTAGGAGATGCCGACTCTCTATCAATGTACCACTGTTTACCACCATTACATTACGTTAATTAACCTTGATCCCATGTCGAAAAAAGTCAACGAGATCCCAAAATCACCAGAGGTGGCTCAAAACTTGCACAAAATGTCCGACGAACAGGTCAGTTTTAAATTAAAATAGCATTGCGACGGAGGCATATGATACAGATAGTACTCGTAATATTACCAGGAATTGCCGTGAAATAACTTAAATGAGCAAAAAATCAACATTGTGGACTATGCGTAAAGTATCGACCCGGATCAGCATAAGCAGTTCGCGCAGGCTTACCCGGGTAGACACTTTCGCCTCTTTAGGATTTTCTGTTTCATGAATCACTACTCTATCCCCCTGAGACGGAATGTGTCGGCCCGGATCAGTCTGCGCGGACTGCGCAGGCTGATCTGGGTCGATGCATTACGCAGATGCCATAATGTTGGTTTTCTCGCGGGACGGCTCAAATAGTTAATTACCATTCAAACAAAACAAGTCAACGTCCTAAAATGAGAAGATAACCAATAAATATTTGTATGAATGATTGTACTTCACTGCACGTACATATTGGAATATCGGCGCCACGTAAAATGACGTCTCGAGTTGAACCTCCCTTTACGATTAATAAGTCTATACTATTGGCGTTTTAAATGGGCATTGAATCATAATAACGTTTAACTATCTATTATTTCCAAAACGGTTTATTTGTTAGGCAATTCAAAAGCTCTATAGCTGTTTACAGAGAACCAAACGTTCCAGATTGATTGTTTAGCAATTACCTCAATTCTTTTCTAAATCGAATGTATTGTCATTACCGAAGCCGCGGTAAGTGATTTGGGGTCTTAAAGAGTCTCAGCGTTGACACCATCAACGTTATGTTCACGTACAACAACTGCGGCTACAGTTCCATTCTTTTCAAAAAAAACATTCAGGTATATTTAAAATATATGCGGACGGATTTGTTTATTGGGGTTTTACACCATTTTATCAACTATATCACAGCGACAGTTTACTTATTCATGATCCCTGGGTTAACACACCAGTACTAGGCTAGGAAATGTGCTATGCGGATAGATTTCAACCCTGTAATATTTGGCCAAAAAAATGCAAAATACTTCACTGTACGTACATAATAGATCTGACGACACCACACAAAAGGTCGTCTCGAATTGACCCTTTACACTTAAAATAGTCTATACAATTGGAAGACTCGACAGTATGATTGGCTGGCGTATCTGAGACGACCTGTAACAGGCAGTCATCAATTCTATACGAGCTTATACTACTTCAGTGAAGTTACGATCTGGTTGTAATAAGATTTAATCTTAATCAAGTCTAACTTTCAGCGAGAAAGAAGTAAAACAAACAGACCGACTCAATAAACCGCCTCGGTGGTGTAGTGGTAGAGCTTCCACCTCGGTGAGAGAGGTCGCAAGTTCGATCCCCGACCGGATGGTGTAGTGGTACAGTTTCCACCTCTGGTGCTTAAGGTCGCAGGTTCGATCCGCGGCCGGATGGTGTGGTGGTAGAACGTCCGCCTACGTGTGGAATGTCACGGGTTCGATCCCCGGCCGGTATGTGTAGTAGAAGAGCTTCCGCCTCGGTACGAGTGATCGCAGGTTTGATCCCCGGCCTTGGTGATGTAGTGGTAGAGCGTCCGCCTTTGGTTCAGGAGATTTTGGTCACGGATTAGATCCATAGCCAGGTTCGATCCCCAGCCGGGTCAGGCATAATATTTAACTTGCAGGATCGAACACCCTAAAGTAGGCTCTTCCATGTTCCATTGTATCATGGTATAAGAGTTTTGGAATAGTTTGATAACTAAAAGACAAACAATTATGCGGTTAGCATTACGACCGACTCGCTAGTGCCATGATAAATGGACCAGTAGTACTGGTAACTTAACCAGGGAATGCCGTAATATGACTGAAACAGTATTGAAAGCGGCATACATAACATCTTGAATTCAACAAACCCAAGATGAGGGACCATGAATCAATGTTCTGTCCTCGATATATATCTGCACTACTGTTGTTAACGGCATTAAATTCCAAGGATACAAAACGACACATCTGTATGCCTGGCATGTCGCAAATACAATTGTTCATAACTGGAGTCGAACCCAAATAGTCAGTAAAGACGAGGTCTATCAATCCAGGGATCGTGTGTTCGAACATTGGCTTGGCCACTAAATCTTCCTAATGATTTACACGAGTCAGTATGAAAAGGGTTATTCGTCTTCCACCATTGGGATTAATAGTCTATTTGAGAAGGTAGCCAGTTGCCTGGGAATAAAGTTGTGTGGAGTACTGATGCAAGAAAACAAGGAAAACTCGTTAGGTGAACTGGCCGTCGTGATATAAACGATGTTAAACTCCAATTAATCAATTTCGTATAACTACATGCTTTTCTAATGGATTCCTGGTATTGAGAAAAAACAGGGCATTTATTTCTTGATAAATTAATAAGTAAATTCATGAACCAAGCAGAACAATTGTTTGTTTAGATGTTACACTGAGATGATTTCCATACGTTTACAAAGATAGAGCTATGTTTACTCGTTGTACAGTGGAACTATCTCGATTCTACACCGAAGCAAACCATTAGCCTCAATTAGAATTATACAGTTTACATTTTAGTCGCTTATAATAGCAAAGTGTGTAGTGCCATGTCAAGCTAACTTTATTTTTCCTTGTAGAAATTAGCAGAGCAAGCTTAGTCATCAATCCAGTGCATCCACAGTTTCGCAATTATTACTTGTTCCACCATAGAACGGCCGAAACTAGAAAAGAGTGGAGATTGATTACGACGTTATGTCTTCCGCGTGTCTACTCCATATTTCCGGAAGGTAATTGAGCTGTCGTACTGGCCGATTACGTAAATAAATAAATATTCGGCTTAAGCGATCACAGACATTTAAATAAATACGAAATGAAAATGGCCAAGACAACCGCATTGATATGTTCGTCATTGCTTCTGCTGCATTATTTCTGTGGACACGTAGCAGGACAGTCGTACTCAAATTATTCGAACCTGGTCAGCACGGTTTTGACAGGATACAACTCGGACATTATACCCCTGGACGACCATTCTCAGACGTTAACCATAGATGTATCCGGGTACTTCTACTCGCTATTAGAAGTTGATGTTGTCCTTGGAAAGATCACAATTGTGCTCGCGTTGGTAGCGGCATGGACCGATTCCCAAATAAAATGGACGCCATCTGATTATGGCAATCTCACCAGTATATCTATCCCTAGAAAGAAGGTTTGGACGCCACCCATTGTACTGGGTACGCCGCTGGATTTTGATACTTTCGGTAAGTAACCTTTCACCAGCGAAATTCTTATAGCTTGTATATGTATGGACAACGATCATTGTACTGGATACGCCGCTGAATTTTAATACTTTCGGTAAGTCACCTTTTACCAGCGAAATTCGTACAGCTGGTCTAGGTATGGACAACATTCATTGTACTGGGGACAACGGTGGATTTAAATACGCTCGGTAAGTAACCTTTTACCAGCAAAATTTGTACATCTGGTATATCAATTATTAATACTTTTCGGGCACTCGGCTGTGTGTTAGTTAACAGTTGTAATTGTATTGGTTAATTCGGGTAACAACCTAAAAACAACATTTACGTTAGGTAAATCAACGGCGTATTCAGATTAAACACTGGGCCGAATCATTTAACCAATCACATTACCAATTTTAGCTTATATTGTAGATATCATTTTTAAACTTTCAAAAACTGTTTTAATTCATGCAATTTGTCACGCAAACGTAACGAATATTCCACGAAACATCGTGAATGTAGAGTGACATTTGGGAAACTATGTAAAGCCATTCACTACTATAGCTGCTTTAATACGTGTACGCAAAAGGGTCTATAACTCAAATGCAATCAATTTTGAGTACTATTGGGGTGTGCAGGGGGTGATCGTAGGGGTTTCACGAAATACGAATAAGTGCGTGCCCGTTCGTGGCAGCATTTTGAATTTTGCAAGAACCACAACTTAATATTATGGTCAATGTTGTAAACAATCAATCCGTGAACTGTATGCAACATTGGAACGTGTTTTTTTTTTTTTTTTTGACGACCAATGTGCTTTCAATTGGCCCACCTTTAACCACTTCCCACCTGCAGATGCATTTTGACGCATCTGCAGCAGACAAAAAAAAGGTGCAGTCCCGACGACACATGGGTAAATAACCTATAACAAGTAACTGTTACTTTAACCCTTTCCCACATACAACAACAGACGAATTTGAAAACATACCCGAACAAAATGAAAACTCCTTTTAAATTAAAGTATAATATATTTGAATAGAGTTGAAAACATGATGACAACATTTTGTCGCCATGTTTTCAAAAAGCCGTCTGCTGCAGAGGCGTCACAAAACGTCTATATGAGGGAAAGTGTTACACCTGTTTCAGAGGTTGAAAACGACACAGCACATTTGATAATTATATCATTACAAATATGCCTGTTTCATTGAATTCGAGGCTAAGGTAGTGCATATATATGCTTTAAGAATAGGGTATTACATTCATAAAGCCATGTATTAAAACTGTCTATAATATATATATGTAAATATTAAGATAAAAATCGGGAATCTGTTCCTTTAACTAACTCTATCAGCGCAAATAAAAGCCATATTGAGATTTTTGCAAACAATACAGATTCAAGTGAGTCAGCTCGTAACGAGCTGTCTCACTTGAAATCAGCATTGTTTGCCTTTTAGTTATCAAAATAGTCCATAACTTTCATAAATTGAGAAATGGTGACACCCGATTTTAAGCATGAAAGAGTCTACTTTAAACAATTCGGCGCTGAAAGAGTAAAGCTCAATAATGTTAAGAAGAATTATAGAGCTTTTTTTTCTTTTTCAGGAGAAACGTGGATGCCCGTTGATTTTACCTCAGACGGGTCAGCCGTAATGGCTTTGGCGGACGTAGTAAGTAGTGGGTGCAGTTTTAACATGAAATTCTGGCCCTTTGATAAGCAGACATGTGACATAAGCTTTGCCGTGTACGGATATACAATTAATAAGGTAAAACTGAAGACGATTTCGGAAAACAGTCTAACTTCTAAAATTATAAATGAAAACATCGAGTGGGATGTAACTGTTGGGACTTTATTCGTGAGAGATGATCAGGAACTTTCGGAGATAATTTTGCGACTTGAAATAGAAAGAAAGAGCGGGATCTTCATTATTCTTATACTATTCCCATTATATGGATTGGCATTCTTGAGTTCGTTCGTGTTCTTACTGCCGAGCGATGCCGGGGAGAGGATTGGGTTCACGACAACCCTCATGTTGTCGATGACCGTATTTCTAGACGTTATCAGTGACTACATACCCAACGCTTCAGAACCGATACCGTTGCTATGTATCGTAGTTGCCATGGGACTATCCATGAGTATTACGTGTACAATCACGACTATAATAAGTTTGCATTTCTACCACAAGGATACAGACACACCCATCAATGGTTTCTTTATTAAATTCGTAAAACTGTTCGATATAAAGTTGAGGAAGCACAAGGTCGACAACGTCAGTGAAGCCATTCCTGGAGATAAACTTGAAGAATATCAATCATCCATTGACAAGAAAGGAAGTCTACAATCATCGATGAAAGCCATAAAGAATACTAAAGATATATTAAATAACAAATGGACTACAACAGAGGAATTAAAAGTCAGCTGGAAGGATGTCAGTTATACTATTGATAAAATGTGTTTTATGGGAGGAACCGCCATACACGTTATCGTTACCGTATGTTTTACGGCATACATGGTGCTAGGAACTAATTGAACAATCGGGCTATACTAGGCTCAACTCGGCTATTTACGGATATAAACTGAACTAGATTAGTAGTATAGGGCGCCATTTGGTTGACCTAGTAACTATTTATAGTATCTCATTTGCATATAAGGCTTGACACAAGAGAAGGCTCTATTGTGTTGACTTTGTTGTAGTCACTCATTTGCATATAATGACTGCGTATTCGTAGCAGCCATATTTTGAATGACATCATAGGTCTATATTTAGGATAACACTACGAGTCTATTTTTGAAATCATTTATAAAGCTTTAACAATGGAGCAAGTATTCAGAAGCACCCCTCAGGCGAGACCACCAACCTTCTACCAATTGATTATAGCGAGCATGTTGTTGGAACCCTCGAATATAATGGCGGGGAAATTCGACCGAACCTGTGATACATTGTTTCGGGAAACCTTACATGATACATCCATACGACACGATATATCCCTTTTGTATGTCGTATAGTCGAGCCGAAGCACGCATTCAAACAAGTGTGGCAAAGCAATAAAATTAATGTATTACCTTTTAGAACATCGACAGATCAAATGACAGATGCGGCGCATGTCCTGATACCCGATCTATTTTTAGCCTCGTTATTTCACAATCACCGTCGGATATTTCATCAGAAACACACCAGGTGTGCGAACAATGCCCCATTGACATGTCAAAATTAATCACCTTTAAAGGCGCCACAGTGTCTGCGTCTGAACACCTGCAACGAACGCGTTTTAACTTGCCTGAGAATAACCCTTTACATTGCTGTTCAAAATTTTATCCCTCATGATGAATGTTTTTCTTTTGTCTAAATTTGCAATTGAAAAGTGTCACTGTAGTTATACACGACTTTATCAATTTAATCAGATGTTAAATATACGGAGAAAACTACCAAATGATAGAGGACACCAAAACCTTTCATTTAAACCCGGGGTTGTCGATAACATTTTCAGCAGTTTTCGAGTTACGAATATGAGTTATTTTTAAACTCCATAAATAGGTTAGATATAGTGTTGGAAAGATCTCGTTGCGCCCTTTTCAGATCCGAAAGAAATATGGTCCTAGGACTGTTCGTTCTCGAGTCATCGCTCGTCAAAGTCAGTTAGAGCATTAAAGCGTTAACCTTCCGATACGTCTCTCTGGCACTCAAATCTTAAAACGAAGATATCTTCCTCATTTATTGAGCGATTGTAGGCGTGTTTGGACTCGTTGCAAAGCGTTTCTTAATCTCTATCTATTGAGGAGGTCACACCGGAAGTGTGTTTCTGTAAACCGGAAGTGACGTCATATATCCTAAAATGGTCATATCTTCCTAAGTTTAACCGATGTTTACAATTTGCATATCATCCGAAAGCTCGAGATATGAGTATATCCTAATTTGAAAGATATCGGATCAATGTTTTCATGACAGTGTACTTTAAATAAGAAGCGCAATGGGTAAAATAAAAAACAAAGAAATGAATACAATTTCTATAATTTCATTATATAATCAAGTATTGTAGTTCGCAGAATCAAAATAACTAACACTTTTAATTTTACACAGTATTAACAAATCACGATTCATTACAGGATGAAATTGATTGTCAATTCGTCTCATACTCCATCCATGACGTCTATGAATAACTGTCCACCGTTCCGTTATGTTGTAAACATTGTTATTTTAGGGCTCCCCTCGGCATTTTCTTTCCGTTAATTAAGTCACGTAGTCCCGGTGGTCCGTGCATTAGATACCACTTTCTCGCATTTTCAATCCGGATATGTTGTCTTTTCCTGGCTACCTCTGACTTTGCTTGTTCGACAGCGTGAGCCACGGGTGTTACCAGGTTGATGGAAGGTTCTTTCATCGCCCCACCCATTTGTATTTGTTCAACAATGTGTTGTCCTTTATGATTAGGTTTGAGTTTCCCTTCAGCCATCCGCTGAAAATGTTGTGTCCACATTTCTACTTTGTCCATCGTCGAGCCTAGTGAAGTGCACAGCGAGTGATAGTAATATTCTTATCTATTATCTGCATACTTTCTCCTATTATATCATTTCTTCATCATAACTGTCGTCGCTATCGTCGTTGATTAATTGTGACATGTCAATGGGGCATTGTCCACGTTTCCGGCCTTAAGATAATAAACGCTGGACCCTGTGGCGCCTTTAAAGGAGATTAATTTTGACATATCAATGGGGCATTGTTCGCACACCTGGTATGTTTCTGATGAAATATCCGATGGTGATTGTGAAATAACGAGACTAAAATTAGATCGGGTGTCGGGACATGCGCATCTGTCATTTGAGATATGGACGTTCTAGAGGTAAGACGTTAATTTAATTGCTTTGCCATACATGTTTGACTGCGTGCTTCGGCTCGACTATACGACATACAAACGGGATATATCGTGTCGTA
>JASEVX010000001.1:224154775-224294061 GCA_031761405.1 Serripes groenlandicus
CCTATGGGCGCCGCCATCTTTGCTTATAATCAACTTCCTGTGACGTCAGTTACCCACTTCCGATTACTAAATTTTCAGATCGCTATCTTATCTTAGGTATAGGTCAAAATTGGGCGAATGCGTAAAAGGCCAGTCCAAAAAGATTATAGGTCCAGAAAGAAAGGCCAATTTCCCAAAATGTCTGGTACAAAAAGGCCGATTATGAGGAAGGACCACTTTTTGAGGTTTAATGGTGTAAATATTGGATACATGTATGTTTGTTTTAGATTATTAATTCATCATAGTGGGGCGGGCGGTTAATTGATCCGTGTTATAATTGATTACAGTTTGCTTTGAATGTTTATTTAAACTTCCTTAATTAGATAATTTGAGAAGTTTTGAGAACGTAATTGCCGTTAATTTAATTTATCAGTAACAAAAAATGCGATGGAAGGTAAACAAAAACACGACCTTGGTCGACGTGTTCAATAAAAGGGTAAATTCATTTTTTTATATTTGACCAAACTTTCAAAAGATTTATTTGTTTGTTAAAGAATGAATTGTAAAATAATTTCTCACAAACCTGCATAAAAATCCCTTATAATCCAAATGAAATCATCCAATTTCACAAACACAAAAGGTCACAGATTTTAACACCGAATTTTGGGAGAGCCTATGGGAAATGCTTACGTCATAGCGCGTGGGGATTTTACTCAAATGAACCGCGTCAGCACAAATTCCGCATTTGGATAGTTTCAGTGTTAATTTCATAATAAGATCAAATTGCATACTTGTGTGGTATTTTTTTGGTCATGAATCTTCCCAAGAAACAAACAGTGTGATTCACAACTAAAAAGCAAACACAACAATTCATCATCAGTCTATCTCTGCCTCACAAGGTTTTTCCTCTTCTCTTTTCTGATTAATTGTTATCATGTCCACTATCCAGTAAGTTTTGAAAATGCCTGCCTATAGATCTTTTCACCACATAAATAGTTTCGCTGTTGTCGACCAAGGGTTTGAACATGGTCGATTACAGCCAGTGCTGTCCTTGTTTGCATTTGATCATCATCAAATTCCTGACGTTTCGGGCAGTACTTCAACATAAGGCTGTGAAAGACGTAACAGTATTGCAGTTATTAATTATATAGGAAAAGCTAAATCGAATGTTTTCAAACGAACTGACGTCTTTTGACTGCTGTAACATTTTACACGCCTTGAATGATGGTCAATTAATTATTGTATTACCCCTAATTAGTTGACTTGCTGTTTATTACCCCTAGTCGGCTGCTGCTCCTGATCAGCGCATCAAAGCCTCGGCTTATTTGTTGGTAGATCATAAGTAGTGTCTGATTGCTAACGGAAATATGATTGGGTTTTATGACCTTTAATTGGTTTTCAATAAAGAACGGTACAATGTTTTTAATTTTCGATTAATCTGTGAATTACGCCTTTTGTCACAACGTTTACAACTTTATTTATACATGTATTTGCTGTCATAGAGATTGTAGTGTTGTGTGGAGTGCCGGTGTAAGAAAGCCTTTATAGTCATGGCCCGAAATTGTTTTTGCTTTTGAGCGGTACAGTAAGCCTCTGCAGAAGCATCCTGACGAAAAACCGCCCATACAAATATTCAATTTGATCTTATTTGCAATTCACAATATGACCTCCGAATTGCGATTTGTGTGTGACGTGGATCATTTGTGTAAAAACATCCGAAGCTATGCTGTACTCATTCTTCATAAACTTTCCCGTGTCTTGTATTTGGAGGTTATGAATTGTGGTAAAATACATTCAACTAAAAACAAGTAACGATTTTAAAAATTGGACGATTTCATTTGGAATTAAAAGGGATATTTATACAGGTTTGAGAATTTTTCTTCAATATATAATATAAAAGTCATACAACAAAAATCCTTTTGGAAATTTGGTCAAAATTAACCATTTCAATTCTCCCTTTTCAACATACACCAAATCTGCAGCAGAGGACTAATATGGAAAATATCTTTACCGCCAACTCCAGAGTATGTAGGGAATGGGTCGAATTATGCCTGCTCAAAAGACTCGCCGACAGATCCTATTACAGTAGCGTCCGACCACTACCGGAAATTTGATTGTTTCTATGACCTTTAATTGTTCTACAAAAACGACGGTTCATTATGTCTAAACGAATAAAAGTATTGTATAAATAAATGTTAACACACATATATTTAATTGGCTGATATATATTACACGAGTCAATTTCGAGTTTTCTATCTACCTACTATGGATGGATACTATTTACTATAAAACTTTATATAGATCTAGTAATAATATGATGTAATGCTTTGAATTTCATTTTGAATAATTGAAGTTTAGGTTTGTAAACTTCCGGGGTTAATTTTCTTACGAAAAAGTATATTTTGTATTCCCTTTATAGTACCGCAGTCGTTCATTAGCTAACTCTACTTGTATGTTTTGTTTGGGACATAGAGGGTAAATGACGTCACGAATCTTTTCAGAAAGTATCGAGACATTGCGATACGTAAACAATGGCCGCGCCCATGCTGCGCACCGATCAGCACAAATAGTCATCTTTAAATAGTAATATCTTCATTATTAGTTGTATGTTAATGAAATGCATAGTAAATAAATGTTTAAGTCAATATTTTTCAATTCAAAGCGAGTTTTTTTCAGCCGAGCGTATTCCTTTAAGCAATGCTTTCAAAATAAAGAAGGCATTGGCTGGGACGACTAATACGTTATTAGTCGTCCCAGGTATTGGTTACAAGGGAAAGTTTCCTCACTATGTATGGATTAACAAATTAGGAAGACAAATATTACGAAATGTTTTGAGGGAATGGAAGTTTGTCTTACAAAGTAACTACTTGATAAGTTTCAAAATATATGTATTGTACATGTATTTCACGTCCTGCTTCGTCTTCAGACTCGCTGCTCGTTTCAGATCGTTTTACTAGCTCAAACTGGTATGGTGTGATCCCTAAAAGTGCTAGATCGTTGCCTAGGTAATCTGTTTCACTGTAAATAGCTGACTCATCGCTGTTTTCTTCGAAAGAAGACGACGACCAGTATAATTCTTCATCATAAGCTCCGTATAAATGTAACTAATTACTACGTCATCACGGTAAACCTGAAGTCAGTATATTTTCACTTTTCGCACTCAACAATAATTTTACTGCACAAAATCTATTTTTTCATACTGAAAAATGTTTCTTAATTTTTTATTTATTTTTGTTCTTACGTTATTATTTAAGCATTATATTTTTGAGTCAAATTTTTTTTTTTGACTCTTAATACTGTATTTCAATTTAGTTCAAAATTAATATAGAAGAAAGGGAAGTAATTCGGATCGACTTGTAGGGCGGACAAGTTCAGATGAATATATAAGACTGAAGTTGTCTCCCATTTGACAATAATGATTTTTGTTGAAAGTTGAAAGTGGTTTTTTATAAAGTTGAGTAAAGCTGAGTACGCTCTGTCTAATTCAATATGAGTATAGGTGCTACCTATTTCAGGTAAACAATTATTAACTTTTGTGATCGGTAAATAATTCCCCGTGAACTGCAGTTAGTCCCTTGCTTGCAGCACGATCGGTTATTTACGTCAATTACGAGTCCTACCGACCTAAGCAAAGAAAATAAAAATCATCATCAGGTTAAGCTTATATTTGACTTTAGAATATGACCAAGATTTTTTAAAAATCCATGAAATTATGATGACCGGTACAACAAATAATCAACTTGCTCTTCATAAAGTTCTTCAAAAGAAACGATTCCATAATGTACGGAACTACATTTGTGACAAGTCAAACCAACCTTTCCTATCATTTCTGTCGTTTTCCTTTTGGTTATTTATTCATCATTTGCAATACCCAAATATAATGACGTCATATTACTGGAATTTTGATTTGTAACTTCCGGAAAGTCAGAAAACCCTTATGAGTTTGTATTTGAACTCGTTTTAGAAATAGACGACGAGTGTTATTAAACGGAAATGATCACACATAAAATTACGTGTGCTCGTTCCTTTATCGAGTACGTATTATCATATTTGATATTATCTCTAGAAGGTTTTTTTGTTTCGATATTTTCTTTTTATCCAATCAAAACGTAGCAGAATCGTGACTGCATCGAAAAATCCACTCTTGACACAATTTTTGGAAAGACGGTATAGCAAAGTTTTGCAAAGTTCATATACATTACCTATTGACGGGAAACATCGCCGACTTCGCCGTCGATTTGTTTACCCGTATAACCAAAATATTGTATACCTTTAGAGCCATTTTCAGAACTTCCTATATTTTCTGAAATTGAAAGTAAAATTCAGTGCCGGATAAGGGTGACCTTCTATTTTACTTCATAAGTCGACAAATGGTACGTCAACCTGTATGTTTTCTTGGCTATTTTAGTAGTTCTAATACTGAACTTTTATTGATACAGTTGTGTGTTGGGAACGAACTATAACCCATTATGCTATAATGGTCGTCTATGGAAAATGAATTACTTCCCTTTGAGATAAAGCGCAATAAAATGTTCTATTCTATTCTATTCTAGTCAATCAGAGTAACGAAAAGGAACAAAACCGGCAAAATGGAGATGTCCAGGAAGGAGTTAATTTTGAGATTATTTGACATAAAAGCCGTCAAATTTGGTGATTTTAAACTTAAAAGTGGCTTACAATCACCGGCGTACTTTGATCTTAGAGTTATTGTATCCTTCCCAGAACTTCTGGTAATTTTGATAAAGAAATTCGATAATGTCATGTGTTTTCGCGTTTGATTATATTTCATTTTTTACAGACCAGTTTCGGTCACTCGACTATTCGGAGAATATGAAAGCTATGGTACTCAACCTGGCGTCGGCGTCTTACCTTGTTTAACGTTTTGCATGTGAATACATTATAATGAGCGATTATTCCTTTAGCCACAATGTTTTCAACTTTATTCAAAAGAATGTCGATACTTTAACTTAAATTGTTGTATATTGGAAAGGGTTTAAACATCAAAATAGTAATAGTCATTTTGAATCACCCTTGACAGTGGGGGTTGATTGTTTAATTATTGCTGCAGATTATTTTGCACTAAATTTAACTGTCATTTGCTTTAACCCTTTCCCAGATGTAGACGCTTTCGATACCTCTGCAGCAGACAACTTTTGTAAACATAGTGACTAAAAGAGTAATTGTCTCAATAATTTATGCTCTTTTCAATAATTACACTTTAATTATGAGCGATTTTCAACATTTTTATAGACTAGATGTTTTAAAAGTCCTCTGGTGCAGATTTGTTGTAGGATGGGACTCCCTATTATCGGTGTACTTACGTTGTTTTTTTAAAATAATAATAAAGCAAACTTAACTGTAAATTATATCCAGTGTCACTCGTTCCTTAATATGTCCTTGTTAATTATCTTACACAAAATAATCATTCACTTCTGTGCAAAGTTCCAAAAATCGAGTCCATCCGCAGCCATTGTGAAATTGACATTCAAGGGAGGCAATCACTCACCGGTGTAATTACAAAAAGCATTTTTCTACTAAAAAAAATGAAGATTTTGTTGGTGAGGGGTCAGGAACAATCATGATGTGTCGTAATGTCTGAGAATATTGATTTTTTTTTTAAAAGAAAAAAATTATAGCATTTGAAAGTCATGATAACAGGGTTTCCTGATGGAATCATACGACATCCGGTTGTGCCAGCGCAACAAAAAACCCACTGGTTTTGTGTTTACCTTGGTATTCGTAGAACCTACTATATATGGAAAAGTGTATGTAATGCACCTATCAATATTTTGCCGGGGGGGGGGGGGGGGGCGGTGGACATACACAGTACTTTAGACAGAAGACGATTCATGACAGGCGGGAATTTGACACGCCGAATGATTCCGGGTCCCGGGAAATAGACATTGGCCGGGTTTACATCCCGGTACCCATTGTACACAAAGCATCTCCCACTATGGGGATTTAGACCAAATTATTGGCTCTAGGGTGGGGAATTAGACCCCAAAAATGAAAACTTGTCTAATTCCCCTGGGTCTGTTTTCATTTTCACCTTAAAAAAAATCAGTTAATTTAGTCTTATATCAGCCTCGGGGAATGTTAAAAACAACATGAACAAAATATTATTCAAGGATATATTATAAATCTGGCTTAATCTTACTGATATATTACAAATCTGGCTTAAATCTTACTGATATACACATCAGTGTTTTTTCTCGCTGTTTTGTGACTAGGGCCAGGTCCATTTCAATTGTGAAAATGGTGACATGTAAAATGTGATGAAAGGCAGATTTTGTGAAATTTAGGCCTACTTTTGTGAACAAAAAGAGGTGACTTTTGATTGTGAATGGGGCCCAATTTCGGCCCCAATTTTGGTTAAGATAAAACACTACACATGTATTACAAATCTATCCTATTTTACTGATATATTATAATTCTGTCTTAAATCTGTTTTATCATTCAGCCGGTTGTTTCAAGATACCTGTGGGAAGCAGCTGAAAAAGCCAATGCTAAATTTTCATCAATATGTGGTGTTCCTTACACAGCTTTGCCTATTGCAACTGTAAGTACATTTCCTAGGAATTTTCTACTTTTCAATATTGAACATTCTGAGAATTCATTAAAATCTTCATATCACCTGCCTTTTCTAACTTTCAAGTTGTCTAGAAAAAAAATTAATAACTTTTTAGCTTGACTATTCTGAGAATATGAGAGCTATTCTACTCACCCTGGCGTCGGCATCACACCTTGGTGAAGGTTTTGAATGCCAGTACATATATTACACAATAGATCAGTTACTACTTGATATATTGCATTGAAATTGTTTACAAGGCTTACCAACCATCACTATGTAATTAATCAAGTAAGATATCTCTTTCCTGAATTTAATGCAAATTGTGGCCCTTTTTTAGCTCGACTATTCGAAGAATATGAGAGCTTTACTACTCGCCCCGGCGTCGGCGTCTCCGTCGGCGTCCGGTTAAAGTTTTAGGGCAAGTTGGCATTTTCATTCATAAGTATTTGTGCTATAGCTTTCATATTTGGAATATAGTTACACCTTTAAGCTTTCTTCACATTGAATGCTGAAGATGCCGAGTGTGACCTTCTTTTTGGGGTAAAAAACATGATTTTGGGAGGTTAAAGTTTTAGGGCAAGTTGGGATTTTAATTTTTTTTTTAATTTTTCTCAATAAGTACTTGTGTTAGGGCCTTCACATTTGGAATATAATAACATACGATACCTTTCCTCATATTGTATGCTGTAAATGCTGATTTCGACTTTCTTTTTGAGGTAAAACACATGACTTTGGGTGGTTAAAGTTTTAGGGCAAGTTAGGATTTTCATTTAATTTTTTAAACTTTTCTCAATAAGCACTTGTGTTAGGGCTTTCATATTTGGTATTTAATTACATAAAATACCTTTCCTCATATTGTTAGCTGAAGATGCTGATTTGACTTTCTTTTTGAGGTAAAAAACCATGATTTTGGGTGGAGGGCAAGTTGGGATTTTCATTTCTTTTTAAATTTTTCTCAATAAGCACTTGTGTTAGGGCCTTCATATTTGGAATATAATTACATATAATACTTTTTCTCGTATTGTATGCTGAAGATGCTGATTTTGACTTTCTTTTTGAGGTAAAAAACATGATTTTGGGTGGTTAAAGTTTTAGGGCAAGTTGGGATTTTCATTTAATTTTTTAATTTTTCTCAATAAGTACTTGTGTTAGGGCTTTCATATTTGGAATATAATTACATATAATACCTTTCTTCACGTTGTATGTTGAAGATGCTGAGTGTGACTTTTTGGGAATAAATAACATGATTTTTGTTTGATTTTGAGAATTTTAGATAAATTCATAATTTTTGGTTACATTCCTTTCTAATTGTGATCATTCATTTATCAAATAGGAATCCGCTGTGGTCGAGTGGTTAGCGTCGGGGATTTCGAAACCGGGTGTCCCGGGTTCGAACCCCAGTCGCGGCAATTCGGTCATGGTGGAGTGCCCTTGGGCAAGGCACATTTTCTAGCCTAGTACTGGTTTGTTCACCCAGGGAACATGAATAATAAAATTTAAATGCGCGTTAAATGACCTTAGCTGTCGATGCGCCATAAAACAATATACATTCATTCATTCATTTATCAAATATAATTCTTCAACATATCAAACGGGTTTTGCATGATGTCAAACATTTGGTAAACCTTTTTTCAAGGTTTTGCTATTTTTGGACTCGGTCAGTTTTAACATTTGCGTTTAGCTCAATGCTAAAGTTTCATAATTCAAATCACTTCATACTTCATACATTTGTTAAGGACCATCGTACAAATAGGTTAGATAACTCCATTGTATCCTAAATATGGAGTAATGGCCCTTGAATTACTTAGAAAATCTTGCCACAATGTTTTCCACTTTTTGTCATAGGTTATCCATTCAATTATGGAGATTTTCTATGTTTTGACAAAATACGTTCAATGTCGTCTGCTGCAGAATTGCCGTATGAGGGAAAGGGTTAATAGTACTTAAGTGCAATATAATGAAATAGTGCTTTATGTGAATAAGCGGCATATAGTCGAGCGCGCTGTCCTCCGACAGCTCTTGTTTTACTTAGAATTTCTGGTAAAAGCTTTGCGTGGAACTATGTTAAGAGTCCATATCTCAGTAACTACTTGATGCATTGCATTTAAACTTCATACAACCTTTCATATCCATCACATCAAAGTAAATAATCAAGTTAGATAACTATATCCTGCAAATTATGGCCCTTTTTTTCTTGGAAATTCTGATTTAAGTTTTGCGTGCAGCTACATTTAGAGTTCATATATCTGTATCTTCTTGATGTATTGCATTTAAACTTTATACAACCCTTTCCAACCATCACAACAATGGAAATAACAAAGTTAGATAACTCTATCCTTCTTGATGCATTGCAATTAAACTTTATATAGCCCTAGGATAAAAATTAGTTATATTTCCAAGTTACACATTTTCAGCTTTAATAATTTATGTTTTGAAAATAAATTGACCTAAGACTAGTAATACAGTAAAAACCTGTGCTAAAGACCACCTTTGTTTAGCAATTCCCTGTCTATAGCAACCAGCCTTTTATTTTCCCAATTCCTAAGTTTCTGGATAAATGACCCTGTAATTAAAGACCACCTGTAAACAAAGACCAGATTGTTCTCTTCCCATGGGTGGTCTTTAAACACAGGTTGGACTATACATCATTTGGGCCCATGTACTTGAGAAACATGTAGGAACCAGTTCTATTGTGAATTTGTAGGTGATGTCAGTAGATTATAAAGTTCCAATGTTGATTCGTCGAAAAGAAGCGAAGGACTATGGTACTAAGAAGATGATTGAGGGCCACTACCAGGAAGGGGATACATGTCTTGTGGTGGAGGACGTGGTTACAACCGGTTCCAGTGTCTATGAAACTGTTCAGGTAAAAAGGCTGTGTTGAAAAACAAATATTCGTCATACCATTCACTTGAAGCGGATGACTTTTATAAAAAAACACTGGTAAAATGAGAAATGAGCAATTTCTCCTTTTGCCACAATGTTTTCAAATCTATTAACCCTTTCCCTCAAACAGACGCTTTCTGACGCCTCTGCAGCAGACAGCTTTTTGTAAACATAGTGACAAAAGAAGAAATTGCACAAAACATGCAATTTCTCCTTTTGCCACAATGTTTTCCACTTTTTGTCATAGGTTATCCATTCAATTATGGAGATTTTCTATTTTTTGACAAAATACGTTCAAAGTCGTCTGCTGCAGAATTGTTTTATGAGGGAAAGGGTTAAAATAACTGCACTTTTATTAACGGAATATTTTTGCCTTGATGTTGAATTCAAATTCGTCTGGTGGAGGTTTGTTTTATGTGGGAAAGAGGGCTAGTAATTGTTATGAAGTTGAAAACGTTGCAGAAACACGAAAAGTTTCAGCAATTTTATCATTTATTCCGATAAGTGTAAGCAAAGGGTCGGGGATTGGTTAAACATTATGTATTCATTTTCAGCAAGTTTTGAAAAGAAAACATTTGGTGTAAGCAGTTATAGTATAGGTGTAACACTGTGGGCATAGAAGTAAACCTATTTGGATATTAAGGTTTTGATTAAATGATTTGTTTTAACAATTTGAAAAACATATTTTTAATCTCTTTAAAGATGGAATATTTAATATTTATATTACTTCATTTGGAACAGACCCTCAATGAATATGGATTACAAGTAACGGATGCAGTTGTGTTGTTGGACAGAGAGCAGGGAGGAACTGATAGATTAAAGCAAGATGGGATTAGACTTCACAGGTAGGACCTATAAAGGGCTTTCCAAAGTAGCCGGTAGACGGCGGAAATCCGCCGGTTACTGTGGCTAAAAGTGCCGGCTACTTCACTGACAAAAAAAAATCTTTTTAAAATACTGTATGTACAGACAAGCGTCGAGATTTCCGGGACAAAAGGGCCGATATTTTTTTCCATAAAATATGACATCGCTGGAGCTAATCTCCTCGAAGCCAACTGACAAATATATATGTGCAATAGACGCATTTTGCTTCATAATAATCAAAAGGCGTTTTGTCGAGTTACGTACGCGCTTTATAGCAGTTATAATACATTATAGTGTACTACATGTAAAGCGTCTAATGATCATTGAAAAATGTAAAACTCGATTTTAAATATTAAAATTAAATATCAGCCAATCGTAAGGCGTCTTTTAAGAACCTGGATCAAACCCTTTCAAAATGTCGGAACGAAAACAGTTTCGACAATTGCCTTTCTTCTTTCGGAAAGATTACACGTCGACAAGCATTAAAACGGAAAATAATAATCAAAATTCTGTTGATTAAGAACAAATGTCCAACTCCTCAATAAGTACTATACCTGATTGCCTGTCAAATTGTCTGGCTGAGCAGTTTTCAATGCAGAAAAACATCTGCACTCAACATACACAAATCAAATGCATTGATATACGGGACTTCCTATTTTCAGACCAGTACATTAACGAGGCACGCAGACAGTCAAAAACATGAGGCCTCTGTGATTTGTGCAAATTTGCAGCCAAACTTTGAACACGTTGTCAGCAGCGAAAATGTAAAGGCCATATTTTACAGTAGCACTCAAAACTTTTTTTTGGCTAGAAAAAGATAATCCCCCGCTTCTTAAATATACGAGCCTACTTGAATTTTTGAAAATGTTAAACTGTCCAGGTATATCACCTGTCACATAGTGGAAATGCTTCATTTTCTTCTGAAACCATAGCCAATTTATAATGCAGGTCAACGCAATGAGCCTGAAAGTGAAATAAGTATCCAGTTCTGTCCCATGATCATCATCACACAGAATTGAAGGTTACACAATCCTGCACTCAAAAGAAATAAAATTTCTTTGAGATTTTTTTTTAATTTCATACATAAAAAATGGTAAATTGAAAGATGGAATTAGGTTCCAGAAGAATGCTAGAATGCAGGATTTTGCTCTATTAACCCAAGAGCTTCTGGCATAATTAGTCCAAATATAATACAATATTTCAAAAAAACAAATTGTACCAAATAATTCAGAAAAACAACATTTCAGAAAAAAAAAAAACTTATTGAAGTGTTAAAACAGTGCTTGAAAATGCTCAAAATGCTGGATTTTGCACCATTTATTCGTCAGCTTCTGGGGGCCTAGGCGACCCAAAGACCCTCTCCTAAAAAAAAAAATCGTCTCCCTTCGCTCGGCAGTAGCCGCCTACTTTCTTAAAATTGCCTCCTACTTGAAATACTATGGAAAGCCCTGCCTATATATACATTCAAACTTGTGTGAGCGGTCACATGCGATCAGCGGTCACCGCCATTAAACGTTCACTATAAATCCCTCCCAACCAATTATACTCTATAAACTGCCTTGATCAGCGGTCCCCTTTGAAACACGGCCACCGACCACACTAATTGGTCGAGATTAACTGTAATCTTATTGTGTTCAACGGTCAATCAACACACGACTTGGATTCGCAAGGTGTTAAATTATCGGTGTTTAATACATACAGGTAATAAAGCATACTGTGACAATCACATTATCGGTTTTTTTCATACGCGTAAACTGTTTACATGTGATATCTAGGGAACTGAAAACAGCCGACATGTGCCGAATGATAGTTGCATGATTCATCAACAAGAAGTTGCGATTTTGGTTTCTTTTCTGTTTACGATGTCGGGCAAAATTGATAAATTGAAAAAGATATTTATGAGCGTTACAGTATATTTATATGTTAAAATGAAAGTTAATGTTCACTTTGAAGCCCCAAGTCAATTTATATTCCCATTTCCATTTTAAATCTTAAGATGTGTGCAAGATGTAAACGTAGATTCGGACGCTATTTTTTCCGGATACATTATTCAGCGAATTTCGAAGTGAAGTAAAAAAAATATTTGATTGTCAAGTTAGTTGTAAACGTCGGTTTGAACTAAAGAATAGATAGCACAATGACATATTTGATAGAAAAAAGCTACAAATTTTCATAACAATGTTTAAATACAAGTTTATAAAGACAATTTACTATTTGTAATGTAATAAACAGTTACATGTAATATTATGAGAACTGACAAAACTTGAACAAATCCGACCAAGTCATGAAATTTGTGATCAGCAGCCACCTGTCTTAAGCAGCCAGTTTCATCATGTCCCTTGGGTGGCTGCTGATCGCAAGTTTGACTGTATATGATGATTTTTAGCTCACCTGTGCACGAAGTGCTCAGGGTGAGCTATTTTGCCTTATATGGCTATAGTGCAAACTTAAAAAATCTTCTCCTCCAAAAGTGTCAGGCCGATTTTCAAATAATTTTGTAGAAATGTTCCTTGGGTGACCCTCTATCAGATTCCTTCAAGCCATGTTGATTGGTTGAAAAACATGGCCGCCAGGGGGCGGGGCTATTTTGCCTTTTATGGTTATAGTGAAAACTTAAAAAATCTTCAACATCTTCTCCTCAGTAACCAGTGGGTCAATTGGGATGAAACTTCACAGAAAGCATCCTCTCAATGACCTCACCAGAATTCCTTCAAATTATTGGGATCCATGCAGAATTCTGGTTTCCATGGCAACGAAACGAAAAAAACTTCAAAATTCTTCTCCTCCCAAATTGGTTGGCAGATTTTGAACTTATTTTGTAGAAATGTTCCTTGGGTGACTCTCTATCAGATTCCTTGAAGCCATGTTGATTGGTCGAAAAACATGGCCGCCAGGGGGGCGGGGCTTTTTTGCCTTATACGGCTATAGTGAAAACTTAAAAAATCTTCTCCTCCAAAAGTGTCAGGCTGATTTTCAAATAATTTTGTAGAAATGTTCCTTGGATGACCCTCTATCAGATTCCTTTAAGCTATGTTGATTGGTCAAAAAGTATGGCCGCCAGGGGGGGGCGGGGCTATTTTGCCTTATATAGCTATAGTGCAAACTTAAAAAATCTTCTTCTCCAAAAGTGTCAGGCCGATTTTCAAATAATTTTGTAGAAATGTTCCTTGGATGACCCTCTATCAGATTCCTTCAAGCCATGTTGATTGGTCAAAAAACATGGCCACAAGGGGTCGGGGCTATTTTGCCTTTTATGGCTATAGTGAAAACTTAAAAAATCTTCTCCTCCAAAAGTGTCCGGCCGATTTTCAAATAATTTTGTAGAAATGTTCCTAGGGTGACCGTCTATCAGATTCCTTCAAGCCAAGTCGATTGGTCGGAAACTATGTCCGCCAGATGGCGGGGCTTATATAGCTAAAGTGAAAAAAAAAATCAGGTGAGCGATTCCAGGGCCATCATGGCCCTCTTGTTTTATATTCTTACATGAATATTTGACTCTTAGACATTGTGGCAAAACGGGAAATTGCTCATATGTTGGTAGGTAGCCAGCTAGGAAAAAATATTGTTTGCTGTACTGGTGAGAGATAAACAGGAAACAGATGATAAGGTGATACGAGAAAAACTGTCAAACTCCAATAAATGATGAGTATATAACATTCATTGTTATAACACATGAAAGCAAACAAACCTACATTTTTTTTCTTTTTAATATTGTTGTTTGAAATATTGATAGTGTTTACTTGGAACGTCTTTTCTCATGATGTTCAATCCAATAATTCTTATTTGTCCTTTATTGGTTACATCAGAGATGACTGTAAGTTTAACCTTCACTGTCTGTATTGTCTATTGGAAGAATCATGATTATGTTATTATTTAAATGAGGTTTTAATCCATGTTCAACAATACACCAACAGTATATCAGTTATATCATGGAAACATTACTAAGTAACTTGCCAGTATTAGTATTAAATGTTACTTACACAAGGGCACTGCACAGTAAATACTGTGATCATAGATCGAACCTTGTTTGCACTGGCTGTTATCCCCCAAACACAGCACTTGGCTGTGCATTTTAGATATGATCTTGCAATGAAACTATGTTTAATCGAATGAATCACTGTTTCAGTGTATTGACAATGACAGAGCTGATTGGTACATTGTTTGAAAATGAGAAAATTGATAAACAGATGCACGACAAGGTGCTACAGTTCATAGCCGACAATAAGTTTGAACCTTCAGTGACTGTCCAGCCATCAAAGAAACCTAAAATGGTATGCTATCATCAGAGCTCTCTATAAGGAACGTTTAGCTTGTTATAAAATCCTTACTTTATCCACTTACCCTATGTTGCGGGTACTCAAAAGAATATATTATTTTGAGTACACACACCATAGGGTTTGGTTGGATAATAAGAAAGATAGTATGGGGAAAAGAGCTGTAAACCCCTCCTTATCTGGACCTCTGCTATCATGCAGTCTGAAATATTAAAACTGATGCTTCTGCAGCATAAAGACTATTGAAAGCAAATGTAAGACAAGACAAACAACTTATTAACAACTTTTTCAGAGGCAATTTTGTATCAAGATGATATTTTCAATTTTCAATGTTACGTTTTCAGAGGCAATTTTTAAAATTTGGTCATGTTAAATAAAATTGTAAAATGTTCGAATGCAGGTATATATCATATATCTGTTTAGATTTACTCATTAAAATAGGAAACAAGAGAAAGTTGATGCAACGCATCAATGTCGCCGGAATTCCATACTGCAGTTATGCATAACACTAACTAACATTATTGTAGTTGAATAAACAGTTATCAACTGAGGGGCATATTGGAACATCAGGGGTGGGGTCAAGTGAAAATGTATCATAACTTGCATTGCTTTGTCTACGAAGTGAATGATAGTTGAAGCCTTTCATTGTTTATAATCAATCTCCATTCCAAAGTAGGTTGACCATACACACAGCCAACTAATTATTGATCATAAACAGTAATGGAAATGAGTAATCTTGCCAATCATTAGTCTTAGTATGTATATAGTGCTTTCATTAAGGAATAATTATAAGATTTGTGAATTCCACATACACTTTTCAAGATGTTTGTCAGAATATTTGAATTTTATTATTTATCAATAAAACCACAAAACAGACAATTTAGAATTTGTATGCAATAGCACGTCATTTTACCTTTGCCCAATTAAAGTCAACATTGGACACCTTTGCAGCAATCTACTTTTAAAACAATGAGATAAGGGTTAAATCGCTAAAGACATGAATTTTCTCTTTTTCTCCAAAATGATATTAGCTTGACATCCAAATTATATCATACTTTAACAAATGTTGAAATGTAGTCCAATATTTATAAATTAGACCACCTTCGAAATATAATATCAGCTAAACAGTTAAATCTCATTGAAATTGTTGTATAATTTAAACTTAATTTCGAACATAAACTGAGCCTTACAACATGTTAATTTATTGTAATTCTTTCCTTCCTTTTTTATAATGAAAATAACAAACTACTCATGTTTTAAAATTATATTATGATGAGTGCCCTTGTGTCAATGATGCATAACAATATGCAGATCGGAAGCTATATGCCTTTAGGGAATTTAATGACACATTTAAAAATGTCAAGGACGAAATAATTGTGTACGAAAGAGACCCGATTCGTGACCCACATTCTTCTTCGCAGATGTGTCGTTCTTGAAACTCTCTTTATAGGCAGAGAGTATTCGTTCAAAGTCATTTTTCTATTAAAACCAGTTTTATCTCGGTTTGTTCTTTTCTTCATTTGTTTTGAACAAAATTAACATTTTAAATCACCTATAATTTACTATTTGTAAGTGAGTGTAAAGAGCAGCTCTCTGCAAAGGAGATTGATCTACGCAGTTGGTATTCGTGAGTCACGCGATCAACAGTTTTAGCTTAGAAACAGGTCATATATTAGATATACATGGATAAACATAATAAAATGCATTCTTCACAAATCAAGACATCTCTTTGAACATGAAAATAACATTCAGTAAGTTAAAATTGCTATTTTAAAGGAGAATTCGACGTGATTTTTATCTCGATATTGACACATAACAGACTGCTGCAAGTCTCATAGGGACGGTTTAGTCTTCGTAAATAAAACCCCAAAAAAGAAATGCGAGTCAAAATAAAGAAACTGCAAATACTTAAAACATCGGAATATTTATTTCATTTTGGATGTGTCATAACTTAGTGTTTTTAAACAAACGCAATTGTAATATTGTAATATATTCAAGACATTTAAATTTGTTTTTTTTCTAATAATAACTCCTCCTCCCATGTGATTTCCGAAAACCTATTAAAAATAGAAGTCGCGGGCTTCTGCCCGGCGACTAATCAACCTCTTGGTCTGTTTCAGTGTTTCTTTACAATTTTAAATTTTGCATAATAACTTTTATTATGCCCATACCTCAGTAACCAATGATTAGATTGATGTATTGATGTGCGGGCTTTATCTTCTAGCTTTCAGACCTGGATATTCCAATTTGGTATGAAGATGCATCTTAGGAAGAGGATGTTTTGCACAGCACAATTGGGTCACTGTAACCTTGACATCTACTGTTATCAAATCTGATGTGAGGATGCATCTTTTGAATAAGGTCTCTGTGACTCAAATTTAAAGATAATACTTGACTGGGATGTTTTTCCTAAATATTGAACCTAAAGTAACCAATTGATTTTTACATGAATTTTGGGTATATGATGTTATGTATATCAAAATTAGATCAATTAGGCATTGACCTTGACTTTTAAACCAACTGGAAAAAATTCCTGCCTATGCTAACAGTTTCGTAGGAGACAACTTGAATCTATAGCTGATGTAAAGGTCAATTCGAGTCAACCTGTAAAAGGTTGTCTACAGATCTACATTCATAAGGACGTGTACTACAACAGGGAAGTTAACCGTTTACCATATACAGCAAGTGACATCAGCAGCAGACTACTTTGAAAATATTGAAGAGTGTAAAATCTCTCAAACTTAAAGTATTATTTCTTTTGTCACAATGTTTTCAAAAGTTGTTTGGTGAAGAGGCGTCAGAAAGAATTAAGTGAGAAAGAGTTAAGTTCTGTTTTTATGCCCCCGGAATCACCGATTCGGTGGGCATCTAGTTTTTGGCCTGTCTGCACTGCACGTCTGTCTGTCTTGTCTGCACGAAAAAAACTTTAACCTTGACCACTACTTTTGAACCATAACAGGTATGGCTACCATATTTCACATGTGTATTCCTTGTGACATGACCTTTCTGTCAGTACCAACATTTTTGACCTTACGACCTTGACCTTTGACCTAGATGTTGCCATTCTCAAAAAAAACTTTAACCTTGACCACTACTTTTGAACCATAACAGGTAAGGCTACCATATTTCACATGTGTATACCTTGTGACATGACCTTTCTGTCAGTACCAAAAATGTTCACCTTGCGACCTTGACCTTTGACCTAGATGTTGCCATTCTCGAAAAAAAACTTTAACATTGACCACTTCTTTTGAAACATAACAGGTACGGCTACCATATTTCACATGTGTATACCTTGTGACATGACCTTTCTGTCAGTACCAAAATTTTTCACCTTGCGACCTTGACCTTTGACCTAGATGTTGCCATTCTCAAAAAAAACTTTAACCTTGACCACTACTTTTGAACCATAACAGGTAAGGCTACCATATTTCACATGTGTATACCTTGTGACATGACCTTTCTGTCAGTACCAAAATTTTTCACCTTGCGACCTTGACCTTTGACCTAGATGTTGCCATTCTCGAAAAGAACTTTAACCTTGACCACTACTTTTGAACCATAACAGGTACGGCTACCATATTTCACATGTGTATTCCTTGTGACATGACCTTTCTGTAAGTACCAACATTTTTGACCTTGCGACCTTGACCTTTGACCTAGATGTTGCCATTCGGGGGCATCAGTGTTTCACAAACACATCTTGTTTTTAATGAGATTATGCTTTGTCTTAATAGACACCCCTTCAACCCAGTTGGGAACTTTGGAATGTCTCTTTTTCTTCATTATAGGAGATGAATTTCTTAGAAAGAGCAGCACACTGTACAAATCCAGTGACAAAACGCCTGTTGACGCTCATCGACAAGAAACAGTCAAACATGGTACTTTCTGTGGATCTTACTAAATCTCAGGAAATCCTTGATGTGAGTTTCAGCTTATATTTAAAGAACAACCTGACAAATGTTTTAGTGTAAAACTTTTCAGTGTGAAAGAACTTTCATTTATCCCTCTTGATGATTGTGTTTAATCCTTTCTCTCATATGACAATTCTGCAACAGACGACTTTGAACGTATTTTGTCAACAAATAGAAAATCTCTATAATTGAATGGATAACCTATGGCTAAAAGTGGAAAACATTGTGTCAAAAGGAGAAATTGCTCTTTTTGAGCAATTTCTTCTTTTGTCACTATGTTTTCAAAAAGTTGTCTGCTGCAGAGGTGTCAGAAAGCGTCGACTTAGGATCATTTAAATGTCATTAAACAACTTTTGAAAATTGTTGAAAGTTATTCAGAACAAGCAATTTTGAAATAAAGAGGGAATATTAGCCCTGAGTAGACAATACAAAACCAGGTATCATTACTAAAAACATAATTTTTCTTTTATTATATATCTAGAATAATTTTTAAGACAAATTAAAAAATATACAAATATTATATTTTCAATAATGAAATAACATAATTTACAAATAAAATAAATTTATCAATATTCCCAGGCCACTATAGCATTTTGAATGACATGAAATCATATTTCAATGATGTATCATTACCATATTTGGTTCCTTATTCAACTTAGTCAAATACAGCATTTTAACCTTCATGTGAGCCGAGCCCCGGTAGCTCAGTCGGTAGTGACGCGGGCTGTCAATCCAAGGATTCTGAGTTTGAATCCCGGCTCGGCCAACTTTCTTTCCGACGATTGACAAAAGTCAATGCGACATGCGTCATTCGTCTTCCACCAATGGGCTAAGTCTATGTGGAAAAGCAGCCAGTTGCTTGGGAAGATTGTTGTGTGGAGTACCGGTGTGAGAAAACCAGGAAATGCATGAGTAGGTGAACTGGCCGCCGTGATATAACTGAGCAATTGTTAAAAACGGCGTTAAACCCCAATCAATCAATCAATTTAACCTTCATGTTGTATTTGTGAGTGGCGTTCTGCATGTGTTTGTGCCAGAAAAGGTACAGGTATAATAATATCATAAATCTATATATTCCATGAATGAGAGATTACTAAGAAATTGTGAGAATTGAATTAAGATGAATTCCATTGGTACATCCTTTTCGATTACACTTAATGAATTTGTAAAACTTCATTGGAAAACTTGCCCAAAGATTTTATCACCCAATTTCTGCAAATGATCATTCCTACTTGCGTGTTTATGTTTTGTAATCTTGACAGATAGTGGATAAAGTTGGACATTTGGTATGTATGGTGAAGACACACGTTGATATCATTGAAGATTTCTCTGACAGTTTTTGTAAACAGTTGGTAGAATTGGCAGATAAACATAACTTCCTCATATTTGAAGACAGGTATACTTAAATGAGCCATGCCATTCATAGACCACAATGTACTTTTAGCCCTTTCCCTCTTACAACAAATTTGCAGCAGACGACTTTTAAAAAGTGTCTGTTGCAGAGGCGTCAGAAAGTGTTTGAATGTGGGAAAGGGTTGACTTAACTCTATCCAACATATGTCAGATCTGCAGCAGAACACTTTGAAAACATCTAGGCAAAAATATGGAAATTCTCTGTAAATAGAAGTATGATTATTGAAAAGAGTTGAAAATATTTGAGTAAAAAGGGTGAAATTGCTCATTTTGTTCAACTTCTTTTTTTTCGTTGTAATTCATCTGTAAGTGGGAAAGGGTTAAGTTTATCCTTTCCCACATACAGATGCTTTCTGATGCCTCTGCAGCAGACATGTTTTAAAACATTGTGGCCAAAGGATAAAATGCTCATAATGAGACATCATAGTAGCCATTGCACATTAGCCATGGTAGTCTTTCAGTTAATTCATTAGTGGATTCAGGGCTGTTTTTGTTTTAACACTTTCCCTCATAAAGACACTTTTTGATGCCTCTGCAGCAGAGAGCTTTTTGAAAACATGGCGACATAATGGAATTGCTCAAAACGAGCAATTTCTCCTTTTGTCACCATGTTTTCAACTCTATTCAATTATTGTACTTTCATTTGAAGGGAGTTTCCAAATTTTTGAAGTGATTGAAAACATTGTGGGGAAAAGAAGTTATTGCTTATAAGGAGTTTGTACTGAGCAATTTTCATTTTTCTGTTTCGTTTTAAAACAAAAATCTGCTCTATAAGACATCAGAATTTATCTGTATCAGGTCAAAAGTTAATACAGTCAAACTTGTGTTAGCAGCCAACTTGTATTAAGCAGCCGCTTGAATATTAACAAAGACAACATTTTTGTTTTACTGTTTTGACTTGTTTTAAGCAGCCAACTGGGTTTAATAGCCACATTTTGACGCTTAAGACAAGTTTGACTGTAACATGAAACCAGGTAAAGCTATATCCCATATTCAACAAATCTGGAGAAAGTATTGGTTTTCCTTTAACCCTTTCCCACATGCAGACGCATTTTGACGCAATAGCAGCTGACCACTTTTGAAAACATTGTGGCCAAAGGTGAAATTGCTCATGATGAGCAATTTCTCCTTTGGCCACAATGTTTTCAACTTCATTAAATAATTAAGCCAGCTTTTATGGAGATATTTTCAAAGTTGTCTGCTGTAAACAAATTGTATGTGGGAAAGGGTTAAATGAAATGGGATAACTGAATAAAGTTTAAAATAATATGAATAAAAGAGAAATTGCTTATGATCACCAATTTCTCCCTTTACCATAATGATTTAAACAATTGATGTTTCCCATGCATCAAAAAAGGTCTGCTTGTGTGAAAGGGTTAAGGAAGTCTTGTTTCCATTGTAGAAAGTTTGCAGACATTGGCAATACAGTTAAACATCAATACTCAGGGGGCTTGTACAAGATAGCAGACTGGGCACACATTGTTAACGCCCACAGTGTTCCTGGAGGCGGAGTTATAGAAGGTCTCAAACAGGTATGAGACTGAATTAATAACATTTCATCACTCCTCTTATTTTGTCATGACCATGTTTATAATATATTCCTTTAACCCTTTCCAACATGCAGCAGACAACTTAACCCCTTTTCTTGTGCAGCCTGGTTGCTATGGCTTTAAAATGTGTAGAGGCGCACTGGGTTATCTTGAAATCAGACAAATACCTTCATAAGAATGGTATTTTAAATTTTTGCCATTTTGCTCCTTATCTGACCCCGCCTGACTACCATGTTTTGTGGATTCAGAGGAAGAATTTGAAAGTTAGACATTTTTTACCTTTTCTGATCCTGCAGAATCCTAGGTTCTCCATAGAATTTAAATCTTTGAAAAACTTTGAAAGTGAATATTTAAGGAACATTGGATCCATGGTTAAGGTGGAGATGTCATTTGGAGTTTAAAGTTTACGACAACTATGACAGACAGTCGGACGACAGACAGTGTGATCAGAATAGATCACCTTGACCTCGGGTGATCTAAAAAATTGTGGATTAAGAAGAATGTGTACAAAATGAACACAGACTTTTAATTACACAATGTTTTCAATACTTAAACAAAATTAAACTGAACAATGTTAAGTTGCTGCATTTTATTCCTCTTAAGTTTAAAGCAATCAAGTCTATAAATCTTATGTCATGTAAGCAGTTACCTAGTTGATGCAGTAAAGTGTCACATTTATGACATTTTTATTTAACAATTAATCATTTTATTCATCAAAACATTTTTCTTTGATCTTATAGGTTGGTAAAGAGAAAGATCGGGCATGCTTGCTTATTGCTCAGATGAGCTCAGCTGGGAACCTTGCTAAAGGAGACTATGTTCAAAGTGAGTGATCGTTTTAAACACTTTCCCTGAAATAATTTTGTTATGCATCTGTTTTATAGTAAAAATATTGTGATAAAGGAAAAATTGCCAAAGTTTCTCCTTTTCCCACAATTTTTTCAAAAATAGAAAAATGTATCAATCCCAAAGGCAGAACCCGATCATGAATTCCTTGAAGAGCGGGTTCTGCCTTTGGGATTTTTCCACACAAATGGCGCGAGTACAGGTTAAGCAGACATCGTGCGTGATTAGTATTAAGTTGAAAACTTGTTTCACAAATTCAATCGATGTAATATAAATAACTAATCTATAACCTGTCGGATAGCAAGGCCAGTGTTCAGGCCCTCTGTTTGTCTGTATAACAAATTACATATACAGTCAAACTTGCGATCAGCAGCCACCCAAGGGACATGATGAAACTAGCTGCTTATGACAGGTGGCTGCTTATCACAAGTTTCATGACTTGGTCGGATTTGTTCAAGTCAGTTGACATAATATTACATATGTAACTGTTAAGAATAGTCATTACATTACAAATAGTAAATTGTCTTTATAAACTTGTATTTAAACATTGTTATGAAGATTTGTAATTTTTTTTCTATCAAATATTTCATTGTGCTATCTATTATTTAGTTTAAACCGACGTTTACAACTAACTTGACTATCAAATATTTTTTTACTTCACTTTGAAATTCGCCGAATAACATATCCGGAAAAAATAGAGTCCGAATCTACGTTTACTTCTTGCAGAAAGTTTTACTCGATAATCTTTATATTTAAAATGGAAATGGCAATATAAATTGACTTGGGGCTTCAAGTGGACATTAACTTTCGTTTTAACATATAAATGTACTGTCTTTCGGTCTAAATCGCTCATAAATGTCTTTTTTAATTTACAATTTTGCCCGACATCGTAAACAGAAAATAAACCAAAATCGCAACTTCTTGTTGATGAATCATACAACTATCATTCGGCACATGTCGGCTGTTTTAGGTAACCTAGATCTAACATGTAAACAGATTACGCGTATGAAAAAACCCGATAATGTGATTGTCACAGTATGCTTTATTACCTGTATGTATTAAACACCGATCATTTAACACCTTGCAAATCCAAGTTGTGTGTTGGTTGATTGACCGTTGAACACAATAAGATTACAGTTAATCTCGACCAATTAGTGTGGCCGCTGGCCGCATTTCAAAGGGGACCGCTGATCAAGGCAGTTTATAGAGTATATTTGGTTGGGAGGGATTTAAAGTGACCGTTTAACGCTGGTGACCGCTGATCGCATGTGACCGCTTACACAAGTTTGACTGTATATCTATAAAATATAATGTTTCAATTTTATCAAAGTTGTACTTTCCAGTATTCCAGTAGGTAACATTACAGAAATATAACAAGTGAATGTTTTATAATAACAAGAGTTCCAACAAACCCAAACAAAATTTCTCTTTCTCAAATTAAATTTAACCCTTTCCCAAATTCAATTTAACCCTTTCCCACTTACAACAAATCTGCAGCAGACAGCTTTGAAAACAACATGACATAAAGTATGAAAAAAGCATATTTATTGAATAGAGTTGGTAGCAACTTCTTCTTTTGCCACTGTTTTCCAAAGTTGTCTGTTGCATATGCCACAAAATGCATCTGCGTGTGGGTAAAAGTTAAAAACCAGATATCAAATTTCTTCACATTTATTTATATATTTCAGATACAGTAGAAATGGCCAAGAAACACAGTGACTTTGTGATCGGATTTATTTGTCAGGAAAGACTATGTGATGAACCCAACTTCATACATATGACTCCAGGTAACTTGACCCTTTCCCACATACAACACATCAGCAGTAGAGGACTTTGAAGACATCTAAGCAAAATTATGGAAAATATCTATATAAAGGGAAGTTTAATTATTGAAAAGAGTTGAAAACATTGTGGCAAAAAGAGAGATTGCTCATTATGAGCAATTTCTCCTTTTGCCACAATGTTTTCAAAAGTCGTCTGCTGTGTCTGTATATGATTCTCTCCCTCTCTTGAGACTTTGCAATCATCCTGCACCTGTGCCCAATCTGATCAGGATAGTGTATGTCTTATGGTACAGTTTCCTGGAAGTCTCAGCAGAACAACTATGACCATAAGCTGATATACAAGCATCCACTGGGATTGTTATTGTCATTTTAAAATGACTGAGTGTCAAAAGGTCGGTGTTTCTATCACATGGCTTCTATTTCAATTTTGTAAACAGTATCTAAAATTTACAAAAGTATAGCTTTAATGTCTTAAATTTGTTTTATACAGAGATAATAACAAATTGTTACTTAAGATTATTTTTTTGGTTGCATGTAGAAAAAATAATTTCAAGTCAAAACTTCTTATTATTATTATCAGAATGATGTTGTTAAGGAAAGATGCATTTAAAGACAAAAATATATCTAGTTTAAATTTGCAGACACGGAAAATGAGAAATAAACCCTCTCTTACATTACGACACATTTTGACATGTTTGCATCTGATCAGACCACTTTTGAAAAAGAAATGGGCAAGGGAGCAATTTCTGTATTAAAAATTGTACTTTCATTTAGAGATTTTCAATATTTTGCATCAGATGTTTTTTATTCAACTAAGGATATCTGGAGTTATATTCTTTTACATGCAATAGTAATACAGGGTACATTAGTGTGTGTGGTTGGGGGGAGAGGGGGTGTAATTTGTGCCATATGGTCACAATTTTACTCCAACATAACACGAGTTTCATGTAAAACCGCTGTACATACATTTTACTCCTCACAAAATGTAGTTATTACAGCTCTGCATGAAGTTTTTGAGAGTTTTTGCATAGAGTACATGATTTTACAAATACCCATGGCATAGCCAAAGATCATTCATGGACCGTCTTTTCATCATTCACAGGAGTCAAGCTAGAAGGTGGAGGAGACACACTCGGACAGCAGTATGTGACACCTAGAGATGCCATTTTGAACAAAAAGTCAGACATTATAATAGTGGGGCGAGGAATCACTTCTTCAACAGATCCAGTGAAAGAAGCAGAAGCCTACAGATCTGCAGCTTTTTCTGCTTATCAGGAGCGAATCTCTCATTAATGGTTTAGAAGACTCAAACTTACCAGGAGTAAATCTCTCAGTAATAATCAGACTTACCAGGAGCATATTTCTCCGATTCTCTGAAGAGTTAAAACCGAAACTCTCAGTTATGTTTAGAAGAATAGAATTTATCAGGTTTAAATTTCTCGGAAGACTTGCTATGTGTATCTTTAAGAAAATAAACATCTAGCTTTATTTGATATCAATCAAAGCTGTGAATGTCAAATTTTGATGTAAAATAAAAAGCTGCAATTATTATACTGTAATGTGTTCATCAGACCAATCTTTGGTAGCATCTCTTAAGCCTTTCCCTCATATGACAATTCTGCAGCAGACGACTTTAAACATATTTTGTCAAAGAATAGAAAATCTCCATAATTGAATGGATAACCTATGACTAAAAGTGGAAAACATTATGGCAAAAGAAGAAATTGCTCGTTTTTAGCAATTTCTTCTTTTGTCACTATGTTTTCAAAAAGCTGTCTGCTGCAGAGGCGTCAGAAAGCGTCTATATGAGGGAAAGGGTTAACAATGAGGCTGCAATTTTCTAACAGGACAATTCAGTCCAATCTGCTTGAAAGTTCAGAAAAACATTCGTTGTCATCACATCTTGTTACATGTTTACTGTTTATTGTTTTTCTCGTGTCCCATAATTGTGGTTTGAGATAATAAAGGTGTTCTGTTCTGTAAAGTTAGAAAGCAGAAGATATTCTTGATGTACAATTATTATACCCCCAGATACATAGTATATGGGGGCTATATAGGAGTAACGCTTGTTGGTCCGTTGTTCCGTGGACATTTCTTGTGAACGCTATTTCTCAGCAACTCTTGGTCAGAATTCAACTTCACAAGAATGGTTGATACCAAGCATAGTTGTGCATATTGTTGACGTGTTGCACTGGAATGAGTTATGGCCCCTTGAATTTCTCATACATATGTATATTGTCAGGCACCAGCTGGGGGTATTCATCACCTTCAGTGATATTTCTAGTTAATTATACATTAACATCTTGTTTAGAAACACCAAGACATGTCAACTCTTGAATTGGGATAACAACCACTGCATGCCTTAGCATTGGGACTCACTTCTCTGTCATGCTCAGGCCTATTGCCATATATCACACGTGTTCCTTCAAACAGTCCTGTCATTTATTACCTTTAACCCATTACCACATACAGACACTTTCGGATGCCTCGGCAGCAGACGACTATTAAAAAACCCATTGTGACAAAAGGTTAAATTGCTAATGACGAGCAATATCACTTTTAACCACAATGTTTTTAACTTATTTTAATAATTAAACTTGCATTTATTGAAATGTCAATTATTTTTGCCAACACATTTTTGAAGTCATCTGCCGCAGATTAATTGTATGTGGGAAAGGGTTAATTAGGCATAATTTAAACTGTTCTTTTGAGACATGTAAGCTTAATGCAAGGTTTAATTGATGCCATTCAAATTGTCTGATGGTTGACAAAAGTCATTGTTATGATTCATCTTCCAGAGAGAGGCTTAAAAGAAAGTCTAATTGGAAAGGTAGTTAGTTGCCTAGAAAAAACGATGTGTGGAGAACTTGTACAAGGTAGCTATCAACACAGAGGAAGTGGCCACAGTGCCATAACTGATACACTGTTGAAAACGGGGTTCAACTACAACTATTCAAAGATCTCATCTTCCTATTTCTCTCTTAGAACATCCAACTAGATTTGATTCGCTGTGGAGTAAATTTGAAACCGTAACTTTAAGCATCAGGTAAATACATGTATGAAGAATTTCTTAGAACAGTACTTCATACTATTTATACAAAGTGATAAATCTGTTGATGTCCTGTGTAATCATTGATGGATTGTGGGGTTTAATGCCATTTTCAACAATGTTTTAAATAGCTCCACTGGCAGAGAGCTTAAGTCATGATGAATTGTCCATCAAGAGTATAAACTTTCTGCTTCAAATTACTTCTCAGTTTCCACTGGGCCAATTGGTATGAAACTTCACAGGTAGCATTCTCTCAATATCCTTTCCTAAATTGATTCAAATGTTTTGAATCTATGCAAAATTCTTGTTTTCATTGAAACCGAACAAATAAAACTTATCTTCTCTTCCCAAATTTGTTGGCCAATTTTCAAATAATTATGTAGAAATGTAATCCTTTAAGCCTTGTTGTGTGGTCAAAAAACATGAATGCTAGGGGGCAAGACTGTTTTGTCTTATATTGCAAATATTCTGCTTCGAAAGTACCGGACTGATTTTTAGCTCGATTTTTCGAAGTAAAGGCTATCTATACTACTTGCCTCGGCGTCGGCGTCTGCATCACACCTTGGTTAAGTTTTTTGTACCAATTCACTTTTTAGCTCACCTGAGCTTTGCTCAAGGTGAGTTATTGTGATCGCCTTTTGTCCGTCGTCCATCGTCCGTCGTGCGTCAACTTCTTCTCCTCAGTAACCAGTGGGTCAATTGGGATGAAACTTCACAGATAGCATCCCCTCAATGACCTCACCAGATTTCCTTCAAATTTTTGGGATCCATGCAGAATTCTGGTTTCCATGGCAACGAAATGAAAAAAACTTCAAAATTCTTCTCCCAAACTGGTTGGGCAGATTTTCAAATAATTTTGTAGAAATGTTCCTTGGATGACCCTCTATGAGATTCCTTCAAGCCATGTTGATTGGTCGAAAAACATAGCCGCCAGGGCTATTTTGCCGTATATGGCTATAGTGAAAACTTAAAAAATCTTCTCCTCCAAAAGTGTCTGGCCTATTTTCAAATAATTTTGTGGAAATGTTCCTTTGATAACCCTCTATCAGATTCCTTCAAGCCATGTTGATTGGTCAAAAAACATGGCCGCCAGGGGGGCGGGGCTATTTTGCCTTATATGGCTATAGTGAAAACTTAAAAAATCTTCTCCTCCGAAAGTGTCCGGCCGATTTTCAAATAATTTTGTAGAAATGTTCCTTAAGTGACCCACTATCAGATTCCTTCAAGCCATGTTGATTGGTCGAAAAATATGGCCGCCAGTGGGCAGGGCTATTTTGCCTTATATGGCTATAGTGAAAACTTAAAAAATCTTCTTCTCCCAAACTGGTTAGCGAATTTTCAAATAATTTTGTAGAAATGCTCCTTGGATGACCCTCTATTAGATTCCTTCAAGCCATGTTGATTGGTCAAAAAACATGGCCGCCAGGGGGCGGGGCTATTTTGCCTTATATGGCTATAGTGAAACTTTAAAAAATCTTCCCCTCTGAAAGTGTCAGACCGATTTTCAAATAATTTTGTAGAAATGTTCCTTGGATGACCCTCTATCAGATTCCTTCAATCCAAGTTGATTGGTCGAAAAACATGGCCGTCAGGGGGGGGGGGGGGGGGGGGGGGGGGGGGGGGGGGGCGGGGCTATTTTGCCTTATATGGCTATAGTGAAAACTTAAAAAATCTTCTCCTCCGAAAGTGTCTGGCCGATTTTCAAATTATTTTGTAGAAATGTTCCTTGGATGACCCACTTTCAGATTCCTTCAAGCCATGTTGATTGGTCAAAAAACATGGCCGCCAGTGGGCAGGGCTATTTTGCATTATATGGCTATAGTGAAAACTTAAAAAAATTCTCCTCCAAAAATGTCTGGCCGATTTTCAAATAATTTTGTAGAAATGTTCCTAGGGTGACCCTCTATCAGATTCCTGCAAGCCAAGTTGATTGGTCAGAAACTATGGCTGCCAGGGTGCGGGGCTTATATAGCTAAAGTGGAAAAAAAAAATCAGGTGAGCGATTCCAGGGCCATCATGGCTCTCTTGTTTGTCAACAACTTTTTTGTTGCTTTGAAACTTACAACACTTATTCACCATCATAACCTCCTTCAACAGACAAGAATACATAACTGTCAAGATTTTTGTAACAATTTTGGTTAAGTTTTTTGTACCAATTCACTTTTTAGCCCCTGAGCTTTGCTCAAGGCGAGTTATTGTGATCGCCTTTTGTCCGGCGTGCGTCGTGCATCTTCTTCTCAGTAATTAGTGGGTCAATTGGGATGAAACTCCACAGAAAGCATCCTCTCAAATGTTTGGGATCCATGCAGAATACTTGTTTCCTTGGCAACCAAACGAAAAAAACTTTAAAATTCTTCTTCTCCCAAACTGGTCAGCGGATTTTCAAATAATTTTGTAGAAATGTTCCTTGGATGACCCTCTAGCAGATTCCTTCAAGCCATGTTGATATATGGCTATAGTGAAAACTTAAAAAAAATTCTCCTCCGAAAGTGTAAGGCCGGTTTTCAAATAATGCTGTAGAAATGTTCATAGGGTGACCCTCTATCAGATTCCTTCAAGCCATATTAATTGGTTGAAAATCGATGGCCGCCAGGGGGCTAAAGTGAGAACAAAAAATCAGGTGACAATCCAGGGCTATCATGGCCCTCTTGTTTGTCAAAACCATTACAGATATTGCTTTGAAACTTGTAACACTTATTTACCATCATTACCTCCTTCCACAGACAAGAGTACATAACTCTGTCAATGTTTTTGTAAGAATTATGGCCTTTTTAGCTCACTAGGTCAAATTAAAGGAAAATCTCGTTAACACTCCAGAGGCGGCAATTTTTGCCTCAGCAGCTTGAAATTTGGTCAGAATGTTTGTCTTAAAGATATCTAGGTCAAGTTCAAATATGGGTCAGAACTAGGTCACTAGGCCAAATTGGGGGAAAATCTTGTTAACCCTGTAGAAGCCGCATGTTTTGCTTCAGCGGCTTGAAATTTGTTCAGAATGTTGAGCTAAATGATATCTAGGCCAAGTTCGAATATGGGTTATGCCAGGTCAAAAACTAGGTCACTAGGTCAAATTGAAGGAAAATCTTGTTAACACTTTTGATGCCGCATTTTTTGCTTCAGCAGCTTGAAATTTGGTCAGAATGTTTGTCTTAAAGATATCTAGGTCAAGTTCAAATATGGGTCATATTGGGTCAGAACTAGGTCACTAGGCCAAATTTTGCTTCAGCGGCTTGAAATTTGTTCAGAATGTTGAGCTGAATGATATCTAGGCCAAGTTTGAATATGGGTCATGCCGGGTCAAAAACTAGGTCACTCGGCCAAATTGAAGGAAAATCTTGTTAACACTTTGGATGCCGCATTTTTTGCTTCAGCAGCTTGAAATTTGGTCAGAATGTTTGTCTTAAAGATATCTAGGTCAAGTTCAAATATGGGTCATATTGGGTCAGAACTAGGTCACTAGGCCAAATTTTGCTTCAGCGGCTTGAAATTTGTTCAGAATGTTGAGCTGAATGATATCTAGGCCAAGTTTGAATATGGGTCATGCCGGGTCAAAAACTAGGTCACTCGGCCAAATTGAAGGAAAATCTTGTGAACACTTTGGATGCCGCATTTTTTGCTTCAGCAGCTTGAAATTTGGTCAGAATGTTTGTCTAAATGATATCTAGGCCGAGTTCGGATATGGGTCATGCCGGGTTAAAAACTAGGTCACTAGGTCAAATTGAAGGGTAATCTTGTTAACACTCTGGATACTGCATTTTTAATTTCAGCATGATAAAACTTTATCAGAATGTTTTTCTTGATGATATGTAGGCCAAGTTCGAATATAGGTCATGCTGGGTCAAAAACTAGGTCACTAGATCAAATTGAAGGAAAATCTTGTGAACCCATAAATTTGGTCAGAATGTTTGTCTGAATTATATCTAGGCCAAGTTCGGATATGGGTCATGCCGGGTTAAAAACTAGGTCACTAGGTCAAATTGAAGGGTAATCTTGTTAACACTCTGGATACTGCATTTTTAATTTCAGCATGATAAATCTTTATCAGAATGTTTTTCTTGATGATATTTAGGCTAAGTTCGAATATAGGTCATGCTGGGTCAAAAACTAGGTCACTAGATCAAATTGAAGGAAAATCTTGTGAACACTTTGGATGCCGCATTTTTTGCTTCAGCAGCTTGAAATTTGGTCAGAATGTTTGTCTGAATTATATCTAGGTCAAGTTCGAATATGGGTCATATTCGATCAGAAACTAGGTCAATAAAGGAAAATATTGTTCAAACTCCGGAAGGCCGCATTTTTACTTTGAGCAAGTTGAAAATTTGTCAGAATATTGTCTTGATGATATCTAGTCCATGTTGGAATATGGGTCATATCAGGTAAAAAAATATAGATCACTAGGCCAAATGAAGGAAAATCTTGTTAACACTGGAGGTTGCATTCAGAATAATTGTCCGATGTGTTTTGCATTGCAGTACATTGTATAATGTGAGCGATCCAGGGCCATCATGGCCCTCTTGTTTTATTTAGAATTCTGGTTAAGTTATTCATACCAAATCAAATGTTTTCAAAGCAATTAGAGATAAGCTTAAACACTTACACAAATCTTTTTACCATAATAACCTCCACCAACGGCCAAATATGCATAACTCAGTAAAAGTTTTTGTAAGAATAATGACCCTTTTTTGACTTATAAAGTACTTTGCTTATGAATAATATGATTAAGTACTTGGTTATGTTTTCTGTACCACCCAAAAAAGTTTTGTTTTATTGGCAAGCACAAAAATGTCGAGCGTGCTGTCCTCTGCGATTTTGTTAAATAATGTTTTCAATAATGTTCCTTGTGTGACCCGTATTCAGATTTCTTCAAGCCATGTTGATTTGTCGAAAAAACATGGCCTCCAGGGAATGGGGTTGTTTTGCCTTAAATGACCGACTATAGTGAAAACTTCTCCTGAAAGTGGGCAATAACTTTTTAGGTGACCCTCTATCAGATTCCTTCAAGCCATGTTGTCTTGATTGGTCGAAAAACTTGGCTGCCAGGATGCAGGGCCGTTTTGCTTTATATGGCTTAAGTGAAAACTTTTAAATAAAAACTTCAACTCTGGAAGTATCTGGCTGATTCTCATATTATATTGTAGAACTGTTCCTTTGGTGACACTCTACGAGATTCCTTCTAGCCATGATGATTAGTTGGAAAACATGGCCACCAGGGGACAGGGCTTTTTTGGCTAAAGTGAAAAGTTTAAAAAATCTTTTCTTCCAAAAGTATGGGACCGATTTTCAAATAATTTTGTAGAAATGCTGCTTGGGTGAACCTCTATGAAATTCCTTCAAGGGAGCATTCTGTTTTGGCTTAAGTGCAAACTTTTAAAAATCTTCTCCTCCAAAAGTCTACAACCAATTTTCAAATAATTTTGTAGACGTGCGACACTCTTGTCACCTTCAAGCCATTTTATTGGTTGTTTACTTTATACTGGCTTTAGTGAAAACTTGAAATATCTTCTCCTAAACTATTTGGCCTATTTTCAAATAATTTTGAATAAATGTACCTTGGACGACCTATAAAATTCTGGTGGCCAGTGTGCATGTTTGTTTTGCCATATGTGGCTATAGAGAATTATTGTTTGCCAAATAGCAGTAGATAGTTCAGTAAGATCATAGCGACCAGTTTCCCTACCCATGTGTTGCCTGCTTTTCTCACAACATTTTTTCCAAGCAACCGATACATGAATTAAAGCCCAAGTAACATCAAAGTTTAAATGGTCAAATCCTCGTTTCTATGTGTCTTGCCAATTATTATGCATTATTTTATATGAAGACATAAGGAGTTAAGAAGGTAAACATTTCAGAATTTATTCTGTTTTTCACACCGTTTTAAGATCACCCGAGATGAAGGCTCAAGTGATCTATTCTGATTACTCCTCGTCAGTCTGTCGTTAACTTTTAGCTTTAAACATCATCTCCTCCTAAATCACAAGACCAATTCCAACCAAACTTCACAGGAATGTTCCTTTGGCGGCCCTCTTTCAAAATTGTTCAAAGATTTAAATTCCATTGAGAACTTTGGTTGCTGCGGCATCAGAAAGGGGGCAAAATGTCCAAACCTTAAAAATCTTCTCCCCCGAATCTGCTTGTCAGATTCTAATATAATTTAGTAGAAATGTTCCTTGGGTGACCCTCTACAAAAATTGTTCCAGCCATACTGATTGGTTGAAAAAATGGCAGTCAGGCGTCATCAGAAAAGGGGCAAAATTTGGAAATTCCATTTTTTTGAAGGTGCTCGTCTGATTTTAAGAAAATTTAAAAGAAATCTTACTTCAGTGATCCTCTACTTAATGTGTTCAAGCCGTATTGGTTGGTTACACAGTCATTGTGAACTTTGGTTGCTGCTGCATCAGAAAGGGGCAAAATGTCCAAAATTTATAAAAAAATATTCTTCTCTGCCAGATTCAATATAATTTGGTAGAAATGTTCCATGGGCGACTCTCTACAAAAATTGTTCAAGACATACTGATTGGTTTGAAGAACATGGCAGTCAGAAAAGGGGCAGAATGACAACATTTGGAAATTCCATTTTTTTGAAAGTGCTCGTCTGATTTTAAGAAAATTGAAAATAAATCTTACTTCAGTGATCGTCTACTTAATTTGTTCAAGCCGTATTGATTGGTTACAAAATCATAGCAATCAGGCGGCATCACAAACGGGGTAAATTTAACTTTTAGCTACAAATGACAACTACCATTTCACTGGACCAATTTCAACTTGAACTTCACAGGAATGTTCCTTTGTTGGTCCTCTTTCAAAATTGATCAAAGACTTGCATTTTATGTAGAACTTTGGTTACTGCAGCATCACAAAGGGAGAAAAATACCTAAACTTTAAAATCCTTTTCCTCCATAATCTGCTTGTCCGATTCAAAAATAATTTGGTAGAAATGTTCTTGAGTGACCCTCTACAAAAACTGTTCAAGTCATATTGATTTCTTCGAAAAACAGGGCAGCAAGGCGGCATCAGGAAAGTGCAAAAATGACAAAACTTTATGATTACATTCTTATTAAAGTTCTTGTTAGATTTCAAGATACAAATGGCTTTTACTGATAAGCCATTTTACTATTTCTTTAACAGTATCTACTCCTTGCAGGTTCATTTGCAATCCTGATCAAATTCAGGCGATCAATTTAGGGCCATCTTGGCCCTCTTGTTTAAAGATTGATACAGCCTACAGGGCATCCATAGGTGTCTGAATTATGGAAAATCAAGCAATACAAGATATGCAAATTATTTTTTATTGATATAAAAATATATTCAGATACAGTTTTGACAAAATTATCAAACATAAGCCTTAATATATGATGGGTGCGTTATTGAAATAGTTGCCAAAATTTTGTTCCAGGAGACCTTATGCTGACATCATGTTGTTAACATTGTTGTCCACATTGTCAGCAAAATGCCATCCGGCAAGCAATGCTGTCATTTTGTAAACAATAGCAGTTAAGGATGAGATTCTTTCCCAAAAAAGAGCAACAACAAGAAATAGAAAACAATTAACACCAAATATTATATAACAGTGTAATCAAAATCATGATTGGTAGTTTGTATAAGGTTATCTCTTTTCCATGGCTTGGAAAGTTTATTTTATGACAAACAATATACTCTGTATCCATTTACCTCATGATTGGTAGTTTGTATAAAGCTATTTCTCTTTTCCATCGCTGCCACAGCATATATATTATGACAACCAATATACTCTTTTAATCATTTGGCTCATCAGAAATTTTGAGATGATTTCTTTGAACTATCATAGGTATATCTCGAAAAGTGGAAATAACAGCTGAACTTTTAAAATGGACTTTGTATTTGGAAGAGTCAATAGCCATTTGAATATCAGGATAAAAATGGTTGAGCAGACAACAGTATAGAACCTTGTCAGATGGCATGTATGCGCCGGAGGGCCTTCAGCTATATACTGATGGCACAAGCTTCACAAACCGTTCCAGCAGTCGAAGGGTTAATCAAGAATCGCCAATGTCCTTGTCTTTTGCCAGTATTAGGTCCATATAAGCACAAGTAATCAAATCTGTTGATTCCACACCAAGCTGCTTCATAAGGTCCTCTGCTATCTTTTGTCCTTCCTCTACACTCTGTCCTTCCTTCATCTGCACCTGTAAACAAAATAGTTTTTCAAATAACCATCATTAACTTAAATACATTATTATTGCGAAAGACAATTTTCAAAACATCTTGCTGAAAATATGAAAAATCTCTGTAAATGAAAGTAAAAAAATTAAATACAGATGAATATATTTTGGCAAAATGACCTTTTGTCATTTTTTTTCTCAAAAAGTTGTCTGTTGCAGGTGTCAAAATGCACCTTTTCCCGAAAAAGGTTAATACAAGTTGAATACATCTAGCAATATACAAGATTCTGTATTACACTCAAGTAGTAACATAATGATATGTGCCGAAATATTGTTGAAAACAAGAAACCGCTGAAGACGGTAAGGCCGGATTGTCGGCAATTTGACCTTGAAAATCGACAAACTAAGGTCAAGGTCAAAGTAACAATAGAAATCAATAGAACTTGTTACTGGTTACCTTCAGGCAAAGTTTCAAGTTTGCAACCCTTTCTTGTGCTGAGATTTTGCTTAACCAGAAACTTTAACCATTTTGCCTAACCTAAAACTTTAACCAAAATGTTGACGGACAGACAGACAGACAGACAGACGGACATCGCCAATCTATAGACCGGAATTGCTTAAGCAATCCGGCCAATGAAGCGTTTTTTATGAGCTTGAATTTTTTTATTTTCAACTAAAGGTATATAGTAATTGGGTAAATGTAATTATTGGTTTAGAAAGATTGTAACACTATGAACCCTAAATCACCATTGCAAAATGAGGCAAAGCAGAACCGCCCCCGATGGCCATGTTTTTCAACCAATCGACATGGTTGGAAGGAATCTGAAAGAGATTCAAAGACAACACAGATGTTTTCATATTATTTCGGCAATATAATTCAATTTTGTTAACAAGAGGGCCATGATGGCCCTTGAATCGCTCACCTGATTTTTTATTTTTTTTTCACTTTAGCTATATAAGCCTCGCCCCCTGGCAGCCAGTTTCCGACCAATCAACTTGGCTTGAAGGAATCTGATAGAGGGTCACCCTAGGAACATTTCTACAAAATTATTTGAAAGTCGGCCAGATACTTTTGGAGGAGAAGATTTTTTAAGTTTTCACTATAGCCATATAATGCAAAATAGCCCTGCCTACTGGCGGCCATGTTTTTTGACCAATCAACATGGCTTGAAGGAATCTGAAAGTGGGTCATCCAAGGAACATTTCTACAAAATTATTTGAAAATCGGGCCGACACTTTTGGAGAAGAAGATTTTTTAAGTTTGCACTATAGCCATATAAGGCAAAATAGCCCCGCCCCCCCCATGGCGGCCATGTTTTTCGACCAATCAACATGGCTTGAAGGAATCTGATAGAGGGTCACTTAAGAAACATTTCTACAAAATTATTTGAAAATCTGCCAACCAATTTGGGAGAAGAAGAATTTTGAATTTTTTTCGGTTTCGTTGCCATGGAAACCAGAATTTTGCATGGATCCCAAAAATTTGAAGGAATTCTGGTGAGGTCAATGAGCGGATGCTTTCTGTGAAGTTTCATCCCAATTGACCCGCTGGTTACTGAGGAGAAGATGTTGAAGATTTTTTAAGTTTTCAATTTGGCCATATAAGGCAAAATAGCCCTGCCCCCTGGCGGCCATGTTTTTTGACCAATCAACATGGCTTTAAGGAATCTGATAGAAGATTACCCAAGGAACATTTCTACAAAATTATTTGAAAATCGGCCTGACACTTTTGGAGAAGAAGATTTTTTAAGTTTGCACTATAGCCATATAAGGCAAAATAGCCCCGCCCCCCCTGGCGGCCATGTTTTTCGACCAATCAACATGGCTTGAAGGAATCTGATAGAGGGTCACCCAAGGAACATTTCTACAAAATTATTTGAAAATCGGCCTTACACTTTCGGAGGAGAAGATTTTTTAAGTTTTCACTATAGCCATATAAGGCAAAATAGCCCCGCCCCCCCTGGCTGCCATGTTTTTCGACCAATCAACACGGCTTGAAGGAATCTGATAGAGGGTCATCCAAGGAACATTTCTACAAAATTATTTGAAAATCTGCCAACCAATTTGGGAGAAGAAGAATTTTGAAGTTTTTTCGGTTTCGTTGCCATGGAAACCAGAATTTTGCATGGATCCCAAAAATTTGAAGGAATTCTGGTGAGGTCAATGAGAGGATGCTTTCTGTGAAGTTTCATCCAAATTGACCCACTGGTTACTGAGGAGAAGAAGTTGACGCACGACGGACGACGGACGCCGGACAAAAGGCGATCACAATAACTCACCTTGAGCAAAGCTCAGGTGAGCTAAAAATAAACTATGAGCAAGGACGTTAATTGTAGCATTATGCTGCTGCATATTAAAACTCCACTGTAAAGGAGAACACGCATTTCTGGGTTCGTGAAAAGACACTTATCCATACCTCTAGCTCCATGAATTCTCCTAACTGATCCACTTGGTCTACATGAACACGAGTTTGCCCAACCATGTATAACAGTCTCGTCTTCTTCACTTTGCCTCGTATACCTAAAGCTTTTCCAAGAGTTTCCTGCAAACAAGAAATCAACATCAATTATTCGTGCAAAAAGCTTCCAAGTACAATGTTAACATGATTTCAAGTCGACCAAACTTCAAAAACTCTTTCTCCGATTTGCTCTGAAAAAGTCTGTTGCAAATTATGTGCAACACTTGAAAAAGGTATACACTGTTGAAAACCATGACAAGAACAACTCCTTTTCCCAGATGTGACTGTAAAGATTAACCATTTGAGTTTCAAACATACATGTTATCTGCAGCAGAATAAAAAGGAATTATTGAATAGTTGAGAACATATTGACAAATATAAAATGAGACTGCTCATTATGAGCAATTTCTGCCTTTGACACAATGTTTTCAGAATTCATCTACTGCAGATGTGTCAGAAAGTCTCTATATGTGGGGAAATGTTTAAGAAAGTATTATGGAAGAAATACCCTTCGATTGTAAAGAAGGATTACCTCCAGACTGTCTGGATCCTCTATCAACGTCACATTATAGTTACTAAATTTGGGACCAGCTTGATCACTTCTCTGATAAAATATAAGCTGAGCTGTGGCATCCTGCAACAGAATCGCAAATATACAAAATTATATAACATGTTAATTTATTTATTTGAATTTTAAGCAGATTTCAACAGTATTTAACTTATATCACTGCAACTGAGCATTTATTCATGATCCCTGGGTCACATATCAGCACTCTTACTTACCCAAGGGTACTCCACAACGAATGGTATATGTGGGGATCAAATTCGGGATGCCCTGTCCTTATTTCCCTGCTCGAACCACTTACTCTAAATTATGAACTAAAAAACCTACCTTAGTGTATATACAATACATGTGAAGATAAAGATCATCTACTTGCATGCCTACATGTATGCAATCAGATGTAAATTCACAAAATGATGGTGTGAAGTTTCTCCAATCATTCACAGACATAATTTGCAAATAGATTCAGATAAAACTGAGTGCATGTGTAGGTTGATCTAGATCTGCACTGGTTACCATAAAAGTTGGTTTAATAAGGAAAAGCATGTCTCACATGTAATGTGCAATGTAATTATAGAGACCAATTGCTCTGATTGAGCATAAGCTTTTTAGCTTATATATGCCCATTTGATAGTGTACACTGTATCATGTACAATCATCTGACAATTGCAGATCAATTCAAGAGACAAAAATTAGATACATGGGAATCTGGGTTCGATACCCAAGCTCTTCACGAAAACATCCTTTGGTTCTTTAACATGCTCAGTGTATAGCACTGATAAATGTGAGGCAATTTTTCCTGGAAAGGACCAATACTTGACCTCTAATTGAGTGGGAAAAACTTAAAAGCACCACAGCAAAATCCAGAACCCTGACAGTGATTTGAACCCAAGACCTCTGAATTGATATCACAAAGAGAGATATGTTAGTAACACCAGTGAGACTACAATTCACAATTTGTCAGAAATTACATCTTTGTCTATCAATCCCTTTTACAGACAGCATTTGACATATTTCACTTTTGAGGGGGGGATGTTTTAATTTCGTCAATAGTCATGAGAAAATGAGAACTCCAGTGAGGACCAAAAACAAGTTAACCCTTTCCCTCATATAGACACTTTCTGACGCCTCTGCAGCAGACAGCTTTTTGAAAACATAGTGACAAAAGAAGAAATTGCACAAAATGTTTAATTTCTCCTTTTGCCACAATGTTTTCCACTTTTTGTCATATGTTATCCGTTTAATTATGGAGATTTTCTATGTTTTGACAAAATACGTTCAAAGTCTTCTGCAGAATTGTCATATATGAGGGAAAGGGTTAAAATAAATATAATGTATTACATTATTGCCAAATAAATGAGCAGGAACTGCGAAGTCTGTGAAAGAACAAGAGCAATAACTTTGCTATGAATAAATTCACTAATAAAATTTGAACTTTGGTATCTTGTGACATAACTGTTCACAACTACCTGTCAAAAAACATCTTAACACTTTTCCACATGCAGGCTTTTGAAAATGTTCAAATAACTCATAATGACATACACTTTCATTACTAGAAATTTTCCATACTTAATCTTTGGCGATAATCAAAGAAGACATTAACCATTTCCCTCATACAGATGCTTTCTGACGACTCTAAAGCAGGCGACTTTTGAAACATGGTGGCAAAAGAAGAAATTGTTCATGATGAGCACGATGAGCACACAATGTTTTCCAATTTAAGTCATTGTTATCTACATTTAATTAGAGATTTTTCATTTTTTGACAAAATATATTCAAAGTCATCTGCTGCATATTTCTTGTATGTGGGAACGGGTTAAGTAAAGACAGATTAATACTGTCTGTTATAAAAAAAAAAACAGCAGCTAAAAACTTTGAAAACAGGGAGAAATGAAAAATCTCTATAAATCAGAGAGTAATTACTGAACAGAGTTGAAAACATTCTGAGCAAGGTCTTCTTTTGCCACAATGTTTCCAAAAATCGTTTGTCGAAGATGTGTCTATATGTGGTAAAATGGCAAGATAACTTTGGCAATTACCAAAGAGGTTATTGGACAATCGGTATTATATTACACAGTGAAAGTGAAAGTAGGGATTATTTCGAGGGAAACCAACAAATTATGAAATATATATATATTCCTGATCTATCGACCCAATTATAACCCTTTAACCCTTTCCCACATATCACAAATCTGAAGCAGACTACTTTGGAAACATCTAGGCAATACATGTTTATGGAAAATCTCTATTAATGAAAGTATAATTATTGAATAAAGTTAACATTGTGGCAAAAGGAGAAATAGCTTTGAAGCCAATTTGCCTTTTTCTCCAATTTTCAAAAAAAAAAATTGAACTTGTAAAATGAAACTTGAAAAATCCCTAAACTTGTCAAATCAACCTAAACCCTTCACTGATACAGTCCATAATTCATATCTGCAGCGGACGACTTTTGATTACATTTTCGGACTTAACTTTAATTTTAAGGTTGGGGATTAAAATTTATTCTTTCTATTTTAATGATGTGTCGCAATAGGCAAAGGGTTTTGAGCATATACCTTCATAGATAACATTTAACCCTTTCCCTCATACGACAATTCTGCAGCAGACGACTTTGAACATATTTTGTCAAAAAGTAGAAAATCCCTAGAATTGAATGGATAACCTATGACTAAAAGTGGAAAACATTGTAGCAAAAGGAGAAATTGCACGTTCTGTGCAATTTCTTCTTTTGTCACTATGTTTTCAAATAGCCGTCTGCTGCAGAGGCTTCAGAAAGCGTCTTTATGAAGGAAAAGGTTAAAGATGTGGTATGTGTTTAAGTAACACGTTCCAACATGCAGACGCATTTGACACATCTGCAGCAGAAAACTTATACAACAATGTTTTCAACTCTATTCAATAATTACCGTTATAAATTGTCCATATTTTTGCAGCAAAGAAGTTTTTAAAATTGTGTGTAGATTGACATTGAATGTGGTGAAGGCTTATCCATAGAACTATTTATAGTGAAGACACAACTGCATTCCTTACACAATTCATTTCAATGACAAATCATTTATGGGATAGCAGAGTTTACTGCATGCTCTTGGTTTCTAATGTCCCATGTTTCATGATTAACCCTTTCCCTCATATAGACGCTTTCTGACGCCTCTGCAGCAGACAGTTTTTTGAAAACATAGTGCATGAAAGTTTGAAGTGCATTTTATAAGTGTTTTTTTTTTTAATTATCTGCGCTCTTCTAACAATGTTTCACAAAACCTATACATGAATAAGAGGATACTGGCAACATTTGATCAGTTCTTCGAGAAAATTTTGATGGAGTTGATTACATATAATATTAGGAAAAGAAGAAATTGATTATTTTAATATCAAAGGCAATTTCTTCTTTTCCAGAAATTGTTTAAGTTGTATCTATTGCAGAGGCATTAAAAGTAATTAGTATCATGTATGATGTAAAGGATTAACCTTTTCTCACATATAGATATTTTCTCTGAAGCAGACAACTTTTAAAAACATTGTGACAAAAGCTGAAATTGCTCAAAACAATGAATTTTTCCTTTTGTCACAATGTGTTCAACTCTTTTCTATAATTAAATTTCCATTTATAGATATTTTTGTAACTTTGCTCTGTTTTTTATAAAAGTTGTATACTGCAGACATGTATGTTGGAAAGGATTAACCAACATAAAACAGATATGCAAACTTATATGCCTTGACAAAAAAGGAACTCTCTATAGAGTTGAAGGTTTACTAATAGTGAAACAAGTTGAAAACTTTCTGGCAAAAGGGAAAAATTGCTTGTTTTGAGCAATTTCTCCTTTTGGCTCAATGTTTTGAAAGGTCTATATGTGGGAAAGTGTTAACTCTTTCCCTCATACGACAATTCTGCAGCAGACGACTTTGAACATATTTAGTTAAAACATGGAAAATCTCTATAGTTGAATGGATAACCTATGACTAAAAGTGGAAAACATTGTGTCAAAAGGAGAAATTGCATGTTTTGTGCAATTTCTTCTTTTGTCACTATGTTTTCAAACGGCCGTCTGCTGCAGAGGCGTCAGAAAGTCTATATGAGGGAAAGTGTTAAACAACCTGTAATTTTCTTAGTTTTAGCCTCCCATTTGGCACGACAAAAAATATGTCTTCCTGTTTGATAACAGTTCCTTGTTGTCCGCTCAAATTTTGTGCTATCGTCTTTAGCTCCTCAAACTTGCTCACTTTGGCTTTTATTTCTACATTGGATGGCATGATGATGTGCTTTTTAGCTCTGAAAAAAAAATTCATTGTGAAAATCATCTTGAAATGCACCAATCTTTTCTTAAATCCTATTCCACATTGAAAGAACCTGAAGCAGAGGACTTTGAAACATCTGTTGGAAAATCTCAGAATAGAGACTTACTTAAGATATCATATGTGGGAAAAGGAGAATATATTCATTTTCACTAGTAGCAATTTCTCCTATTCCAACAATGCATTAAAAATGTGTCTGCTGTAAATGCATCAAAAGATAATGTCTATCCATCTACACAGGGTGAGCCTGATCTACAGTAAGTGGGAAAAAGTTAACTCTTTTAATGACAAGTGTGTTTGAATGTTCTTAATTTTGCCATATAAAACATGATTATATTATTGTTTTGCAATTTAACAAGATAAACATGTTATAGTAGAGCTCTATGTCCCTGTTGAACTATAGCAGACAAAGTAAATAAATGTATTGTTCATGTCAAAAATTGCACTATTGAAATCGGTGCCGAAAGACAAATATGATATTTTCCTCCTTTTTCATGAGTGACGACTGATTAAAAATTACTAGATCTACAGTATATTAAGGAGGAATTAGACATGGCTTGATCAAAGTTAATTGTTCAACTCTTTCCAACATACAATATTACATTCTGCAGCAGACGACATATTGAAAATCTATAAAGGTAAAAGAAAGCATCGAAACATTGTGGGAAATGGAGTAATTGCTCATTATGAGCCAATTCTCCATTTGCAACATTGTTTTTATGTTGCATATGCGTCTTCACGTGGTAAAGGGATAACCACTTGCATGTTCAAGCGACAATGAATCACACGTTGGGTTATTTTACAATTCAATCATGGGTATCCTAAATAAAATACTGTTTTTGTCAACCCTCAAATTGTATCTAATTGATGAACCTTAACCGACCTCTGAAGGTTAGTTTTGTCACTTACTTTAGAAATTAACAACTTCAAAATGCGAAGAAATCGAATGTTAAAACTGATAAGTTGTCTATATGTGGCTTCAAAATGCATGCCCTTAACAAAGAAACATTATGACAAAAGTGCTACCTAGATCATATGTCTTATGCCTTCGATTTTCCCTCCCAGTTTGCGATTGGCTGATCCAACTTCAGAAGACAAAACCGAAGTACTTTGAAATAATAATCCGCCGAAAAAAAAAATAGTTGATCTTATGTTTGAGATTTTCTTTTAGAAGTTAGATATTATAGACAAGTCATAAATAAAGTGATATTTTTTTCAAGTAATAGATTCCCAAATATGTTAATGCGGTAGTATGCTCGACATCGTGTAAGAACTATTTTTAGAATATTTTGTTTCGACCAAATCACATCTTCAATGCAGACTTGGATTTTCCAAGAGGAACAAGGAGACAGGTATAAATTTCTTGAATTTCGTTTTCCGCAATGGAACAGTGACAGATATTTACACAAACACCGATAAAATATGTTGATCTATCGATTCGTGACAAGAGGCCATCGTTTGTCACGCATTTTATTATTATTTTTTATTTGAAACTGAATGAGGTCAGTGATCGGTAAGCCGGTGAAGAGGTATATCCATTATCGGGTAATTAATCCCGTACATATAAATAATTAGTTTGTATTGATATTCCAGTGTATTATTTTCCGTTGTTAGATTGTCATTTATTCTACATGTTTTGGTATGAATTTCAGATACGATGAATATACATTCTGTGCAATATTGTAAACAGACACCATTTTGAATGAACCAGTGACCTACATTGCGTGCTGTCATTTTGGTTTTCTGTAGGTCTAGACAGGGTAGTGATTTCTTTATGATCATTAAGAAAGACAAATACAGTACGAATGTCATTGATATGTTCTGTCTTCTATTGAAAGAGAAATTACGAACATGTGTTTATCTATAGAGGCTAGCTGTCATCTGATAACAAAACAAAGATAAAAGCTCACATGTAACAACATAATTTACCTTGTGCATACATGTATTGTGTGTGAATGAGTTCAACAAGGTCAATCTCGAGAATGGTATACTTTTCCCACTTGCAACAAATAACAAATAATCGGCAGACAAATTCAAAAACTATTTGGCAAAATATGAAAAACGTCAATAAATAAAAGCATTATAGTTTTATACTATGATTAAGAAATGGAGTTGAAAACATTGTTGCAAAAGGACATATTGCTCATGCTTTTGTCACAATGTTTTCATATGCCGTCTGAAGCTCTGCTGTTATTATAGATGTGTGTAATTAAGTTAACAATATTTACACATGCTTGTTAAATATAGATTATACATAATATACATAATCTATAAATGATATTAAAATGAATGGTTACAAAACTGCACATAAACTATTTTTATCATTTTGCTTTTTTTTTCCTTTCTCAGAAACAGACAAAGATGGGAATTGAAAGTGGTGGCAGAGGTGTTCCTTCAACAGGAATGACGGCATCAGAGCTGTGTGAGAATGATGACTTGGCCAATGGTGTAGTTTTAGATGCATATCTTGGTTTTACCACACACAAGATGAATACAAAGTAATGTAACTTTTGTAATCAAACTATTTTCTTTTTAGACTAACGTATGTATATAAGCTTTTTGTGAAATGCCATGGGGTCTTAGAAGATGAGTAAACAGTGAAGATTCAGCCTCGCCTGAGCCTTAAATGGCCGACTATAACTGTAACAGTGATTGGAGATAAAGATACCAAATAATCTTTTTTGTGGTCAGAAAAAAAGGCGAGAAAAAATTCAGTTATAATGAAGACAAATTGACAGAATGAATTTTTATAAAAAATATCAGATTCAACCAACCGAAATGTTTCTTAATTCATCAACTTGAGATTTTCTTTGCATAAACTATTTTTTACAACTTCCAACTTGGGTGTTCATTTAGCACATGCACATGTTAATGCTTTGATCTCAAGCATTTTTTTGTGATCAGAATGTCTGATAAGTACAACACATTATTATTCAAAGTGTTTAATTTATTTGGCAACAAGAAAAATGTACAGAATCAAAAAAATCTTCACATAATCCCTTAACTAGTTATGTTTCATTTCAAGCCAAGCGGTCCATTACATATTTAGCTGGAATTGCAAACCTGTCCATGCGTGCCTTTGTATGACTGTTTTGTGTGAATTCAAAGCGCGCAATAACCAGTTACCTAATGTGTAGCTAACCTGTACACACTTAAAATGACTGGTGTTATGTTTTGATTCTAAGTTGTTTACAAAACAGACAACTCTGAAATTCATTGATGTTTTTAAATTCATGAACCCCCTCCTAATGTTTTTTTTCAAATTTAGACGCAAAATCCTGCATTCTGAGGCATACCTAGTGTGAAAATGAATCTTTGAAAATAGCATTTTTTAAAGGAGAATTTTTATTATTTCCCATAATTTTGACAATTTTGTTTTTGATTTAGCGATATAGAATCTTTAAAAGAATGTGATTTCAAGATCGATAGAACCTCTTATATTAAATATTACAATCTTTAATATTTGTTACAGGGCACTGAAAACTTATATGTCTATGACAAATTCATTCTCTCATGCGACATTTCTGCAGCCGACGACTTTGAACATATTTTGTCAAAATAGAAAATCTCTATAATTGAATGGATAACCTATGCCTCTTGTGTACTGGGATAACCTATGACTTAAATAAAGTGGAAAACATTGTATCAAAAGGAGAAATTGCACGTTTTGTGCAATTTCTTTATTTGTCACTATGTTTTCAAAAAGCCGTCTGCTGCAGAGGCGTCAGAAAGTGAACAAAAAAATAATAAGATGTTTAAAGTGAAATATTGTTTTCACAAGTTGGAAAATACCACTCATATAAAATGTATCACATTAAAAAAACCTTTAATTTTGTATGACCTTTTCATATCTGTAAGGCTCACACCACTATGATCGCACTTGTGAAAGATGTGTTATTATAATATGCTTGTATTATTATTTATATCATAATCAGATTTAGACAGGTTGATTTTTGTTTGGAAAAGATTTTTTCTGTGAATAAAATAAATAGAGAACAATTCTTGCAACTGTGTTTGATTTTTTCAATTTGTAAATAACACTCATTTCACTCAACAGACAGTCCATCATCATTCATGAGCTATAATCTTCTCAGTCTGTCTCTGAGACAAAGTTTACATGCAATCCTCATCCTCATCTGCTGCAGAATTGCCGTATGAGGGAAAGGGTTAAAGAATGGCCTTCTCCTTGTATTAACTTTTTTTTTTTTGAATAGAAATACGCAAAATAATAAGCATTTTTGGGGTTGCAATGGGCAGTAAAGTGACATAATCTTTAGGTTGATAAATGGGCAGAAAAATGACAAAGTCCAACTTTAAAAAAAATTTGGGCAGCACTTCCCCTACAAATTATACATTTTTTCCCCCAAACCACATGATCCCGGACCAAATTAAGAAAGGAAATCAAGAAAGAAAAAGAGAGGTGTGGGGCAGGTTCATTTATAAATATGATATGAAACCATACACCATCTCAAGCTTACGATAGAGAAATTATAAACACAAATTATACCACAAACCTTCGGTTGATATTTATCCTCGGGGAACACTCTGCTTTTCTTAATAATTCATTTCAAGGACAAAAATATGAAATTTTGGGAAGGATTCTCAACCGGCGTAACTTTTCAAAATAAACATGAACAAAATTTAACGTCTTGTCAAAATCGATCGAAACTGCGAAACGTGTTCAAATAAACAATAACAACTTCATGCCATGCAATCAATGTTTTTTTTTTTATTAAATTCAATAATTACACACACACCTTTCCTATGTTTTGACTGAGAAGAGAAATAGTCGTCAAGTGTCCACTTCATCTTCACGGATGATCATGCCATGTGTTTTCATTTCATATGCATTGAAAATAGTGCGTCACTCAAGGGTCATATTATTGTTGTGAATTATTTGTTCGTAGTAGATTTCCAAATAAGGAGATGTTTACTACAGCTTTAAGAAAGCGCGCGATAAAATGTCACGTGATACGTTTGCCCGCGAAAATGTCACGTGGTTTTATAGCGCCTCTCGATTGGATGAAGCCCTTCTTTTAACTGTCTCGCGAGATTACAAGTTAGCATAGGAAAATGTACACTGAGTGATCACGTGGTCAACATACTAGCTACAGTATTTGAGTGAGTTATTTATAGAAATGTATACACATCTAGTATTTCACCATACTATCCATCGATGCATAATATTTTCATGGTTGTTAGACTAACAACAGTAACAACAAGCATTTCAGATCTTAACATGCTCAAAAGGTTTTGATACTCGACACCGCGATTTTCTTTTCAATTTTTTTTTTTTCAATTTGCAACATTTGAACCGGCCAGGAAATTGTTTGAAACGGTCAATTTGGCCGGCAGCCGGTTCTTACGGAGAACACTGAATATGAAACTGTGGTGACAATCAAAGTTATTTGCCTTACACAGGTATCAACCTCCAAAAAAGAAAGTTCAGGAAGAATGCAAGATAATTATCGAGAGATTCAAGCAACATCAAATCTATGACAAAGCCTACAGAGAGATCTTATCTTTAGAATTAACGAGGAGCACATTGATTGACAAAGATCAGAGACAGCAAAATATCATTAGAGATCATGTACGTGAAACTTACTTTTTTCTTATATGCAATAGCAGACATACTTTGATGGATATGCAGCAGACGACTTGAAAATTTTGCGGGGGGAGGAGAAATAATGAGCTATTTTTCTTTGCCACAGGGTTTTTCTACAGATGCGTCAACATGTGAGAAAGAGATAATGTTTGTGACTTTCAGTTTGTAAGGCAATTATAGGCTTGCGAGTTTTTATATCAGGTTTTATCAACAGGAAACTTTCCATACATTTGACGAATCTGTTATTTACTTGATACAACTTTCTTTGAGACATATGCTCTGAAAACAACTTAAGAATACAATGTAAAACAGTCATCAAAATTCACACTTGACTGGTGAAATGTTTCTGTGAGACGGAGGAACTTTACAAGCAGTTTATAATAAAAACATGATTTCTAGCTTTTCGGGCAAATAAGTGGCTGTAAAAACTGGAAATAAAGTTGAAACACAACTTGAAAACATAGTGGGAAAAGGAGATTGCTCATGTTGAGTAATTTCTCTTTATGTTTCAATATTTCAAAATTTGTCTGAGTAACTGGCATCAATTGTCATTTGAATGAGGGATTACTTATAAACTATATCATTATTTGTCATAATTGGCTACCATCAATTAACCCTTTCTGATGCCTCTGCAGCAGATGGCTTTTTGAAAACATTGTGACAAAAGAAGAAATTGCTCAAAAGGAGCAATTTCTCCTTTTGCCACAATGTTAACTTATGTATTGAACAGACAGGTTACACAACTCTTCAGCTTTTGAAGGCCATGTAAACTTTCATATGTTTCAGATATGTCGATATTTGAAAATGTTTGATGAAACATCCGGATTTGAGATTTTGCCATGCAGGAGATATGCGATGGAAGGTCATATTGGAGGAAAGATTTGTGCTTCTAAGGAATGGTAAAGTATTTGTTTGCCAGTCATTTGAATAATAAGCACCTCTACCTGTTCCTATAAAAACTACTCCTTCACAAGGAAGAAGTAGCTTTAAGCCTTTCCCGATGGCAGACGCATTTTGATGCATTTGCAGATGACTTTTGGAGAAATTGCTGATTATGATAGGTGTCAATGGTAATCACATTGCAAAAGTCTGAAACCTGAGAAGTTAAAGTGTTTGTCTTGGTTGGTCTGTTTTTAGCTCACCTGAGCTTTGCTCAAGGTGAGTTATTGTGATCGCCTTTTGTCCGGCGTCCGTCGTCCGTTGTGCGTCGTGCGTCAACTTCTTCTCCTCAGTAACCAGTGGGTCAATTTGGATGAAACTTCACAGAAAGCATCCTCTCAATGACCTCACCAGAATTCCTTCAAATTTTTGGGATCCATGCAAAATTCTGGTTTCCATGGCAACGAAACCGAAAAAACTTCAAAATTCTTCTTCTCCCAAACTGGTTGGCAGATTTTCAAATCATTTTGTAGAAATGTTCCTTGGATGACCCTCTATCAGATTCCTTCAAGCCGTGTTGATTGGTCGAAAAACATGGCCGCCACGGGGGGGGCTATTTTGCCTTATATGGCTATAGTGAAAACTTAAAAAATCTTCTCCTCCGAAAGTGTAAGGCCGATTTTCAAATAATTTTGTAGAAATGTTCCTTGGGTGACCCTCTATCAGATTCCTTCAAGCCATGTTGATTGGTCGAAAAACATGGCCGCCAGGGGGGGCGGGGCTATTTTGCCTTATATGGCTATAGTGCAAACTTATAAAATCTTCTCCTCCAAAAGTGTCAGGCCGATTTTCAAATAATTTTGTAGAAATGTTCCTTGGGTGATCCTCTATCAGATTCCTTCAAGCCATGTTGATTGGTCAAAAAACATGGCCGCCAGGGGGCGGGGCTATTTTGCCTTTTATGGCTATAATGAAAACTTAAAAAATCTTCTCCTCCATAAGTGTCAGGCCGATTTTTAAATCATTTTGTAGAAATGTTCCTTGGGTGACCCTCTATCAGATTCCTTCAAGCAATGTTGATTGGTCGAAAAACATGGCCGCCAGGGGGCGGGGGCTATTTTGCCTTATATGGCCAAAGTGAAAACTTAAAAAATCTTCAACATCTTCTCCTCAGTAACCAGTGGGTCAATTGGGATGAAACTTCACAGAAAGCATCCTCTTAATGACCTCACCAGAATTCCTTCAAATTTTAGGGATCCATGCAGAATTCTGGTTTCCATGGCAACGAAACGAAAAAGACTTCAAAATTCTTCTTCTCCCAAACTGGTTGGCAGATTTTCAAATAATTTTGTAGAAATGTTCCTTGGATGACCCTCTACCAGATTCCTTCAAGCCATGTTGATTGGTCAAAAAACACGGCCGCCAGGGGGGGCGGGTCTATTTTGCCTTATATGGCTATAGTGAAAACTTAAAAAATCTCCTCCTCCGAAAGTGTCAGGCTGATTTTCAAATGATTTTGTAGAAATGTTCCTTGGGTGACCCTCTATCAGATTCCTTCAAGCCATGTTGATTGGTCGAAAAACATGGCCGCCAGGGGCGGGGGCCGGGCTATTTTGCCCTATATGGCTATAGTGCAAACTTAAAAAATCTTCTACTCCAAAAGTGTCGTCCCGATTTTCAAATAATTTTGTAGAAATGTTCCTTGGATGACCCACTTTCAGATTCCTTCAAGCCATGTTGATTGGTCAAAAAACATGGCCGCCAGTAGGCAGGGCTATTTTGCATTATATGGCTATAGTGAAAACTTAAAAAATCTTCTCCTCCAAAAGTATCTGGCCGATTTTCAAATAATTTTGTAGAAATGTTTCTAGGGTGACCCTCTATCAGATTCCTTCAAGCCAAGTTGATTGGTCGGAAACTATGGCTGCCAGGGGGCGAGGCTTATATAGCTAAAGTGAACAAAAAATAAAAAATCAGGTGAGCGATTCAAGGGCCATCATGGCCCTCTTGTTTTGTGTATTTATTAATTTTGATATTCAAAATCATTATGAAAGCCCGACTTCTCCTGTCTATAGTTTGAAGAAAAATATCATAAAATCAATACTGTTTTGTATATAGACACAGCATTCTATGCCATAAACTTTGATAAAGGAGATTGCTCAGGAACTCTCATTCTAAAATCCTTATTTCACCCTTAAATTGTTTGTTATTGGTATTCAAAAGAACTGTCTTACTTAGAGGATTTTTTTGAGTACCTACAACGTTTGGTTTGGTTTAGTAATAAAAGAGATATTGTGGGAAAAGGATAAGTTTTAATCTAGACCTCATTCTAAAATGGAGTTACAACTTACGATGGTTTATAACCTATTTTTAGGAAAAAACATGAAAAGATAGAGATGTTGATTGGTTGTATAGCTGAGCTTACAGAGGAAGATGAACATAAGTTACTGACTCCGGGGCACAATGACTTCAGTGTGATGTTTTCTTGTCGGAAAAACTGTGCTCAGCTTTGGCTTGGTCCTGCCTCTTTTATCAATCATGACTGCCGACCAAACTGTAAGGTAGTGTATCATTTACTGAACCAATTAACCCTTGCCCTGGTAAACACTACGTTTGATGCCTTTGCAAGGAAAGGAGCAAGTACCCAAAAAGCGCACACTTTCTCCCATTTCTACAATATATTCAACTATATATATATATATATATAAAAAAAAGATTTTTTTTATATAACATCCCCACATGTTTTGAAAGAAGTTTATAATATAACTTTGATATTGTATCATAAAGCTAATTAAAGAATCTTGGCAGACTGGAAATAAATTAATGATGGGGGGAAAATGAAGTTTAAGTTTTGAGGCAAAGTACATATATACTTTAAATACTGTTTTTACAAATGTTCAAACTTCTCCATTCTTTATGATAGGTGTCAATGGTAATCACATCGCAAACATCTGAAACCTGCGAGGTTAAAACTTTTGTCTCAGTTGGTCTTTTTTTTTTGTGTATATTAATTTTGATATTCAAAATCATTATGAAAGCCGACTGCTATTGTCTACCACTGTCTACTGGCAATTTCAAAAGTCATCTTTATGTTGGCCCAGTGTTGGGTAACTAACAGTTTGACACCATTTATCAGTTTACTTCAAGATCGGACTGCACACCTGGCAGTAATGGTTTATCTATCCCAGACTCCCAGTTCACAAATGCCTAAAACTTGAGACAAATAAAAAAAAAACAGCCCCAAGTTACTGACAATGACTACATTTGATAACTCAATGCAGACAACTTTCAAAACGAGCAAAATTTCCTTTTCCCACAATGTTTTTAAACATTTAAAATAAAAATATTTTTTTTGATGTACCTGTTGTAGTGATTTTAACCATACATTTTTCATAGCAGATAAATGCAATTTTTAAAACAAATAAATGTTATGCTATTATTTTATTGTAACAGTTTGTTTCCACTGGACGAGATACAGCATGTGTAAAGGTACTTAGGGACATAAAGGATGGTGAGGAGATAACCTGTTTCTATGGGGAGGATTTCTTTGGTGACAGCAACAGTTTGTGTGAATGTGAGACTTGTGAAAGGTATCTTTATAATTTTTTAAAGTTCATTGGCTCATGATTTGTACAGGGAGTGATGCTCAAGGTCTTCTGAGAAATGGTACACTATTGTACAGTTTAGATATCATTTCGCAGAAGAAAGAGTGATATTACCTAGAACAAATCACAGACCTTTTTAAAAAATATATATATATATTATAATAATTTAAAATAAAAAACAAAACTTTATTTAAATGTTAAGTTAAGTTTGTTTATATCCATATTTGGGCATTGACTTTGTCATGGTAGGAGTGACACCTGTGTCTCAAGACACAAATATGCTTGTCCGCAAATTTGTATGTGATAAAGCGTCATTAAATAATAAATAAGATCTCTCATCAAATCCAATTACCTGTGACATACAATTTAGGAAAAGTATGCCCCTTTTGTGACTTAAGCAATTTGAGCAAGTATTTTATTCAAACAGTTATCTTTGCACATGCCTTTAATAGGGTTTATTTCATATTTTCCGATCAAGTCTTTTAGCTTATTTTGATATATTGCTGTAAACTAAAACAAATTGTAACAGTCTTTATTCTGTAAGTCTGATTTGTCACCGGTAGTGCCATAGAATGGAAACAAAGCAATTTTTTAATATACTTTCTTCTACCAGAAACAGAAACATATTTCCATTTTCAATCTATAATGTTAATTAAAAAGTCGGAACTTGTTGGAACAATCCATGGAATTTAAACTTAGCATGTCTAGAAGCACAGAATAGTGATCCGTAGTTATTTTCATCAACATGTAATTTCATCTAGCTTTTTTAGCTCACCTGAGCTTTGCTCAAGGTGAGTTATTGTGATCGCCTTTTGTCCGGCGTCCGTCGTGCGTCAACTTCTTCTCCTCAGTAACCAGTGGGTCAATTTGGATGAAACTTCACAGAAAGCATCCTCTCAATGACCTCACCAGAATTCCTTCAAATTTTTGGGATCCATGCAAAATTCTGGTTTCCATGGCAACGAAACCGAAAAAACTTCAAAATTCTTCTTCTCCCAAACTGGTTGGCAGATTTTCAAATAATTTTGTAGAAATGTTCCTTAGATGACCCTCTATCAGATTCCTTCAAGCCATGTTGATTGGTCGAAAAACATGGCCGCCAGGGGGGGCGGGGCTATTTTGCCTTATATGGCTATAGTGAAAACTTAAAAAATCTTCTCCTCCGAAAGTGTCAGGCCGATTTTCAAATAATTTTGTAGAAATGTTCCTTGGGTGACCCTCTATCAGATTCCTTCAAGCCATGTTGATTGGTCGAAAAACATGGCCGCCAGAGCGGGGCTATTTTGCCTTATATGGCTATAGTGCAAACTTAAAAAATCTTCTCCTCCAAAAGTGTCAGGCCGATTTTCAAATAATTTTGTAGAAATGTTCCTTGGGTGACCCTCTATCAGATTCCTTCAAGCCATGTTGATTGGTCAAAAAACATGGCCACCAGGGGGCGGGGTTATTTTGCCTTTTATGGCTATAGTGAAAACTTAAAAAATCTTCTCCTCCATAAGTGTCAGGCCGATTTTTAAATAATTTTGTAGAAATGTTTCTTGGGTGACCCTCTATCAGATTTCTTCAAGCCATGTTGATTGGTCGAAAAACTTGGCCGCCAGGGGGCGGGGCTATTTTGCCTTATATGGCCAAAGTGAAAACTTAAAACATCTTCTCCTCCGAAAGTGTCTGGCTGATTTTCAAATAATTTTGTAAAAATGTTCCTTGGATGACCCTCTATCAGATTCCTTCAAGCCATGTTGATTGGTCGAAAAACATGGCCGCCAGGGGGGCGGGGCTATTTTACCTTATATGGCTATATTGAAAACTTAAAAAATCTTCTTCTCCGAAAGTGTCAGACCGATTTTCAAATAATTTTGTAGAAATGTTCCTTGGATGACCCACTTTCAGATTCCTTCAAGCCATGTTGATTGGTAAAAAAACATGGCCGCCAGTGGGCAGGGCTATTTTGCCTTATATGGCTATAGTGAAAACTTAAAACATCTTCTCCTCCAAAAGTGTCTGGCCGATTTTCAAATAATTTTGTAGAAATGTTCCTAGGGTGACCCTCTATCAGATTCCTTCAATCCAAGTTGATTGGTCGGAAACTATGGCTGCCAGGGGGCGGGGCTTATATAGCTAAAGTGAAGAAAAAAAAATTAGGTGAGCGATTCCAGGGCCATCATGGCCCTCTTGTTTACTGCTATCATTCAAAAACAATTTGTAATCGGTATGTCTAGCATTACTGTGGTGGTCGCTGCAAGCTTTTAGTTATAAGGAGATAATACACAGTGCATCCATCCTGTTTATGGACCTAATTCACCAACTGTAGAGACAAAGCAGGAGCAACATATAATCTAGATTACTTCTGTTTGATAATTTAATTTTCATGTTATCAAATTGAAGAATGGTCTGCTACTTTTCAGGGAAAAGGCCCAAACGTAAATGTCTGAATGACTGGGGCTTGTTTATATGATATAATTATTTGTTCTTTGTCTACACTGCATTGAATTTTAGAATGTCCTTTTTTTAGCTCACCTGAGCTTTGCTCAAGGTGAGTTATTGTGATCGCCTTTTGTCCGGCGTCCATCGTGCGTCGTGCGTCAACTTCTTCTCCTCAGTAACCAGTGGGTCAATTGGGATGAAACTTCACAGAAAGCATCCTCTCAATGACCTCACCAGATTTCCTTCAAATTTTTGGGATCCATGCAGAATTCTGGTTTCCATGGCAACGAAATGAAAAAAACTTCAAAATTCTTCTTCTCCCAAACTGGTTGGCAGATTTTCAAATAATTTTGTAGAAATGTTCCTTGTATGACCCTCTATATGATTCCTTGAAGCCATGTTGATTGGTCAAAAAACATGGCCGCCAGGGGGGGGCGGGGCTATTTTGCCTTATATGGCTATAGTGAAAACTTAAAAAATCTTCTTCTCCGAAAGTTTCTGGCCGATTTTCAAATAATTTTGTAGAAATGTTCCTTGGATGACCCTCTATCAGATTCCTTCAAGCCATGTTGATTGGTCAAAAAACATGGCTGCCAGGGGGGCGGGGCTATTTTGCCTTATATGGTTATAGTGAAAACTTAAAAAATCTTCTCCTCCGAAAGTGTCAGACCGATTTTCAAATAATTTTGTAGAAATGTTCCTTGGATGACCCTCTATCAGATTCCTTCAAGCCATGTTGATTGGTTGAAAAACATGGCCGCTAGGGGGGGGGGGGGGGGGGGGGGGGGGGGGGCAGGGCTATTTTGCCTTATATGGCTATAGTGAAAACTTAAAAAATCTTCTTCTCCGAAAGTGTCTGGCCAATTTTCAAATAATTTTGTAGAAATGTTCCTTAAGTGACCCACTTTCAGATTCCTTCAAGCCATGTTGATTGGTAAAAAAACATGGCCACCAGGGGGGCAGGGCTATTTTTGCCTTATATGGCTATAGTGAAAACTTAAAAAATCTTCTCCTCCGAAAGTGTCAGGCTGATTTTTAAATAATTTTGTAGAAATGTTCCTAGTGTGACCCTCTATCAGATTCCTTCAAGCCCTGTTGATTGGTCGAAAAACATGGCCGCCAGGGGGGGGGGGGGGGGGGGGGGGGGGGCTATTTTGCCTTATATGGCTATAGTGAAAACTTAAAAAATCTTCTTCTCCGAAAGTGTCAGGCCGATTTTCAAATAATTTTGTAGAAATGTTCCTAGGGTGACCCTCTATCAGATTCCTTCAAGCCAAGTTGATTGGTCGGAAACTATGGCCGCCAGGGGGCGGGGCTTATATAGTTAAATTGAAGAAAAAAAATCAGGTGAGCGATCCAGGGCCATCATGGCCCTCTTGTTTATGATTCTGCTCTAACCATAAATTGAAGGGAAAATCACCTGCACATTTTACCTCTTTATTGCTGATTTATTTGTTTGCTGCTAAATTTGACAAAAGAGATCGACTTTCATAGCAAAAAATAAGGAGGGCCAACATTTTGGTTGAAAACTTGGCAGAATAAAGAAGCACAAAACATATTTTAGTGATATAATTTAAAATACTTTATTGTGGTTGTAAATTCTTGCAGGAAACTTCATTTAAAATGTAGTATTTTGAAATGAATATAATCAACAATGTTAGTGTCTGCTAAAAGTTCTACATGCATTCAAATTCAGTTATATGATTACACATACATGTACATGAAAATGCAGTTTCATTCGGATTACAAGAGAACTCACAGATCGGGTTTTTTTGGATTGCATTATAGTTGTACCAGTATCCAAATATGTAAACATTTGTTCAACAGACCTTTTCATTGAAACAAATATTTGAATAACTCTCTCCATCATTGAAGAAAAAACAATCAAATATTAATAAAATGTTTTTGCTATTTTTCCCTATTCGTAATATGTATAATTACAGACGTAAAATTGGAGCTTATAGACGTACAGATCCAAGAAGTCCAGAGATAGATAAGGGATACAGGCTACGTGACACTGATGATAGACTTCATAGAATGAAGGCACAAGCTGCTCAATATAGATCCAACTTCATCACTGTTAATACAGTAGTTGGGAGCAATGGTAATCAAACTAGTGTGAACATTACATACTCATGAATACAACATTGAGAACATTGCACTCGAAAATTGGTAGATAAGTTCACTGTTGCGTTTGTGAATGTTTGTATAACCAGGTTTGCTATAATTTCCAACCCATAAACAGTCAGAAAGGTACTACATCAACCTATTTTCCAGTGCAGTGGTCTTTTGGCATGCTTAGTTTAGTTAAAACTTATTTATTTAAGATTGAGTGCGAAACAAGCTTTCAGCTTATATTAATCACGCTTGATGTTTGCTTCCCAGGGTCGCAACCAGTACTTATGCTGTATGTGTTGAAATACCTCAAAAGGCTGAACCAGCTGATTACGGGATTCAAACCAGGCGCTTTTGGTACAAGAGGCTTATGCTCTACCGCAGCACCTCATGGCATGCTCGAGTTATCTTCCTCCGAGTTTTTATGTTTTGTGTGTCCCCTGCTAGACCTTCATTTTTCAGTCGTCTGTCCATCATACTTTCACTTGCAGAGGTCCATATCAGGAGGGGATTTACAGCTCTTTTCCCTCACACTATCTCTTATTATCCAACCAAACCTTATGCTGTGGGTACTCAAAAGAATCGTCTCATTGAGACGATTCTTTTGAGTACCCACAATATAGGGTTAGCGGATGAAATAGGGATTTTAGAGCAAGCATAACGCTCCTTATCTAGAGCTCTAGACTTGGTTATAGCTATTTGATACTGGCAGGCGACACATGCGGTGGTATCCTTTTTTTCTGTCAAAGTTTGACAATTACCTAGGCCTGGGAGTATTGTACAGTAGAAATATCTGAACATTCATTGAAGTGCAGAGAAGAAATTTGTTATTGTTGACATCGAATATAGTTATACTATAACCCTTTCCCTCATATAGATGCTTTCTGACCCCTCTGCAGCAGACAGCTTTTTGAAAACATAGCGACAAAAGAAGAAATTGCTCAAGACGAGCAATTTCTCCTTTTGACACAATGTTTTCAACTTTAAGTTAAGTTGACAAAATATGTTCAAAGTCGTCTGCTGCAGAATTGTCGTATGAGGGAAAGGGTTAATAGATTACCTGAACGAATATGGATGGTCTGCATCAGAGGATAAATGTAAAGTTACATTTATACACTGATGCAAACCATGCATATTTTATCATGTAATCTATTAACCCTTTCCCTCATATAGACGCTTTCTGACACCTCTGCGGCAGACGGCTTTTTGAAAACAAAACAAGCAATTTCTCCTTTTGCCACAATTTTCCAGTTTTAGACATAGGTTATCCATTCAATTATAAAGATTTTCTATTTTTTGACAAAATATGTTCAAAGTCGTCTGCTGCAGAATTGTCGTATGAGGGAAAGGATTAAAGTATTACTATTTTTTATGTCAACAATAACAAATTCTCTTATTTATATGGTTATTTTTATCTTCACTATTAATGGAAAGCTCTTCTAAATCTGATCTCTTAGAATGTCTACATTTGATGTCTATATAAAAGTAAATTATCTTGTATTTTCAGAAAACTGGGATGTAAGAGATGGAAATTTGAAAAAGCAAGCACATCTTTTATCTAAGGCGGAATTAAAGCGCCGAGGAATTACGCGTTATGACGCAGAAATTCTTCTTGGGCAGGGCATCAGTCTACCAGAACCCAAGGTGGATCTAGGACTGAAAATCCCAGCCATCATTGTAGAGAACCAGCCAGTTAAAATTGCAGAACTCAGACTGTCACCTAGAAAACACCTGTCATCACAGTCCTATTTGAGTATGGTTGATCAAAATATGCCGTTCATCAAGCAGAAAGGATCAAATGTAAATAAGCTCAGTAATATATCAAATATTAATTTCAATCCATCAAATGCAGCCGGTAGTATAAACAAGCCCACAGTGCAAACTATACCTAAAACTAATAGACGTCCTCCATCTAAATCATTAATTGGTTTTTCAAGACGCAGTAAGAGAAAAAGGCCCTTGAAATCAAAGAAACCTTTAAAAATTGATATAGAAGCAGCATCAATAGTTACAGGAGAAAGTACAGAATCTCACTTTGGCAGTACTACAGGCTATAGGCATAGCCCCAGATTAAAGAACAAGGAATTAACTGAAAATGTCAAAAAGAACCGGACAGAAGTGAACCATAATGACCTGAATCTCATTTCTGGATCCGATGATCCTGAAATATCCTTTAAAATTCATGATAGTCTTGAAGAAAGAAATATTTTTACTCAACTTCAGTATGATGTAGAGGAACTTAAAAACGGCAAAAAGGTGAATTCAGAAAGAAAGCCACAATCCGCCGAGTCCGGAGAAATGCCGTTGTTAATGCCTTATGATTCTGACCCAATCTCCATAACAGCACATAAAGAAACACTAGTCAGCCCGAGACTTAAGTCGTATGATCAAAGTGGATCTGGAAACGTGAGGAACAAAACTGAAAACAAATATCAGAAACAAGTACAGGGTAGTCCATTTGGACAAAACAAACAATCCAAATTGGTTGGTGTCTCTTCACCTGTAAGACAGAGTCCCCGAACCAGAAATAGACCAAATGATGGGCCAAAAAATAACAGTGATAGCTCTGATGTTGTGTCTTGCTCATATACAAATAGTTCTGTTACTCATTGTGAGGATTTAGCTGACCATAATACCTACAGTAAAGAATGTGAAAAAGTTAAAGTCGAGGGCTGTGTACATTCATCTAAGCTAGAACAATCCAATCATCAAAAGAAATCATCAGGGAACAATATAGGCAGCAATGTGTTTGAAAAATTTGCTCCGGGTAATAGTTTGGGTCGAGATGAGGATGACCTAGAATTTGTCGATGTTGAATCAGTAGGAGGTCCAATAGACTCGTATAAGCGGATATTGAACAATGATGCCGACTTAAATGGCTCATCAACAGGCATCATAGGGAAGAAACGAAGACTTAGTTTTGGTGACTGTCAAACCTCAAAGTTTGGTGAGCCAGCTAGTAAAAAGATTCTAGCCCTGAATGAGGACATCAAGAAATATAGGAAACTTTTTGCAAACATTTCTCCAGGGAAACGGGTCCCCAAGATAACAATCAAAATGAGAAAAGATCCAGTTATAATGAAAGAGTTGGAGAATCAAAAGTCGGATCATATTGATGGTGTGCATTTTAAACTTGAGAGTCCTGATACTTCTGTACCGGTCACCCCAGATACAAGTGACCAGAGTGACTCCGATGAGGAAGAAAGTCCGCTTAATTGTACAAAGTTTCGTGTGGATCTCAAAAATGCGAAAAGAGGTGATAGAAAAGGGAAAAAGTCCAGAAATCTGTTTCCCACAGACATCATGAGTATGGCACATGTGACTTGTCCTAAACTAATGAGGATCAAACTAGGGAACAAAAATATAATTGACATCAATATTCCACAACAGAAGTCTTGATGAGAGGTTTCTTTCTAGCTGCAATAAGCAGAGGACTAGATAAGGAGGTGTAAACAGGTCTTTCTTCCATGATATCTCTGTTAGCACTCTTTAAAACCTATGTTGTGGGTACTCAAAAGAATCGTCTCACTGAGACGATTCTTTTGAGTACCCGCAGCATAGGTTTTTGAGGTCAAATAAGGATTTTAGAGTAAGAAAAACTCCCTTTATCTAGAGCTCTGCATAAGTAATCAGTTGTCATTAACTCTTTCCCACATCAGCAGCATACAACTTTGAAAACATTAGCCAAAAATATGTTAACTCTCTATAAATGAACCAACACATATTGAATTAAATTAAAAATCATTGTGGCAAAAGGAGAAGATGTCTTGTGAAGAAAGTGTCTATAGTTGAAAAGAGTTAAATAGTTTCCGAGGCCTGAATTAGATATTGTTAGCGAAATATTTCTTATGGTACAACCAAAACAAATGAAGAGAGTACTCAAAAGATTTGCTTCATTTAGGTACCCACAACATAGGGTTTGGAGGTCAAATAAGGATTTTAGAATGTGTAAATGAATCTAGAGATGTTATGACTTTTTTATGTTCATTCCAGTCAGTATTGATATGATAATGAAACTAGAGCTCTGTTGTTATGACTTTTTAGCTCACCTGAGCACAAAGTGCTCAAGGTGAGTTATTATGATTACCCTTTGTTTGGCGTCTGTCTTGCAACGTCCATGCGTCAATATCTCTGTAACTAGTAGGTCAATTGGTAAGAAACTTCACAGCAAGTGTCCTCACCAAAATTCCTTCAAATATTTTTCATCCATGCAGAATTTTCCTAAGCCGGTTTGATGATTTTCAAATAATTTTGTAGAAATGATCCCTGTGTGACCCTCTATCAACTTCCTTCAAGCTATGTTGAATGGGCGATAAACATGGGTGGCAGGAGTGCAGAGAGCTATTTTGCATAATACGCTTGGGGGGGAAACTTTAAAAATCGACTCCTACGAAAGAATCTGGCTGATTTATAAATTCATTTGTAGAAATGTACCTTGGTGACGCTCTGAGATTCCCTCAAGCCCTGTTGATTGGTCGAAAAACATGGCAGTCAGGGGACTGTTTTTATCTTATATAGCTATAGTGAAAACTTTAAAATACTTCTCCTACGAAAGAATATGGCTTGAAAGAAGAATATGGCACCCCTATGAGATGTTTATTGGTATAAAAAAACATGGCTTCCAGGTTCTGTTTTGCCTTGTGTGACTAAAGTGAAAAAAATATATTCTCTTCCGAAAGTATCGGATTGATTTTCAAATAATTATTTCTTAGGTGACCCTCTTCCTGATTCGTTCAAGCCATGTTTATTGGTCAATATACATGGCCCCCAGCGACTGGGGCTGCTTTACCTTTTATGTCCTTGGTGTAAGATTTAGAAAATTATTTCCAATGAAAAAAAATATCTTGATTTTGAAATACTAGCATACGTACATAAACATTCTGTTGGTGACTTTCTTAATCATCCTTATTTGACCATAGATAGTCAACATAGGGTGTGGGTTATTTCACCTTGTGGCAGTGGTGCTATACTGGTCCTTTTGGGCATCTAGTATTAGCTTACCCGAGTTATTGTGGTTGGCATGGCAAATCACATTGCATAACGCAGGTGATCGATACAGGGCCATCATGTTTATGCTCAGTAATCAAAAGATAATGAAACTTGTCTATGTATGAACCTTTTCCTCAAACAAATTATGAGATTCTCCTGCTGTAGACAACTTAAAGAAGAAAAAAAATTCTGCTGTGTTTAGTTTACTGCAGCTGAATGCTCAGGATGATCTATTCTGATCTTTCTCTGTCTGTCGTCTACCCAAATGCCAAAACTTTAAATTCTTCTCCTCTGATTCTGCTCATCAGATTACAAGATACAAATATTATAATTTGACAGATTGTTTATGAAATTGAGCCTCTACTAAAAAAAACATAACCACCAGGCAGCATCAGAAATGTGGCAAAATGGCAACACTTTGAAATTCTACTTCTATGAACGTGTGTGTCCGATTTTTAAATTATTTACTAGAAATGTTCCATCAGTGACCCTCTTTGTAATTTGTTCAAGATTGGTTGAAACCCATAACGACCAGCTATCACTCTTCTTCTCTGAAAGTGTTTGTCATATTTCAAGATGGTTCTTAGGTGAACCTCTACACTATTTGTTAAAGCCATATTGATTGGTTGAAACCCAAGGTCCAATGCATCAGAAACGGGTAAATTCTCATTGAGTCTGATTCAAAGATTATATGTTAGGAAAGCTCCTTAGATGATTGTCTGCAAAATGGCTTAAGTTATTTTGATTGGTTGAAAATATGGCTGACAGGGACTGGGACTAACTATCCTTGTTATTTTTGTGGTATTACTTGTTACCTTTTTGCTTTCCGCAACTTCATATAAGAATTTCTTATTACAAATGTCCTTTACTGGTTTTCCGTTTCATTTACAGTGTCAACTTCCTGCAGTTTCTTTCTTTGCTATTTAGGGCCATCTTCGTCCTTAACCTTAATTTATTATGATTTGTTTGGAAAACATGCCTTAGCTTAATTAAATTAATCCTTTCCCAGATAAAACAAATCTGCAGCATATGACTTTGAAAACATATTGGCAAAAATGTGAAATATCTCCATAAATCCATTAATCATTAAATAGAGTTGAAAACATTGTGACAAAAGGGGAAATAGCTCATCTTGAGCTCACAATGTTTTCAAAAGTCGTCTGCTGCAATGCGTCGGAATGCGTCTGCAAGTGGGAAAGAGATGATCAGGTAGAAAAAGACCAACGACATCCATGACTGATTGTTTATGCTTTTTTTCATCATGAGAAATTTCTCCTTTTTCCATAATATTTTCAGCCCTTTCCCACAGGAAACTATGAGTACCTTTTGGCAAAAATATGGAAAGTTTCTATGAATTGTGGCAAAAGGGGAAATTGATCATGTTCATGTCCATTAGCCTTTAACCCTTTGCCACATACAACAAGTCTGCAGCAGGGGACTTTGAAAACAAACTCGAAACAAAATGGAACTACCTTTAAATGAAAGTACAATAGTTGAATTGAAAACATGGCGACAAAAGGAGAAATTGCTGGTCTTGAGCAATTTCTTCTTTTGTCGCCATGTTTTCAAAAAGCCCTCTGCTGCAAAGGTGTCAGAAAGCGTCTATATGAGGAAAGGGTTAATTTTAGAAAAACCTGTTGAGCTATCTAGAGACCACATCTTTCATCAATTCATACTTTCACAACAAACCTGCAGCAGACGACTTTGAAAACCTATATACAAAAACGGTGAAAAATTTCAATAAATGAGATTTTAATTATTAAAAAATAGAGTTGAAAACATTGTGGCAAAGGAGAATTCTTTCGTTTTCTGCGATTTCTTCTTTTGCCACAATGTTTTCAAAAGTTGTCTGTCACAGATGCGTCTACAATAGGTAAAGGGTTAAGTTGTTCGAAACATTTAGCACCATCAATTCCTGGTCAAATAAAAATAAAATGGATCAGTAGTTCAGAAATCATTTTTGAACTCTCCAAATTTCACATTTTTCATCAAGTCTTCAAGAAAAACATAGGAACATTCATCACCATCATATCTTAATCCAGTTTGAAACTGGGTCACTAGTTAACCCTTTCCCTCATATAGTCGCTTTCTGACGCCTCTGCAGCAGACAGCTTTTTGAAAACAATAGTGACAAAAGAAGAATTTGCACAAAACGTGCAATTTCTCCTTTTGCCACAATGTTTTCCACTTTTTGTCATAGGTTATCCATTCAATTATGAAGATTTTCTATGTTTTAACAAAATATGTTCAAAGTCGTCTGCTGTAGAATTGTCGTATGAGGGAAAGGGTTAAATATGCTGTTCTTAAGGTACCAGCATATCCCCTTGACTGTCATTTTTTTCCAGGACACACTTAACCCTTTCCCTCATACGACAATTCTGCAGCAGACGACTTTGAACATATTTTGTCAAAAAATGGAAAATCTCAATAATTGAATGGATAACCTATGACTAAAAGTGGAAAACATTGTGTCAAAAGGAGAAATTGCTCGTTTTGAGCAATTTCTTCTTTTGTCACTATGTTTTCAAAAAGCCGTCTGCTGCAGAGGCGTCAGAAAGTGTCTATATGAGGGAAAGGGTTAAGCTGAGGATGTGGTCATTTCTAGCATGACTTTCTTGTTTATATATAATTTAATGTTGACATTTTTAATGCAATTTTTTGTTTGTCTAGCTATAGCCCATAATTTAAATAAAATAACATGATAGTTTTAGTGTGAACTGCTTTGCAAATATCTTAAAAAAAAATATAAAAACTGATTTTGAACAAGTTTAAAGCATTGTGAGAAAAGGAGAGTTTGCTCGTTTTGAGTAAATCCTCCTTTTCCCTCTATTTTTTCAAAATATATATAATCTGCTTCAGAGACATCAGGAGTCAACTCAAGACATAATTAGGGATAAAGGATGTACTCATTTCTACAGATTTGCTGAAATCGGGAAAGGATTAAATCTTTCCCACCTGTAGATGACTTGACTATTTTTACTGAAATGTTTTCAAAGTTGTTGGCTGCAGATTTATTGAATGTTTGGAAGGGTAAAGGAATAACTACAAGACATATAAAACGGCTTGTTTTCATACTGTTGAATTTGCTGAACTCTTTCCCTCATATAGACGCTTTCTGATGCCTCGGCAGCAGACGGCTTTTTGAAAACAGTGACAAAAGAAGAAATTGCTCAAAACGAGCAATTTCTCCTTTTGCCACAATGTTTTCCAATTTTAGTCATGGGTTATCCATTCAATTATAGAGGTTTTCCATTTTTTAGCTTGACTTTTGAAAAAAACCGAGAGCTATTGTCATGACCCTGGCGGCGGCGCCGTCCGGTTAAGGTTTTTTGTTTAGCTAATTTTTTTATTTATTTTTCTCTCCCTATCAGTCAAGCGTCTGTGCCGTACGCGGTGCTCTTGTTTACAAATTATCTTCAAAGTTGTTTGCTGCAGAATTGTTGTATGAGGGAAAGCGTTAAAAAGAGCCTGATACTTTGTACTCATTTTGTAAGACTTGCGTATAATGAATTGTGCTCACATATTGAGATACAATAAATGAGCTCTGATTGTAATTGTTATGCATGTATATGCACCCAAATTTATAATGCTTTCACAGCATGTATTTATAAACCTTCATATTGGAAACGTACTTGGAAAGGGAAATTAAATAACAATATTCCATGTTTTGTAATCTGTCTAAAATGTGATTTTCCATTTTGTTTTGATTCCTGTATTCAGGTAAAAAAAATTGTTACTGTGTACCTCATAAGTCATTTTTAGAGTCGTCTGCTTTGGGTAAGGCTCAGTCAAAAGTTATAGCGTAACTTTTAGATAAATGAAGGTTTATTTTTTATACAAAATTGAACACTTTGAAAATGTTTATTTTTTCTCAAAAGTTGTTTCTCTCCAAAAAGAGATACAGTTGATGGGTATCAGAGAAAAGGGATGTAAATTGTATTCTGTATGTTCATGAAATTATCTTAATTAAAATTAACCCTCACTCACATATGACACGTCTGCAGCAGATGACTTTGAATATATCTTGGCAAAAAGGTATAAAATCCCTCTATAAATGAAAGTAGAACTACTGAATAGGGTTGGAAACATTGCTGCAAAAGAAGAAATTGTTCACTTTGAGCAATTTCTCCAATTGCTACATTGTATTCATAAGTGGTCTGTAGATCATCGAGTGTTTTAATGTGTCTGCATGTGGAAAAGAATAATAGAAATTCAGCATCTGACCATACAGTCGTAAAAGAAATCTTTGGCCTTCAATGCGCCTAAGATCATAGTTTCTCTGCATATACAATCTCTGGACAAATATATTAGTACCTTTGACAGTGATAAATTGTTCTCAGATTCTGTATCTATTGAAACTTTAAAACATAGCAAAAGCTGCATTACAGCTTAAGAATGGTTTCTGAGCTAGTGTGTATTCTTCTTCTGGTAGATTTAAGGCTTAGTTTATTATAGATTTAACAAAATGTAAAATACAAACAGATGTATATAGAATATTTAATAAACTAATGTTGAATTGGAAACAGAATGAATTGTTTTAGTTGACACATCCAAGGACACAAACAAAATCAGATCAAATTGCTAAAAAAAAATGGGGAAATCTAAGTTGCCATTCTCAAACCCTTTAAACGGATGACTTCTGTTCTTTTTACATCAGACAACTTTAAGGGAAAAAAGACAATTGATGTTGTGGATTTAACCCTTTCCCTCATACGACAATTCTGCAGCAGACGACTTTGAACATATTTTGTCAAAAAGTAGAAAATCTCTATAATTGAATGGATAACCTATGACTAAAAGTGGAAAACATTGTGGCAAAAGGAGAAATTGCATGTTTTTAGCAATTTCTTCTTTTGTCACTATGTTTTCAAATAGCCGTCTGCTGCAGAAAGCGTCTATATGAGGGAAAGGGTTATGCCCCGGTCACACATTCACGGATCGGACGCCGGATTATCCACGGATACGATCCGGCATCATTCGTGGCAATCTGCAGTGGTCCGTAGCTATCCGTATTGTATCCTGGGTCAATCGTAGTAGAACTTGTATATCCGTGACAATTTTTGAGCATGTTCAAAAATTCCCCAAGGATCAGACAACCGTAGTACATCCTTACCGATCCGTATTAGAACGTACTTATCCGTTGTAGTCCGTAATAAACCGTACTTATTCGTAGAACATCCCCGGACTCAAGTCGCCAAGGATCAGTACGGTGAACTACGTACTTGTACGGTTACACCACGGATTAGTCAAGGATACAATACGGATCAGCACGATCGCACTACGTTCTATTAGGGATTACCAAGGTTTCTCAAGGATCCCTACGGGTTACTACGTGACATCACGGTATAATACGGCTTACTACGGTTCACTACAGTTTATTACGGAGTATATCATCTAGGTGTCACCCCCGTTCTGTCACCATACTTCAGTATAAATACAAGAAGTCTACATCTAACAACAACCAACAACTGAGGCTGGCACTTAATTAGTTTGACCTGGACATTGATAGTGCACGAAATGCCAGGGCCATGGTGGAGCTGCTTGAGGACAGACTGAGAGGTGACCGGAGATGGTGGACCAAGGACTGGCTCCTCCGACGACCCATCCACGGCAAGTATGACGCACTCATGGCTGAACTGAGTGTGGAAAATCCAGCTGCTTTCAAGAACTTTCTGAGAATAGACCTACAGATGTTCCAAGAACTGTTACAAGTAGTGGGTCTCATGATTATGAAAAACATTACCTGGTACAGACAGTCCATCGAACCTGGAGTGAGGCTAGCAGACACCCTATTATACCTGGCTACGGGGGGACAGCTACCACGCCTTGATGTATGGCTTCAGCGTGGCGCACAATACCATCTCTGGTATTGTTCGGGACGTATGCGAGAACATAATTGCAGCATATGCTGTGGATGTTATCGACACTCCTACTGAGCCTGAACAATGGCAGGCAATAGCCGACCAGTTTTCTGCAAAATGGCAGCTCCCATATGTTCTCAGTTCTCTAGATGGCAAACATGTTGCCATACGGTATCCTAAGAACGGTGGCTCCCTATACTACAACTACAAAGGATATCACTTAATAGTTCTGATGGCCATAGTCGACGCCGATTACAAGTTCCGTTGGGTGAATATTTGTGCACAAGGTGGTTGCTCCGACGCTCAGATTTGGAACCAGTATGAGCTGAAAAAAGCCATTGAAAGGGGTGTAATAGGCATCCCACTAGCAGCCCCCCTTCCCGGTGATGACAGACCGATGTCTTACTATATCATTGCAGACGATGCATTTGGCACGAACACCTGCCTCATGAAGCCCTACTCCAGACGGGGTCTTGCCAATGACGAGAGGATCTTCAACTACCGCCTCTCGAGGGCCAGACGAGTTGTGGAAAATGCATTTGGTATATTTGGTATCCTTGCAAACAGATTCCGGTGTTTGCTCTCCGTCATGTTGCAGGACCCTGATACAGTACATGCCTTAGTCCTCGCCTGTGTGTGCCTTCGCAACATCATGAAGGTCAGATATCCTGGTGAAGAGAACCCTCTCATGGATCAAAAGGATGTTAACCACAACCTCATCACCGGGGCCTGGAGAGAGGGTGTTAACATGGACAATGTGCAGAACACAAGGGGTGACAACTTAGACACTTTGGAAGCGAAGCAGCAGAGGCTGTACCTAAAACACTACGTCAATTCACCTGTCGGGGCGGTGCCATGGCAGAATAGGATAGTATAAAAGATTATACTTCAGAACGGTCGAATTGTGTTGGATATTTACAGATCATGTTTTATTAAAATTATTGGACTTTGGAATATGTTTTTATTTGTACTTACATAAAAAACATACACTAACCTCATTTACAAATGTTAATATCAACCTTTTATTTCTGTCTTTATTTTTCACTTTATGAATTTGAAACACATTATTCTTGAAAAATAAAAATTGGAAAAAATAGATGAAAAAGATTAAAGTTGAACTCTTAAAATTTAAGTGAAATAAAGTACATGTATATTTCACTTCAACATTATAGTTCAAATTTAATATTTTTCAACGATATTTGTTTCGACTTTTATTGCTCAGTGGACTTCGAACCGGAGGTTTCGGGTTCGATCCTCGGCCGGGTGTCCTCAGGCCTGAAGTTGTGGAATGAACACGCGAGCGCGGGAGTTTATATATACGGATTGCTTATCGTAGCAGGTCCGTGGCGCTCCGTGGGAGTCCGTACTTATCCGTACCAGACCGTGCTAATTCGTGCTAACCCGTACTAAAATCGTAGCGAACCGTTGTTAATCCGCAGTGCATACGCCGTGACACGTGTCATTCCGTACCAAACCGTACCGAACCGTACCGAACCGTAGCAATCCGTATCACTCCCCGTTGTCAACTAGCCCATTTTCTGCATTATCCTTGGTTGATCCGTCAAAACCCGTAGTCAAACCGTGGTGCATCCGTAGCGGACCACGGATATAGTCTTTTCCGGGGTCATCCGTGAGTTTCCATCCGTAGTGGATCCGGCAAGACGATCCGTGAATGTGTGACCGAGGCATTAAGAAGTCTATAGAATGGGCAACTTGTCCATTTCATATGCACACATTATAGACATGGTGGAAGGCATTTGGTTGTATTTAACCAATATTGAAAAAGGTTTGTGTTAGCTCGATGAAAAGGTTTTTATCCCCCACCCTATTTAAGGTTTAAACGGGATCTGGTCACGAGAAAATTGGTCTTGCGATGAATTAAATTCTGAAATTCAATGAGGTATATTGCAAATGACCATTTGAACCGTTGCTTTATTTGCTTGTTTGATGTTTAACAGTTGTTCATCAAATCCAATACATATGGAACATTGCCAGTTAATTATGCCCAATGATTTACAAAAAAGCACACATTTTGCTATTTATTAGACCACCTAAGGGGAGCTATTCTGATCACTTTTTGTCCGTCTGGCGTCGTCCGCCGTTAACATTTATTAGATCATCACTTCCTTAACCACTTGACCAATTTCAACCAAACTTCGCAGGAATGTTCTTTTGGTGAACCTCTTTCAAAATTATTCAAAGATTTAAATTCCATCAAGAACTTTGGTTGCTGTGGCAACAGAAAAGGGTAAAATTGCCAAATCTTAAAAAATCTTCTTGTCCAAAAGTACTGGCCCGATTTGAAAATTATTTTGCAAAAATGTTCCTTGGGTTACCTTCTACTAAGATTGTTCAAATATTTCCGATCCGTTGAAAAACATGGCCGCCAGGGGACGGAGCTTGTTTTCCTTATTTGTGCATTGTTAAAACTTTAAAAATCTTCTTGTCCAAAAGTACTGGCCCTAATTGAAAATTATTTTGCACAAATGTTCCTTGGGGCACCCTTTACCAAGATTGTTCAAATATTTCCGATCAGTTGAAAAACATGGCCGCCATGAGGCGGAGCTTGTTTTCCTTATAATTATGTGCATTTTTAAAACTTTAAAAATCTTCTTGTCCAAAAGTGCTGCCCCTATTTGAAAATTATTTTGCACGAATGTTCATTGGGGCACCCTTCACCAAGATTATTCAAATATTTCCGATCTTTTGAAAAACATGGCCGCCAGGTGGCAGAGCTTCTTTTCCTTATATGTGCATTGTTAAAATTTTAAAAATCTTCTTGTCCAAAAGTACTTGCACGATTTTAAAATTATTTTTCACAAATATTCCTTTGGGCACCCTTTACCAAGATTTTTCAAATATTCCCGAAACGTTGAAAAAACATGGCCGCCAGGGGGCGAAGCTTGTTTTCCTTATATGTGCATTGTTGAAACTTTAAAAATCTTCTTGTCCATAAGTATTAGCCCGATTTGAAAATTATTTTGCACAAATGTTCCTTGGGGCACCCTCTACCAAAATTGTTCAAATATGTCCGATCCGTTGAAAAACATGGCCGCCAGGGTTGCTGCGGCATCAGAAAGGGGGCAAAATGTCCAAATTTTAAAAATCTCCTCCTCTGAATCTGCATGTCAGATTCCAATATAGTTTGGTAGAAATGTTCCTTGGGTGAGCCTCTACAAAGATTGTTCAAGGCATACTGTTTGGTTGCATTCAGGAGGCATCAGAAAAGGGGCAAAATGAAAAAAATGATTTAATGCCTTAAATTGAATAGCTGTTTTGTTGACTGTCCATTCCCTGCAGTTTACATTCACAGACAAATGATCAGGTGATCGATGTAGGGCAATCTTGGCCCTCTTGTTTTATTCTTCCTGTCGTTCTGTTATCATAAGTTCTTGTTTCAACAATGTTTCTGGAATGAGATCTAGACATGAAATTCTGAGATTTTAAAAACAACCCGTAGGTTGTTGGTTCAATTAGAACATTAACCCTTTCCTACACACTTCAATTCTGCAGCACACGACTTTGAACAATTTTTGTCAAAATTAGAAAATCTCTATAATTGAATGGATAACCTATGACTTAAAGTGGAAAACATTGTGGCAAAAGGAGAAATTCCATGTTTTGTGCAATTTCTTCTTTTGTCACTATGTTTTCAAATAGCTGTCTGCTGCAGAAAGCGTCTATATGAGGGAAAGGGTTAAGAAGTCTATAGAATGGGCAACTTGTCCATTTCATATGCACACATTATAGACAGGGTGTGTTATAGGAACACTTGCAGCGTTTAACCATTTCCCTCATACGACAATTCTGCAGCAGTCAACTTTGAACAAATTTTGTCAAAAAATAGAAAATCTCTATAATTGAATGGATAACCTATGATTAAAAGTGAAACACATTGTGGCGAAGAAGAAATTGTTCGTTTTGAGCAATTTCTTCTTTTGTCACTATGTTTTCAAAAAGCTGTCTGCTGCAGAGGCCTCAGAAAGCATCTATATGACGGAAAGGGTTAATAACCAGCTAAATCCACTAAGGCACTTTTGGATTACAGCCCTTGAATGGTCCAAAATTTGGACAAATAGGACCTTGTCTGCTTTTTGGGTCACCCTGCGTAGCATGGTAGGCACTTAGGGATTACTTTTATTTTTGTCCGGCATCTGTCTGTCCGTCACCCTTTCAATGAACAGGTGCAGGTGAACATCTATTTACTTATTTGACCCTTTCCAATATACACCAAATCTGCAGCAGACAACTTGAAAACATCTAGAAAATCTTTTAAAGGGAAAGTTTAATTATTGAAAAGAGTTGAAAACATTGTTGCAAAATGAAAATCGCTCTAATGAGCAGTTTCTACTTTTGCCACAATGTTTTCAAAGGTCTTCTGTTGCATAGGCGTTAAAAAAACATCTATTTATGGGAAAGGGTTGCATTCCCTCAACCAGAAGACAATATGACCCTCATGCAGCAGAACTTTCTGTTGATAAGTAAAGATCGATATAGCAGCTGGTATGTGTCATTAAAGCAGTGCATTCATTCTATGATCCTATAGAATGATGCATGTACAGTATATAGAATCCCTATTTTATTTTGATCTTTCAATACGTGGATATAATTTAATCTTTGCCAAAGTATATCGAATTAATCAAAATAATGGTATTAGTTTTGGCTACGCAAAACGGTTTTAACTACTTAATATAGCAAACATTTGTTACTACCGTATTGCATACATTTTAGCTTACGAATATGGTTTTGGTACTCTCAGACCTTTGATGTAGTTTGGCAACTGATAGGGGAAGTAACTCTAAATGGATCAGTTTGACAGATTATGTGAGTCACATTAATATCATGTTTTGAGTATTTTTGGTAAGTAATCAGTGTTTGTCATTATCAGGAATGCACTGGAAAAGAGACATATATAATAAATGGATATTTGTTATGACTCTAGTAATTTAGTTGCACTTAAAGCGATTAGGGTCAAAATGAAATATGTTTTTATTTTTCGTACCACAGATGTTTCGTATTTTGCCCTGTTTAGTTCAGTTTAAACCTACTTTAGATCAGTTGTCAAACAAGCTTTCACAATGACATTATATATTAATAATGTTCGATGTCAGCTTTATGGAGACCTAACCAGTATGATGGGACTCCCTATTATCAGTGTACAGTAAAAATAATAATAAAGCAATATTTACTGTAAATTATATCCAGTGTCACTTGTACCTTTATATGTCAATATTAACTCACACAAAAAATATCATTCACTCATGTGGAATTTCCAAAAATCTTGTTTTTCGGCAGCCATTTTGGAAATTGATATCAAGGTAGTCACTGACCAGGGTAATTACAAAAAAACATTAGTATGGTGGTCCTGCTTATCAACTCTTTACAAGATTGTGAGATTTTATGTGAAAATGTTATCATATAAAACATTTGTCACTAAAAAAAAAAAAACGATTAAATTGTTAATTCAAATTATTTGGTAAGGTAAATAAACAACATGACCACTAGGAATAAGAACATGCTGCACTTATAATGTAGATTTAAATGGGAAAGTATAAAGTTGCATTGATCAGTGTGATTTAATATCCTGTTAATGCTGGTCTTGTTTATACAGAGCAAATTATCTGGTGAGCGATTCAGGGCCTCGATCATTAATACAGTACAATCAAACCTGTGTTTAACAACCACCCGTGGGAAGTGAACAAACTGGTCTTTGTTTACAAGGTTTTTTTTATTGTTGGCCTGGTCATTTTATAATATATCGAAAATGAGTATTTGGGAAAATAAAAGTTTGATCGCTATAGACAGGGAATTTATATTCCAAGGTGGTCTTTAGCATCGGTTCGACTGTATTTGATAATGGATGGATAATTTATTTGAATCATTGGCTGTTAGAAAGTGTTGTCGATCATTAACATGAAAGAAACTTGTATTTCAAGGAAGACCTGGATAACAGAAATTTGGCCACAGTTAATTGTTCTCATTTAAATGTTTGCAACACAAATCATCTGTGTTGTTTCTATGATATATAAATGTCAATTTGTGACCAACCCTAACCCTTTCCCTCATACGACAATACTGCAGCAGACGATTTTGAACATATTTTGTCAAAAAATAGAAAATCTCTTTAATGGAATGGATGACCTATGACTAAAAGTGGGAAAAAAAGGAGAAATTACTCGTATTGAGCAATTTCTTGTTTTGTCACTATGTTTTCAAAAAGCCATCTGCTGCAGAGGTGTCAGAAAGCGTCTATATGAGGGAAAGGGTTAATTTGAATTTGCAGCTGACAAATTTGAAAACATACTCGCAAAAATATGGAAAATCTCTTTAAATATTGGATAGAGTTGAAAACTTTGTGGCAAATGGAGAAATTGCTCATCATCATTTGCCACAATGTTTTTAAAAGTTGTCTGCAGCAGAGGCATCACTCACCAGAAAGTGTTTATTTATGGGATAGGGTAAATGTTACAAAAGTAAATGAAACATGCTACTTTGAAATTTAAATTGCTACTCTTACTTTCATTTTTTTTTTGCAGAAAAAAAAGTACAGTCATTGTAATATGACTTCACCATCTTCAAGCATATTTAGCCCCTTTGCAGAGATCAAGAAATTTTGAATTTGAACTATGTCCCGGGCTAAAGATGTTTGTGTTAGTCAGGCTTTTCAGCAGAAGAGTCAAGCTGCTGAAGACAAGTTACGAAGATTTCAAGCAGAGCAGCTGTCATCTGATATGGACAGGTACAGTATATACTAAATGGCTATAAATGTAGTTGGGCATATAACGGAACAATATAGATTTGCTACCTTGACCATTTCCCGTCATCAAGTTTGCAGCAGACGACATTATTCATATCTAGACAAAAAAAAATTTGCTTAATAAGAGTGAAAAAAAAATCTAAATGAGTCAAATTGAAAACATTTTGGCAAAAGGAGAATTGTTCATTATGAGCAATTTCTCCTTTTGCCATAATGTTTTCAAACGTCTGCTGCAGATGCATCAATATATGCCTGCATGTCAGAACGGGTTAACCGCATTAAAAAATTAAAAAATAAATAAAAGTAAGTAGGAAAAACAGTGGCAATTAATTAAAGAAGTAATTACATGTCACTATAATTTTCTTTTTCCAAAAGTGTTTTTTAACCCTTTCCCTCATATGACAATTCTGCAGCAGACGACTTTGAACATATTTTGTCAAACAATAGAAAATCTCTATAATTAAATGGATAACCTATGGCTAAAAGTGGAAAACATTGTGACAAAAGAAGAAATCCTTGTTTTGAGCAATTTCTTCTTTTGTCACTATGTTTTCAAACAGCTGTCTGCTGCAGAGGTGTCAGAAAGCATCTATATGAGGGAAAGGGTTAAAAGTTGTTTATTGTAAGAACACTGCCTTGGTGGTGCAGTGGTAAGGGTGTCAGCAACCAGAGAGGGAGACCAGGGTTTGATTCCTGGTTGTGTTATACCAAGGACTTTAACCCTTTCCCTCATACGACAATTCTGCAGCAGATGACTTTGAACATATTTTGTCAAAAAAGGAAAATCTCTATAATTGAATGGATAACCTATGACTAAAAGTGGAAAACATTGTGTCAAAAGGAGAAATTGCTTGTTTTAAGCAATTTCTTCTTTTGTCACTATGTTTTCAAAAAGCTGTCTGCTGCAGAGGCGTCAGAAAGTGTCTATATGAGAGTTGAAATCATTGCGGCAAAAGGAAAAATTGCTCTTTATGACCAATTTATCATTTTGTCACGATGTTTTCAAAAGTTGTCTACTTCATGATATTATCCCTTTGAATTTGACCACTATAAACCCGTACTCTGATGCAGAAATTTGTTGCAAATGTATTCTGTAAACATTGTGTCAAACAGAGATATAGCTGGTAATGAATAAGTTCTCCTTTTGCCACAATGTTTCTACAAATCTGCTACAGACGACTTTTGAATCAGCTTACCAAAAATATGAAAAAATCTTTGTAATGAAAGTATTATAATTGAATTTAGAGTTTTATATGCAGACTTCTTAGAAAGCATCTAGGCAAAAAAATGAAAAATCTCTATAGGTAAAAACAAAAATTCTGAAAGAAAGTTGAAAACATTGTGAGGAATGAGAAATTGCTTGTTTTTCTCCATTTGTCACATTGGTTTAAAAATTTGACTGAGGCAGAGGCATCACAAAGTGTCTGTATGTGGTAAAGAGTGAAGAGTTTGATCTGTTTTTCAGATTATTTACAGAGGGCCTTCATTCCGACATGACTGTAGAACTGCAATACAGTACCCTGACTCTACATAGTTGTATTATCAAAGCCAGGTATGAAAATATCTCCTTTCAGAATTATTGTTTATAATGTGAGCCGTCCCGCGAGAAAACCAACATTGTGGACTATGCGTAAAGTATTGACCAGGATCAGCCTAAGCATGCCGCGCAGGCTTACCCGAATAGACACTTTTCGCCTCCTGAGTATTTTCTGTTTCAGGAATCATTACTCTATACCTCTATCCCCCTGAGACAGAATGTGTCTGTGCAGGCTGATCAGGGTTGATATATTACGCAGAGGGCATAATGTTGGTTTTCTCGCGGGACGGCTCATATTTTAACTTTTTCTCAAATATTGCAAATCCGCTACAGACGACTTTTGAATCAGCTTACCAAAAATATGAAAAAATCTTTGTAATGAAAGTATCATAATTGAATTTAGAGTTGTAAACATAGTGACAAAAGGAGAAATTGCTCATGATGAGCAATTTCTCGTTTTGCTATAATGATTTCAAAAATGATCTGCTTCAGACATGTCAAGAGTCGTCTGTATGTTGGAAAGGGTTAAATTGATCCTGTTTACTAATTTTTCTAAGCATTAATTATGGTTTGCCGGTATTTCGGGTACATGTATTTGGTCCTTCTTATCTTAAAAGTAAAATCTTCTCTGTGGCAATATTGGAGCAGATAACATTGAGTTAACCCTTTCCCTCATACGACAATTCTGCAGCAGACGACTTTAAACATATTTTGTAAAAAAGTAGAAAATCTCTATAATTGAATGGATAACCTATGACTAAAAGTGGAAAACATTGTGGCGAAAGGAGAAATTGCACGTTTTGTGCAATTTCTTCTTTTGTCACTATGTTTTCAAATAGCCGTCTACTGCAGAGGCGTCAGAAAGCGTCTATATGAGGGAAAGGGTTAAACGAGTTCAGTGCTTTATCTGTTTTGATATTTTGGAAATTCATAACATTTGAAGAAGAAGTGTCGTAAATATCAACAAATGAAAGGTTAATGTTGAGACAGATGAAAAGTCACTAGAGGATACTTATTACGAGCAGTTTTTGTTTTCCCCCTTGCTGAAATGTTTAACCTATTACCATATACAGACACTTTCTGACTCTGCAGCAGGTGACCTTTGAAAACATTGTGGCAAAAGGAGAAATTGTTCATAAAGAAAGGTTTAGAACATCTTTAGAAAATATTGGAAAGTCTAATTAACCACATACAACAAATCTGCAGCAGATGAAATTAAAAACATCTTAACAAAAATGTGGAAAACTTTGTCTGCTGTAGCGGCGTGAGAAAGCGTCTCTATGTTGGGAGGAGTTAAATGAAGCCAAATTGTAATGTAGGAGTGTCTGCCTTGAATGCGGGAGGTCGAGGTTTGATCCACAGTCGTTTTATAACAAAGTTTTGCAAAATAGTAGCAGTGATTACCTCCCTTTGAGCTCAGGTTTTGCGGATATATGACTGATCTGCTGGTGTCAGGATAGACTTACCAACAGTACTGGTAATATACCCAGGATATAACTAAAACTGTTTTAACCCTTTCCCTCATATAGAAGCTTTCTGACGCCTCTACAGCAGACGGCTTTTTGAAAACATAGTGACAAAAGAAGAAATTGCACAAAACGTGCAATTTCTCCTTTTGCCACAATGTTTTCCACTTTTTGTCATAGGTTATTCATTCAACTATGGAGATTTTCTATGTTTTGACAAGATACGTTCAAAGTCGTCTGCTGCAGAATTGTCGTATGAGGGGAAGGGTTAACCCTTTCCCACATACAGCAATTCACCAGCAGACGACTTTCAAAACTTATTGACAAAAACATGGTAAATCTCGATAAATGAGAGTTTTACTACATATTAAATAGAGTTGAAAACATTGTGGTAAAAGGAGAAATTGCTCGTTTTGAGCAATTTCTTCTTTTGCCACAATGTTTTCAAAAGTCGTCTGCTGCATATGCATCGAAATGCGTCTACAAGTGGGAAAGGGTTAAAGAGGCATAAAATGCCATTCAAACAAAGCAGCACATTGTATAATTTTGAGCTCCAGGGGCATTGATCATGTTCTAAAATCTTTGTTTGACACTCAAACCCTATGTTGTAGGTAATGAAAACAAATGTCTCACTGAGATGATTCTTTTGAGTACCAACAACATAGGGTTTGGTCGAGTCAAAAGAGAGATATTGTAGGGGAAAAAAACCAGTTTACTCTTCCTTATCTAGCCCTCTGGATAGTATAAAACAGTGTGTAAACAATTTTAGTTTCTGATTACAAGGGCTATCAACTATTCTAACGATTTTAAACCCATATCACATGGCTTTTCAAAGATCGTCTGCTTGACAATCATCAGACAAACAATTTCACCAATCTAGAAAACAGAAATTTCTTTATTGATAAGCAGTTGAAAATATTGCAATAACAGGTGAAATTGCAATGTTTTCAAAAGTCGTCCTCAACAGCTGACATCAAATGTTGTTTGTGTGAATTAATGGGTTAAAATACATTGTATGATCTACAACTTATTGCATACTTTCATGTTGTTCCGTTCACATTGCATTGAAGAAAGTGGTCATGATTTTTTAATCATGACCGCTGTTAAGGAGTGATCATGACCGTAGATAAGGACGTGCGAACATTCTGCATAATTAACATGTTAGGGACTACTTTTGTTATGTAAACAAACATAGCTGACCTAAATATCATTGTTAAACCTCACGGTACTTTGTAATGTTAAATTCTCATATATTGATCATGGACAATTTCTTACTGTCTCATGCTAACAGTACGTTTTTGACATGAAAACAGTCTAAAACGCGCGTCTAAAATGTTGGTTATGCACGTGCATTACGTCATTTAAAAAAATTACGTCACCGTTATAATTCAAACGGCATTTGCACAAAAATTACTACTAAACAGTTTGTTTCTAATTCGGAAGCAGATTGATCAATTCTAGATAATAAAAAAACCCTCCACAACGTAAAGCAAATAGTTTACAATATGAAAGTATGCAATAAAAAGGTTATTGACCCTGTACTGTGAAATCATCGTTGGACCTCGTTCTGTGGCGAACGTAGCCTCGCAAGCTCGGCAACGTCAACCAAAGAACTCGGTCCAACGATGATTTCACAGTACAGGGTCAATAACCTATAATATACTGGTACCATAGATGTTGAAGAATGTAAGAACAATGAAAACAGGAACATCAGAGCACTAGATAAGAAGAGTAGTTTTGCATCCCCAAATCCTCCTTTCCCTCATACGACAATTCTGCAGCAGACGACTTTGAACATATTTTGTCAAAAAGTAGAAAATCTCTATAATTGAATGGATAACCTATGACGAAAAGTGGAAAACATTGTGTCAAAAGTACAAATTGCTCGTTTTGAGCAATTTCTTCTTTTGTCACTATGTTTTCAAAAAGCTGTCTGCTGCAGAGGCGTCAGAAAGCGTCTATATGAGGGAAAGGGTTAATGACCGTAGAACCTCAGTGAGACGACTCTTTCGAGTTCCCATAACACAGGGCTTAGTTGAGTCAGAAGAGAGATAGATATTGGAATAGAACAGTTTATTCCTCCTTATATAGTCCTCTGCTGGATTATCATCTCTCCAACATGCTTTCCTTACATTGTGTTGAGCCGAGCCCCGGTAGCTCAGTTGGTAGCGACGCGGGCTGTCAATCCAGGGGTTTTGAGTTTGAATCCTGGCTCGGCTAACTTTCTTTCCGAGGATTGACAAAAGTCAATGCGACATGCGTTATTCGTCTTCCACCAATGGGCTAAGTCTATGTGGAAAAGCAGCCAGTTGCTTGGGAAGATTGTTGTGTGGAGTACTGGTGTGAGAAAACCAGGAAATGCATGAGTAGGGGAGCTGGCCGCAATAATATAACTGAGAAATTGTTTAAAAACGGCGTTTAACCCCAATCAGTCAATCAATACATTGTGTTGAATGCATGTCAAATATCTTTGTTCTCAAATTTTCTGCATTATGTGTTACAGAAGCGAAGAATTGTACAATACGTTGTTCTCAATACCTGGAAGCTGTAGTGAAAAGAAACTTGTTTCCATGAAAACATGTACAGATCACAAGAAGATAGAAGATCTCTTCAGGTATGTGACAGGAAGTTCATCATTATACCCCCCTTCGAAGAAGAGGGGGTATATAGGAGTCGGTTTGTCTGTCTGTCGGTTGGAAGTCATGTATGAAGCCATATTTTGTCCGGCCTATTTCTTACAAACCACTGGGTGGAATTCAATAAAATTTTACGTGAAGCTTCTATACCAAGAGGACATGTGCATATCCTAAAGGGGTTACAATTGCATGTTATTTTACAGAGTTATGGCCCTTTTACTTATTAAGTTATGGTGTAGGTGAAGGTGCTGTTTAGGGGGTATTTATCATCTTCAGTGATAGTTCTAGTTTGTTGCTGAAGTGAATAGTTTTATAGAAAAAAAGGTCAGATCAATTTCAGGATATATATATTAACCCTGTCCCTCATATAGATGCTTTCTGATGCCTCTGCAGCCGATGGCTTTTTTAAAACATAGTGACAAAAGAAGAAATTGCTCAAAACGAGCAATTTCTCCGTTTGCCACAATGTTTTCCACTTTTAGTCATAGGTTATCCAATCAATTATAGAGATTTTCTATTTTTTGGAGAAAATATGATCAAAGTCGTCTGCTGCAAAATTGTCGTATGAGGAAAAGGCTTAATCCCTTCCCACTTGCAAACATTTTTTAGACATAACTGCAGAAGTCATTTTCTCCATTTGCCCCACAAGTTATCTGTTTCGGGGGTTGACCCATTCAAACTTGCAGACACACTTCGATGCATCAGCAGCAGAAGACTTTCAAAACAAAAACATTTTCACAAATGGGGACACGTTTCTTATAATTGAATTGCACAACGTTCACAATTCTATCCAATGATAATATCTTCATCAATACAGATATTTTACACATTGTTGCTAACATTTTCTATGCAGTCCTGTGATGAAGATTGTTTTGAGTGGGGGTAATGGTTAATGAAACTTTAAGATATAATAAATCTAAATAAGTGTATTTTGATCTTTTGTTCAGGTCTCTGTATGTAGAAAATGACATCACAGACAGCTTGTGTGAATTTTCTAAAATCTTGTCAATGGGGAACAACTCGAGCATCACCATAAACTATGCAGGAGAGATAACCAAACCTTTAGATGCTGTATCTAGTATTCAAGAACAACACAAACAAATTGATGTTTCACAAGAAAATGGAATAAACGAGGGCCAAATTTTAAATGACCAAGACAAACTGTATGAACTGGCAATAGATATTGTTGATAGTGCAGTAAAAAATGCTATTAAAATTGTGTATGAAAGTCACAGAATGACCAACAATGTCATGCTAGACACAGATGAAACAGGCAAACAATCTACACACAGTAATGAAATTGAACATCAGAATGGTGATAGTAATGCTGACTCGGGGAATTCCAAAAACCTTCCAGTGAAAATTAAATCCACTAAGGAGGACAGTACTGATTCCATAGGGACTTTACTAGAGCGGGTCTATAGGCTGAAGACTTTAGTGACACCTTGTGGCGAATTAGGCGAGGATTTACTGAGGTTGTGGTTGAACAAGACTGACTGTGATGCGTGTATATTAATAAACTCTTCTAATTTCCTTGTTCATAGGTAGGTATATACAAACGTATTTATGCAGGTTATTTAAGTCACCTGCCTTGACAGAAACTTCTCTGTTGTCCGTCTATCTGTCTATCCATCTATCTATCTGTTTGTTATACTTGAAGTTTTTCTCCAAATACTGACTCTTTCTGATAAATATGAATCATTTGACTTTTGAAAACATTGAGGCAAAAGGAGAAATTGCTCATCATGATAATTAAAATCTCGTTTATGGAGATTTTTACGTTTTTGCTAACATGTTTTCAATGTCGTCTGCTGCAGCAGCATGTTTGTTGTATGTGGGAAAAGGTAAAGTCCAGGGTTGTCAAAATGTTTTGTTGTTTCAGATCAAATGAGGAAAGTAACTGATTTGGCTGGGGGTCAGTTCAAGGACAAAGCCCTGGTAGGGGGCCCAGGGGAGCAAAACTAACAGATCAAAAGGCGATTTTAACAGATGATTTTGATCGTTAATTGGTTAATTTTGAAAGCCCTGAAAGTCACTTGACAGAAAGACACATAGGAAATCATTCTCTGTTGTCAGTCTATCTGTCTATTCCTCCATCTATCTGTTAGTTTTTCTTAACTAACTGACTTTATTAGAGGATTCAGGACTGTGTTCCTAAAAAAAACCTCTTATTCGACCTAAAGGCGGACATGGGAAGAACTTTACCCTTTAATTATAATTATAATAATACTAATAAAGACTTTATTTATAGATGCTTCACATTTGGGCATGCCCAGTCTTCCCTTTTGGCCTCTGTTAAAACATTTTTTGACATAATTATATAGACCTGTTCATTTACAGAACATTTTTATATTGCATTCCTCATGTTAGGAAATATCAAATCTTGACATTGAAGACTTGTACATTCATTTTTTTGACAACAGATGATATAACCTTTAATCCTTTAACCCTTTCCCTCATATAGACACTTTCTGACGCCTCTGCAGCAGACGGCTTTTTGAAAACATAGTGACAAAGGAGAAATTGCCATAATAAGCAATTTCTCCTTTTGCCACAATGTTTTCCACTTTTAGTCATGGTTATCGATTCAATTATAGAGATTTACTATTTTTTGACTAAATATGTTCAAAGTCGTCTGTTGCAGAATTGTCGTGTGAGGGAAAGGGTTAAATATTCTTTATCGCATTTTGAGAGAGCTGCAACAGACGCACTTTGAAAACATTGTAGCAAAAAGACAAATTCTTCATATTAACAAATTTCTCCTCTTGCCACAATGATTTCTACTTTATTCATGAATTAAACTATCATTAATAAAGATATTCCATACTTTTGTGTAGATGTTTTCAAAGTCGTCTGCTGCAGATTTTTCTTTTATGGGAAAGGGTTAACCCTTTTTTTATAGAAATTTATAAATAATTTGTCCACATGTTTTCAAAGTTGGCTGCATGTGGGAAAGGGATAATAAAATGTCTTGTTGTTCAGACATCTTTGATGTTTTTTAGGTGTATCTTGTCATGCCGTTCCATGTATTTTGATGCAATGCTGGGAGGTTCGTGGCGGGAGAGTGATCTTGAACAGATTGTGCTGGAAGGGTAACTGTGAGAGTGTATTGTTTAACCCTTTCCCTCATACAACAATTCTGGAGCAGACGACTTTGAACATATTTTGTCAAAAAATAGAAAATCTCTATAATTGAATGGATAACCTATGACCAAAAGTGGAAAACATTGTGGCAAAAGGAGCAATTTCTTCTTTTGTCACTATGTTTTCAAAAAGCCGTCTGCTGCAGAGGCGTCAGAAAGCGTCTATATGAGGGAAAGGGTTAACTTGCTACATGAGCTTGTCCCGTGAGAAAACCAACATTGTGGAGTCTGCGTAAAGTTTCTGTTTCAGGAATCATTACTCTATACCACCATCCCCCGAAGACGGATTGGACTGCACAGGCTGATCTGGCTCGATATATTACGCGGAGACCATATTGTTGGTTTTCTCGTGGGACGGCACACATGTTATTGTCCTTATTACAAAACATGTCAGAGCATGGCTTGATGCAGATCTCAGAATACTGGTTTTTGACCCTTTCCCACATACAAAAATTCTGCAGCAGACTTTGAAAACATACCCGCAAAAAGATGGGAAAAAATCTTTAAATGAAAGAATAATTCATAAAATAAGTTGATAACTTTCTGGCAAATATAGAAAATAATGAGCAATTTCTCCATTTGCCAGAATGTTTTCAAAAGTCATCTGCTAGAAAGGCGTCAGAAAGGGTCCTTATGTGGGAAAAGGTTAATTCAAAGTACTGAAGGTAAAAAGTTGTGATCACCTTGTGTCTGTCGTCCACGCAACATCAGTTGTCGTTAACAATCTTGAAACAACATCTCCTCTTAAACCACATGACTCATTTCAAGCAAAAACTAAACAGGAAATTGGTTGTCCTCTTTAAAAAGTAAATTTAGAACTCTGTTTGCTGCAGCATAAGATTTGGGAAAATTGATGACATAATTTTGAAATTCTACTTCTCTGTGTTTCTTAAGTAAACCTCAAGTAAAATTGATTGCTTGAAAAACATGGTCATCAGGTGGTATCAAATAAGACTGAAAATGATGAAACTTTAAAATTCTTCTGCTCTGAATGTGTCTGTTGATTTCAGGATAATTTGGCAGAAATAATTTTTATCGTGACTTCTACAAAATCCGTTTATAATTATTTTGAACAACCCTGAAGATTCTTCCAAATTAAGATCATTTGATCCACATGACACATAATTGTACTTTTGAAGATTGTAAAATTTATCAATATTTAAGGTCATTAAAGTGCTGTGTTATTTCGTGTGAACTTACACTTGTACGAAAAAGTTTAAAAAAAATGGAACTGTTTTCGAAATATTTTATCCCCTTTGCCATACATTTAATAGATGACAGCAATTTAACGTCAAAACATACATTTTGACTGTACCGTTATTTACTGGCAAGGTGATCTAGACATGTGTCATTTTACAGTAAACAACAGGTAATGTCTGTGTTTAATCAAAAATAAAAACACTCTATAATTTAATATTTCGACCAAAGGACTTTTTCAGGTTATAATTAAGATCACACTCTATGTTGCGTCCATCTTGAAAGTATTGAACATGAAGACTAACATGATGATAATCGTAGACAAGGACGACGTCACGTCATTTCCATAACACTTCATTTTGGTGTAATGTTAAATGGAGGGACGTTGTTTCCAGCAAAAAAGGTTGGATCAACATGAAAGATCTACTAAATAAAATTCCTAAACATGAGCACTAGATTCATGCACACAAAATTGTTATAAAATGTATATGTTGAGTTCTATTAGATCAGATCTGACTGTGTAAAAGGTCAATCTTGATCCCAATCCCCATAGCCAAATACATAAAGGCCCAATCATATCCATCCAGGCTTAATCATTCCTATAGGAAACAAACTAAAACAAATAAAAAATAAAATTTGAAAACAATTTGGCAAGGAAATAAAATATCTATAAATGAAAGTATAATTATTGATCAGACATTGTGGCAATAGGATAAACTGCTCATAATGAACAATTGTTCCTTTGGCGACAATTTTTTCCTAAGTTGTCTGTTGCAGAGGCAACCTATAACCTATGACTAAAAGTGGAAAACATTGTGGCAAAAGGAGAAATTGCACGTTTTGTGCAATTTCTTCTTTTGTCACTATGTTTTCAAAAAGCCGTCTGCTGCAGAGGCGTCAAAAACTATCTCTATTAGGGAAAGTGTTAAGCAGAAATGTGATTCACAACATAATTTCTCCAGCCATATTGACTAGTTGAAAAAGGAAGTCACCAGGGTCATCTTTGCCCTCATGTTTAAACCTCGTCCAATATAAATTTATTTCTTAATTTTCTGAAAGTCTTTTTAGCTCGACTATTCGAAGAATATGAGAGCTTTACTACTCGCCCCAGCGTCGGCATAAGTATTTGTGCTAGGGCTTTCATATTTGGAATATAGTTACATCTTATACCTTTCTTCACATTGAATGCTAAAGATGCTGAGTGTGACCTTCCTTTTGGGAAAAAAAACATGATTTTCGGGGGTTAAAGTTTTAGGGCAAGTTGGATTTTATTTTTTTTATTATTTTTTTCTCAATAAGTACTTGTGCTAGGGCTTTCATATTTGGAATATAATTACATCTAATACCTTTCTTTATATTGTATGCTGAAGATTCGGAGTTTTACCTTCTTTTTGGGGTAAAACACATGATATTGGGTGGTTAAAGTTTTAGGGCAAGTTGGCATTTTCATTTAATTCTTTAATTTTTCTCTATAAGAATTTGTGCTAGGGCTTTAATATTTAGAATATAGTTACATCTTATACCTTTCTTCACATTGAATGCTGAAGATGCTGAGTGTGACCTTCTTTTTGGGGTAAAAAACATGATTTTCGGTGGTTAAAGTTTTGGGGCAAGTAGGATTTTATTTTATTTTTTTAACTTTTTCTGAATAAGTACTTGTGCTAGGGCTTTCATATTTGGAAAATAATTACATTTAATACATTTCTTCATATTATATGCTGAAGATGCTGAGTGTGACCTTCTGTTTGCGGTAAAACACATGCTTTTGGGTGGTTAAAGTTTTAGGGCAAGTTGGCTTTTTCATTTAATTTTCTAATTTTTCTAAGTAAGTACTTGTGTTAGGGCTTCCATATTTGGAATATAATTACATGTAATACCTTTCTTCACATTGTATGTTGAAGATGCTGAGTGTGACTTTTAGGGGGTAAAAAACTTTAGATAGATTCTTAATTTTTGGTTACATTTCTTTCTAATTGTGATAATTTATTTATCAAATATAATTCTTCAACATATCAAACGGGTTTTGCATGGTGTCAAACATTAGGAAAACCTTTTTTTAAGATTTTGCTAATTTTGGACTCGGTCAGTTTTAACATTTGTGTTTAGCTCAACGTTAAAGTTACATCATTCAAATCACTTCATACTTCACATATATTTGTTAAGGACCATCGTACAATTAGGTTAGATAACTCCATTCCTAAATATGGAGTAATGGCCCTTGATTGACTTAGGAAATTTTATTTTTAAATTATATTTAAATGTATGTATATCTATTCAGTTGCTTTTACATATAGAGTATATAATATGATTTAATAGTACTTAAGTGCAATATAATGCAATATAATGAAATAGTGCTTTATGTGAATAAGCGGCATGTAGTCGAGCGTGCTGTCCTCCGACAGCTCTTGTTTATTTTCTGTTCAGTAATAATAGTCTACAGCAATACAAATTACAATGCAAAAAACATGACATGAACGTTATCATTGTCTAGTCCATTACTTTTAAAATCATTTTTTATTGCCAAAGTATGCTCTTTAATTATTGTTTACAATCATATTACGTTTTTTTGTAAATAGGTAGCACCTAAAGATATATATATACTTTCAGGCCAGTGTACAATATATAAAATTAATCCAGTGATACATATGTATTTGAAAGACTTTGAAAACATCTTGGCAATTTTTTTGGAAGATCTCTTATTAATGAAAACATTATTAAGTATAGTTGACAACATTATTGTACAGGAGAAATTGTCTCAAAAACCTCTTTATAGTGTTTGTTTATTATAGTTTCACCCCTATTAAAAGGACCAGCCATTTATGGCTTATGAGACACCATAACATGTTTACTTCTCGATTCCTGTCCTTTTTGTCAGGAACCAGGCAGGCATAAATTCAGTTCCATTATTCAAGTAGCTGGCAGTTCACCAACCGGCCATATCAGTAGTCCACTGGGACCAGAATGCATATACATGTAAATGTTTTTCTCGTCAAATGTGTAAAAAGTATAAAAATACATACAACTTCAATAATTTCAATAATTTTATAAAAGAAACAGTACCGTCTGGTAAACACACGCAGAGCAGGGCATATAAAACAACGACATTGTGTGTCACCAGAGGGAAATTAACGTCACACCTTTTATATATAGTCTCCTACAAGGGCAATACATTTCCTGTGCCTATTTACCCATTTGGTAAAGATTGCATCAAACCAGTCTGGTGTCAAAGAAGAAACAATTGTTTGTGTCTTCATCTTGAGTTTCTCCACAGACTCAAACCTGCATCCGCGTAGCCCAGACTTAATTGCTGGTAACCACTTACTGTACATAGTAGAAACTGGTACCACTCACTGTATATGTAATATATTACAGAGTAGATACGGGTACCATGAGACAGACATTGCTATATCTATATGGAGGGGTGGTTGAGGTGGACCCTTCTTGCTCTCTTGGAGGATTGGTTATGATGTCAGATATGTATACCATGGAGGGACTTAAAGAAGTTGTTGCCTTTAACCTAAACAAAGATTACTGCCACTTCTTTCACAGGGTAATGATTTAATAATTCTTTAATATGTATTTACCTTTATTTTTGGTGTAATAACAAGGACTTTAAAAAGGGTAGTTATGGCTTCCCCCGTGGCTGTCAGGGTAGCAGGAATAGCACCACAACTGATGCATCATGTCAGTGAGATAATTCTTTTGAGTACACACTCAGTTTATAGTTATACAGATAGTGCTTGACAAATAGTTGGTAACATCATATTACAAAGCCCTATGAAGTGTTCATATCATAAATATTCAATATTGTACAGAACAGAAGTTTATTCATATGACTTGAACACATGGTTCATCGTCAAAATATTTACAATATACAATGTGCCTACGAAAAATGTTAGACATACAGCTTATCAAAACACTAAGGTGAATGAAAACTGCACATCCCTTGAAGGCGGAAATATTGTTTGAAATGAGAGGAATATATATATAAATATGTCCCCCTTTACTTACAGCCATGTTCAGCATGTATTGTGGGCGTGCCAGAGGCCTTGACCTTGACCATGGTATACAACATGGAGGCCATGAGAGAGAAGTGTGTAAAATGGATCAATAAAAACTTTGGTAAGGTCTGGCCCACTAAACAGTTCGCTGCACTGCCACAGGAGGTGATGGACTTCTGTGTGTCAACAGCTGTCAAGGATTTGGTATGGATGAACTTCCCATTGTGTCTGTTCCAACTTCGTCTTTTCCCATTTCCTATACTATCTTTGCATTTCATCCCTTTGCCTCTACTCAAGTTAATCCCCATTGATCTATTGTTCTACATGGGATTTAAAGCCATTAAAGTTATAAAGTCACTCATTATCATGTACACATTCCTTTAATTTGTCATATTAACCCTCTCTCACATACAACAAATCTGCAACAGAAGACATTGAAAACATCTTGTCAAATTGGATAGGGTTGAAAATATTGTGGCAAATGGGAAAAATTGCTCATTTTAAAACTATATAATATTTTATACTTAACCTATTATATATACTGTCAAACTTGTGTGAGAGGTCACATGCGATGAGCGGTCACCGGCTTTAAATGGTCACTTTAAATCCCTCCCAACCAATTACACTCTATAAACTGCCTTGATCAGCGATCCCCTTTGAAACGCGGCCAATGGCCACACTAATTAACTGTAATCTTATTGTGTTCCTATACTAGGTCAATCAACACGCGACTTAGATTTGCAAGGTGTAAAATTATCGGTGTTTAATACATGCAGGTAATAAAACATACTGTGACAAACACATTATTGGGGTTTTCATACACATAGTTAGCTGGTTAGATGTAGGGAACCGAAATCAGCCGATGTGTGTCGAATGATCGTTGCATGATTCATCAAAAAGAAGTTGCGATTTTGGTTTATTTTCTGTTTACGTCGTTGGGCAAAATTTATAAATTAAAAAAGAGTTTATGAGCGCCAGATTGAGCGCTTTAGACCGAAAGACAGTACCGGTTCATTTATTTATTAAAATGAAAGTATATTTCCACTTAGAAGCCCCTAGTCATTAGATAGTCCTATTACTATTTTAAATTGAAAGACCATCTGATAACATTTGTGCAAAATGTAGACATATATTTTAACCAAAAAATAGATAGCACAATGAAATAATTGAAAGAAAAAAGCTACAAATCGTCAAAACAATGTGTAACCCTTTACTGGATAGCCCAACTGCCCATTTACCTATATTATCTCCATATATAGGCATCTATCTGATAAACCAATAGTCAAATGAATGAATGTATATTGTTTTACGGCGCATCGACAGCTAAGGTCATTTAGCGCGCATTTAAATTTAATTATTCATGATCCCTGGGTAAACAAACCAGTACTAGGCTAGAAAATGTGCCTTGCCCAAGGGCACTCCACCATGACCGTAGTGCCGCGACTTGGGATCGAACCCGGGACACCCGGTTTCAAAATCCCCGACTCTAACCACTCGACCACAGCGGATTCCTAAACCAATAGTCAATAAACTACTGATAAAAGCCTCTACACTATCTCCATACAGGGTATTGGGAAAATCATAAGAATTTGACACCTGTCCTAATTAAACCCAACTATCTGTATAAAATATTGTAACTACCTTTTATATGTCAGTATAAACATTGTGGGAAATTAAATTATCTTTACAGTGGTGTAAAATACACTATTTCAGCATAAAGAAAACTGAAGCAAAACAGGAGACGAAAGCAGGGCAATTTTATTTTTTATTTTTTCTTGAAAATGATGAATGTATTTTGCTCATGTCTACCTTTTCAAATATTTTTATTGCAAAAAAAAAACAAGTGAAATTACTCCAGAATATAACAACAGCAATTTCAAGTTGAATTTTTTAAAACCAGATACTCCGTATAGGAAATATGTCTTAATTTCTACGAAGTTTTCAAAAGTCAACTCTGTGACATACAGGAGTAAAATTAGTAAAACTTAATGGAGAAATTACCCATCTTCCTGTCATGATTCAAAGTCGATTCCACCAGAATAAATGTAAAAACATCCCATATAAATATTTTGAATGTCTAATGTCCTTACGTTTTCATTTCTAACCATTTCCTTTTTAAAGAAATAGATCGGCAATAGAAAATTGTCAACCCAAAATAAGTCGAATGTAAACACATGTTTGCGTATTTTCCCGTATTCTCAAGGACGATTTAGTTCTTTGTTTACTTACCCTTGGTTGTTGAAACTCATTATTCCAAGCTCCTACAGAGAAAACATCGTTGTCGGAAGAAGAACAATCATCGGAAACAACTTCCAGATCAGAAATATCTGATTGAATGTCAGACGGGGTGAAGCAAAAAAAAAAAAATGGCTTCAGTTTTACGGAAGTGTCATAACTGCACCTGTAAATGACCCATTTTATTGCCCTTCTGATTTACTAGATGAATCAATCAAAGACCCGCCGGTATTGTGTAGATGAAAACAATAACCATCTATGTCAGCTGTTAATCCCTTTCCCCATTACAACAAATCACAGCAAACGATTGTGAAAATGTCGAGACAAAAAAAAGAAAATCTATAAAAAATGAAAGTATAATTACTGAATTAATTCAAATCATTGTGGCAAAAGTTATCTATTAAATTTAATGCATTTAGGCTTTCTCATTTTGCTGCAATGTTTACTCGTCAGCTTTAGTTGCGTCAAAATGAATCTACTTCTGTGAAAGAGGTATTTCCCAGTAGCTTACTTGATTGTCAAAACTGGTATACACTGGAAATGTGATCGGTCAAACAAAGAACTGACTTTACACGTGTGCGTAAACCCTTTCCTCTTTCAACAAATATGCCGACGAAATTAAAAACATCTTGACAAAAAATTCAAACTATTTAACCCTTTCTCACGTATAGACAATTTCTACAGCAGAAGAACAAATTCATAAAGGGTTGCTTCATTGTGTTTGCATGGGATCATAACATTGTGAGCAATTTTTTCTCGTTTTAAATGTTGTCTGCTCCAGATTTTTTAACATGAAGAAAGCGAGAAATGAACTTCAAGGCACTGTTGTCAAGGTCATGTTTACTGCATGCGTCAGTAATTTTCCATTTGATCGGGGTTAGCACGTGGTTTACACATAATAATACCGTGTCAAATGAAAACCCGCCGTCCGATAATTGGGAATATTCAGATCAATATGCTCATCTGTTAAGACTGATCAGGGTCATCACTGTTCGTAAATCATCACACAACATTTATCGAAGTCTTTGAAGAACAGTTATGACTAAAAGCCAGAATTGCAATTATGTAAATTGATACAAACTGTCTTAAGATTTGGAACAAAACTGATTGTCTATTTGTATGTGTAGCGACTCAATCTTTATATGGTGCATAGTGGATGTAATGTTAGCAAACCTTGTGAAATAATTACAAATGGAAACGGATATTATCATACGGATATTTTTCATAAGAATAAGGTATTTTCAAGCTTATCATTTCCCGACGCATTTCATTCAACCTGGGTACTGAATTTTTAAACACTACACATGTTTGGACGCATTTTACTTACAAACTTTATATAGTAACACTATGATTTAAAGTCTGAGATCCCTTTGCAAATAATCAAATTGTATGGTGATACACTTTCGGAGGACCTTTTCAAACGAAAAATGTTCTTTTGAAGCATTCAAAATCCAAAGGCGTCGAAAAGCGTTTACATTGAAATCGATTAGGATCGATTAGAGGCGTCCAAACGAGTTTATATTGAGATCGTGTAGAGGCGTTTAAACGAGTTTATATGAAGATCGTGTAGATGCGTCAGAAAGCGCTTATATCCGGTAAAGGGTTAAATATAATGTTAATCTCTATAAATAAATAAATTTTCTTGGCAGAATGGTCAAGTCAGACTGCTGTGAGACATGTTGTAAATGAACAGAAATACACTGTAACATTTTAAATAATTTCCATAGACATATGCATTTATCTGGAGAAGACAATTTTTCAAAACACTGTTGAAAATGCAGGAATTGTTTTAACTTTTGTCTACTTTGATAATTCCCCATAAATGTTTTATCCAAATTAAGTTTAGATAGACAATTTACTTTTTGCAATGTAAATGATTACTTTCCTAACAGTTACATGTAATATGTGAACTGACAAAATTTGAACAAATCCGACCAAGTCATTAAATTTGTGAACAGCAGCCACCTGTCTTAAGCAGCCAGTTTTATCATGTCCCCTGGGTGGCTGCTGATTGCAAGTTTGACTGTAATTACATTGCAGGCTATGGACAATGTTATAGACACCATGGTAGAATGCAGACAACTCAATGAAAAGATACCAAGATTAAAATGGTCTGAATCTACTTTAGACATGATAACACGACTTATGGATGCAGCCATTGAGTTTTCCAGTCAGAATTTTGTAAATATTGTTGGAAGCAAGACATTCCGGAACATCGATAAGGTTAGAGTTAACCCTTTTCCACTTGTAGATGCATTCTGACAGCAATATCAAAATATGGAATATCTCTATAAATGCAATTATAATTAGTGAGCTATTTCTCCGTTTGCCACAATGTTTTCAAAAGTCGTCTACTGCAGAGGCATCAGAAAGCGTGGGAAAGAGTTTAAATAAATATATGTTGATTGACATTTTGAAACATTGTTTCTTTTCCTTAACCCTTTTCCTACATACAACAAATCTGCAGCAGACATCTTTGAAAACATCTGAGCAAAAATATGGAACACCTTTAAATTGATGTTGAATTAATGAATAGAGTATGAAACATTATGGGAAAGAGAGAAATTGTTTGTTTTGAGCAATTTCTCCTTTATAGACAATGTTTTCATAAGTCGTTCGCTGCGGATGCGTCAAAATGTGACTATATGTGGGAAAGGATTAAAACATGGGCAACTTAAATTGAACTTGTTATGTCTTCGTCATGCAAAAGTTCAATTTATAAGGACAATACCTTTTATATTAAGCAACATTTTATAATAATCTTATTAGCTTGTCTGATTTTTGGAGAAAAAAAGACGAGCTATTGTTTTCACTTGATCATTGTCGATGTTGGTTAAGTTTTGTGTTTAGGTCATTTATATAAACTATAACTATAAACTATAAAACCCAATACTTTGAATCTTGGAAAACTTGTTCATCTAATACCCTTCTTCACATTGTATCCTGAAGATGCTGAGTGTGGCCCGTTTTCTGGGGTAAAAAATATCAATTTTGATGTATATTGGTTTTGGTTTTGATTTTGAGAATCGGCGGTGTTGGTTAAGCTTTGTGTTTAGGTCACTTACATGGGAACTATCAAACCTAATACTTTTAAACTTGGAAAACTTGTTCATCTAATTCCCTTCTTCACATTGTATGATAAAGATGCTGAGCGGGCCTGTTTTTTTGGCGTAAAAAACATCAATTTTTGGTCGATTTTGAGAATTGGACATAGTTTCTTAATTTTTTGTTACATTGATTTGAAATTTTTCCCAAACAATAAAAACATAATGTACTTCAACATATTATTAATATCTTTAATTCGATTGTGTTTTGGGAGTCAAGGTCACTGTTACTAAAAATAGGAAAACAGTAATAATATTCAATATCTTTAGTTACAGTTGACTTAATGTAACCATCTTTTGTTTGTAGTAAGTATTTATTTAAGATCCTTAACCCTTTCCCTCATATAGACGCTTTCTGACGCCTCTGCAGCAGACGGCTTTTTGAAAACATAGTGACAAAAGAAGAAATTGCACAAAACGTGCAATTTCTCCTTTTGCCACAATGTTTTCCACTTTTTGTCATAGGTTATCCATTCAATTATGGAGATTTTCTATGTTTTGACAAAATAAAAGTCTGCTGCAGACTTGTTGTATGAGGGAAAGGGTTAATGGTCAAATATATAGTGACTGATCAACAGGCATTGATCTGCTTATCTCATTTTCCTGTCCATACACAAGACTCAGCTTATGGTCTTGAGTGATTGTGACAGCCATCCAACGTGAAGATCTTCCTTATCATGTATATGAACTTTGATTTATTTCCACACAGTAAATCTTGTTTCTCTTCTTGAAAAATAGCAGTTGTGTGCGGTCATTATAATATGTAAATATTCGATCCTAATTTGAAGATTTTTTGTACAAAATAAATAAACCGTAAAAAGATAATATCAGACGAGCGTCAGGCACATGCAAACGATGCTCTTGTTACATTTATATTAAACCTATATATACTTACATACAGTAAGTTGCTTTACCCTTCATCCAAAACAATAAATGGTTGATGTCCATGCAAATGGTGACACTTTAACCCTTTCCCACATACAACAATTTGACGACTTTGAACACATCTAGGCTACACTACAACCTTGACATTGATCTTTGACCTTTATCTAGAAAACGTCGTTACCATCCAGTGGGCATTGTAGTTTCACAAATACAAATTGTTTCTTTATCCCTTTCCCTCATATAGACGGTTTCTGACGCCTCTGCAGCAGACGGCTTTTTGAAAACATAGTGACAAAAGAAGAAATTGCACAAAACATGCAATTTCTCCTTTTGCCACAATGTTTTCCACTTTTTGTCATAGGTTATCCATTCAATTATAGAGATTTTCTAATTTTTAACAAAATATGTTCAAAGTCGTCTGCTGCAGAATTGTCGTATGAGGGAAAGGGTTATGTTATAGCGGGTGTATTTAATGATTTAATTTCAGCAAGGAATAGCTTTCAACAAACAGCCCTTGGAAGATATATTTGGAATGGTAATTATGGCGCTATCCCTGGAGAACTCATGTCAGGCTTATATGTCACTAGATAAATGGATAGTGTATATTAAACCTAGAGAAGATGAGGCATCCCCACTATACTCAGAGGTATGACTACTCCCACATGCATACCATTTGACAAATCTGCAATTTCTTTTGAATCTGAAAAAAAAGGTGTTATCTGAAAAATAAAGTAAACCTTTTGAGAAGAGAGCTAAAAGTGTTGTAGAAAAGGAAAAATTGCACATTATGAGCAAGTTTCCTGCTCTATTAACCCTTTCCTATATATAGACACTTTCTGAGGCCTCTGCAGCAGACGACTTTTGAAATCAATTCTTCCCTGACATAAGCAGTTTCAGATTTTCTACTATACCATTACTCCAGTTATCTCTTGAAGGCCATCAAGGCACTCTTGTCCTCTTGTTTGACTTAGAATGATGCTTAACCCTTTCCCTCATATAGACACTTTCTGACGCCTGTGCAGCAGACTGCTTTTTGAAAACATAGTGACAAAAGAAGAAATTGCTCAAAACGAGCAATTTCTACTTTTGCCACAATGTTTTCCACTTTGAGTCATAGGTTATCCGTTTAATTATAGAGAATTACTATTTTTTGACAAACTATGTTCAAAGTCGTCTGCTGCAGAATTGTCATATGAGGGAAAGGGTTAAGGTTTGTTGTTTGGCCCACTTTTCTCCTTAACTAAACAAGCTATGACATTGAAACTTTTACATTATAATGATGCATTCAAATTGTGTATGGGCTTTCTCTACAATACATTATTGAAATTATAATCTTTTTGACTCAGAAATTTGGTAAAGGTTTGTGTTTATGCCCTCTTTTCTCCTATTGATTGCCTTTCCGTCGGGTAAAAGGGGAAATAAAAGTTTTGCAAAAATGACAATAAAAAAGGACCTCACAGATTTAAAATCACCGATCTCTTTTTATATACTTTCAGGAGTTTACAGATTTTGTCGAGTTTTTATTCAAGAAATGTCGAGAACACATGTGTTTATACATCCACCAGGTGGCACACACAGTTGAATGGACTTATCTTTCAAAGGAAAGTCAAAAAGAAATCATGAAAGGTATATGTCTTTTCAAAACATGCAATACTTAACCCTTGTGTACAGACAATTTAAAAACCCTTTCCAAAATACACACTTTCTGATGCCTCTGCAGCAGACGACTTTTGAAAAAATGTGGCAAATGGAGAAATTGCTCATAATTAGCAATTTCTACTTTTGCCACAATATTTTCAACTCTATTGAATTGCAATACTTTCTTTTATATTGATTTTGCATGCTTCTGCCTGAATATTTTTCATTGGACTTCTGCAGAATTGTTGTATGTGGGAACCGTTTAAGTCGCCTACCAGATTTACTGAGGTTCATAAAGGTTGACCAACATGCAGTCTGATTAACCCTTTCCCTCATATAGACGCTTTCTGACGCCTCTGCAGCAGACGGCTTTTTGAAAACATAGTGACAAAAGAAGAAATTGCACAAAACGTGCAATTTCTCCTTTTGTCACAATGTTTTCCACTTTTTGTCATTGGTTATCCATTCAATTATGGAGATTTTCTATGTTTTGACAAAAAACGTTCAAAGTCGTCTGCTGCAGAATTGTCGTATGAGGGAAAGGGTTAATCCTTTCTCACCTACAGACACATGTTCACACATATACTGTAGATGACATTTGAAACCGTTTTGACAAAAGGAGAAATTGTTCATAATGTTTTCAACTCTGTTCAATAACGTTTCTTTCATTTACAGAGATTTTCAATAGGATTTCAAAGTTGTTTGCTGCAGATTTATTGTATCTGGGCAATGGATAAAAACCTGTATTATGTGATAACTGTTAACTTTTCCATTTGCTTGAAGGTCATAGGTGAAAACTGCGATATTTTTACCCCAAATCGGTAGGGGACTTGTTTATTGCCTGCAATTCTCTCATACTTGTTGGACTGACACATTTAGGGCAGTGGGAAATTTTGGACAATTTGTCATTTTCTGTGTTTTCCAACATTGCCTGCAACAAAACTGTCAAAAGTTGTCTGTATGAGAGGAAGCTTTAACAAGAGATTGTTTTTTCCATCCTGACCTAAGTTGTGTTGATTGTTAAAAAGTGTAAACATATTGTCAAGACATTATTGTACATCAAGAGGACAAATCAGGCATATTACACAGTATTTGACCCTTACCGACATAGAAAAAATGGCTTCGAAAACATTTTTGTGGGAAATTTTACAAAATGAAAGTATGATTCTAGAATATAATAGAAAATATTGTTGGGAAAGAAGCAATTTGTCTTTTCTTTTCTCTGTTTTCAAAAGTGTCTGCTGCAGATATGTCTAGTGTTGTCTGCATGTGGAATAAGGTTGATTACCCAAATATATAAACATTGTACTAATACATAACATTGTTAACCAGGTTTTCCGAAGGAAAATCTGGTTATTAGTTTGGCGAAGTCGGCGGGCGGGCGGGCGTCAACTTTCCTTGTCCGGACCATAACATAAAAAAATCTGTAGATTCAAGGTCAAGGTCACAGTGATAAGAAATAGACTTTAATTGAATTTTTCTTGTCCGGACCATAACTTTGTCATGCATAGAGATATTTTCAAATAACTTGGCACAAACATGCACCATATCAAGACGATGTGCCAAATGCAAAAAAAAAATCCGTAGATTCAAGGTCAAGGTCACAGTGATAAGAAATAGACTTTAATTGAATTTTTCTACGGACCATAACTTTGTCATGCATAGAGATATTTTCAAATAACTTGGCACAAACATGCACCATATCAAGACGATGTGCCAAATGCAAAAAAAAAATCCGTAGATTCAAGGTCAAGGTCACAGTGATAAGAAATAGACTTTAATTGAATTTTTCTACGGACCATAACTTTGTCATGCATAGAGATATTTTCAAATAACTTGGCACAAACATGCACCATATCAAGACGATGTGCCAAATGCACAAAAAGAAAACCGTAGATTCAAGGTCAAGGTCACAGTGATAAGAAATAGACTTTAATTGAATTTTTCTACGGACCATAACTTTGTCATGCATAGAGATATTTTCAAATAACTTGGCACAAACATGCACCATATCAAGACGATGTGCCAAATGCAAAAAAAAATTCTGTAGATTCAAGGTCAAGGTCACAGTGACAACAAATAGAGATATGCACAATTTTTGTGTTTAGCTTCCAGGTCAAGGTCACAGTGACAGAAAATATACTTTACTTGAACTTTTTTTTTTCAGATCATAACTTTACCATGCATATAGATATTTTCAAATAACTTCGCGCAAATATGCTCCATATTAAATAACTTGGCAATTTAAAAGAATATAGCATAAATATGAGTAAGTTTCATAACCTCGGGCCCTGGATCTAGTTTGTTTGCAAAGGCATAAACGCGTTACTATCAAGTAAAGGGTTAAGGCAGATCACTGATTATCAACCTGGCATTAGGGATCCTAAAATGTGGCTGCTTACAACAAAAGGTTGCTTAATATCTGTTATCTATTATATGTTCTTAATAAATGAGGCCATCCACACACAATTGACTGTATTGAACTGATATTTGTTAGATAAAATTGTGATATATTTAATTGACAAAGTAATTATGATTATTCATCAATAGAAATATTCCCTGTTACTTGAATTACTAGCTTTGATTAACTATTAACAGAAAGATTTGACAGATCTGTTAATTCTTAATCAAACACCTTCCATTATAGAAAACCTGGTTTCATGGAATTTCCATGTCTTGTTTTAATCATTTTTCTTGAAAAAGAACAACATTATTACAGAAATTTGAGTCGAGTCCCGGTAGCTCAGTCGGTAACGACGCGGGCTGTCAATCCAGGGGTTGGGAGTTCGAATCACGTCTCGGCCAACTTTCTTTCCGACATTTGACAAAAGTCATTGCGACATGCGTCATTCGTTTTCCACCAATGTTGTGTGGAGTACTGGTGTGCGAAAACCAGGAAACACATGAGTAGGTGAACTGGCCACAGTGATATGACTGAGAAATTGTTAAAAACGGCGTTAAATCCCAATCAATCAATCAACAGAAATTTGACCCTAGAAAATTGCTTGCATATGAGAAATACATCCTTAAACCATTTTCTTTTTTCATTGCAGAAGCTAATTATGTTTGTATTGATAGTCCTAATAAAAGCAGGATGGCGCGGCCACAGTTAACTAGCATGCAGAAGGTAATGAATAAGAATCATAATTTGTTTAACCCTTTCCCTCAAATAGATGCTTTCTGAAGCCTCTGCAGCAGACGGCTTTTTGAAAACATAGTGACTAAAGAAGAAATTGCTCAAAACGAGCAATTTCTCCTTTTGCCACAATGTTTTCCACTTTTAGTCATAGGTTATCCATTCAATTATAGAGATTTTCTATTTTTTAGCTCTACTGGCCAAAGGCCAGAAGGGCTTATGTCGTGGCGATTTGTCCGTCGTCCGTGCGTGCGTGCGTCCGTCCGTCCGTAAACAATTTCTTGTTAACACAATACAGTCTTCACTTTTGATTGTATCTCAACCAAACTTATACAGTAGTTAGATATTCATGAGAGCTCGGTTCCTTTCGAAAACCAGCCAGATCCGCCCATGCATGACTGGATTATGGCCCTTGAAATGGTCAAAATTGCTATAAAAGAGCTTGTTAACACGATACAGTCTTCACTTTTGATTGTATCTCAACCAAACTTATACAGTAGTAAGATATCCATGAGAGCTCGGTTCCTTTCGTAAACCAGCCAGATCCGCCCATGCAAGACTGGATTATGGCCCTTGAAATTGTCCAAATTGCTATAATTGAGCATGTGAACACAATAGAGGCTCCATTTACTATCTGATCTTCACCAAACTTAGATAGTAGTTAAATATTGATGAGAGCTTGGTTCCTTTTGAAAACCAGCCAGATCCGCCCATGCAAGACTGGATTATGGCCCATGAAATTGTAAAAATTGCTATAATACAGCTTGTAAACACAAAAGAGCCCTCATTTACTCTCCGATCTTCACCATACATACATGCTCTGGATTGAAAATGACCAAAGAACCATACCAGTAGAGCATAGGCCCTCATGGGCCTCTTGTTGACAAAATATGTTCAAAGTCGTCTGCTGCAGAATTGTCGTATGAGGAAAAGGGTTAAATATGTTTTTAAGTATCTCAGGAAACATGCTTTAGATTTAACTCTTTCCCATATACAACAGACAATTTTATATAGGCAAAAAAGCAGAAAATCTTCATAAATGAATGAATAAGTATTGAACATTTTCGTTTGCCACAATATTTTTAAAAGTCGTCTGCTACAGTTGTGTAAGCATGTGGGAAAGGATTAAGTATGAATACGGGGATGAATGGCTGCTGTTCTAAGTCAAACATGGGAAGACATGAATGAGAAACATGAACAAGATAGGAAGTGAGCTAACTAGTAAATTTAGTTTTACCTCAATGTTTTTTAAATCTGTTTGAAAACTATATCTGCATTTGAGTAATTTTAACGTGGCTTTCAACAAAGTTGTTAATTAAATTATTAGAATGATGATATCCTTGTTTAGCGAGGCATTCAAATTGGAGAATTTGTGTGCAGGAATGTTGGTGGGCCATAAATTTAAATACTCTGCATGATTTAAACCAAATTTCACAGGAAAAAATCAGACGTAGACAGCCAGTTTGGGATTATACATTGAGTTTCTCAGTCAAGGTTACTTTTTAAACGTAGATTTCCTAAATTATTACTGGTGAACAGCTGGTTTTGTTGCTATGCAGTGTTTCAATTCTTCGTGTTTTTTTAAAATATGTTCGAGACTGTAAGTGATATATCAGATAAGGCTTTAACCCTTTCCCACATACAACATATCAGCAGCAGACGACTTTTAAAATATTTAGACAAAATACTGAAAATCTTTATAAGAGAACGGTTAATTATTGGAAAGAGTTGAAAACATTGAGGCAAAAGGAAAAATTGCTCATTATGAGCAATTTCTCCTTTTGCCACAATGTTTTCAAAAGGCGACTGCTGCAGAGGCGTTAACACTGGCTTTGTTTTGCAGAAAAAAAGCATAGTTATGAGGGTAATCAACTTTTCTTTCTATTTACCTGCCATTGAAATTTCCTGATCTGCAAACAACTAGCTTGTCAGGTGTTGGCGCGACTGATATTGGAGGCAAAATGTGTTTTACCCTTTCCCATAAATATGTACATTGGCAAGTGACATGATATTCATCTTGGAAAAGAAAATGAAAATCTCTATAAATATAAGCATAATCAGTTACCCTTTCCCACATAAGACAATTCAGCAGCAGACGACTTTGAACCTATTTTGTCAAAAAATTGAAAATCTCTTTTAATTGAACTGTTAATCTATGGCTAAAAGTTGAAAACACTGTGGCAAAAGGAGAAATTGCTCTTTTTTAGCAATTTCTTCTTTTGTTACTGTTTTCAAAAAGCTGTCTGATGCAGAGGCGTCAGAAAGCGTATATGAGGGAAAGGGTTAAAATACTTGAAAATATTGTGGCAACATAGAGGCAAAAGGGGAATTTCCTCATAATGAGCAATTTCTTCTTTGGCCTCAATGTTTTCAAAAGTTGTCTTCTGCAGATGCACCAGAAAGAGTATTTATGTGGGAGAGTTAAACATTTGTTTCCTTGTCACTACACTACACAGTATACACCTTAGCTTTATAGTTAACCCTTTCCCTCATATAGACGCTTTCTGACGCCTCTGCAGCAGACGGCTTTTTGAAAACATAGTGACAAAAGAAGAAATTGCAATAAACGTGCAATTTCTCCTTTTGCCACAATGTTTTCCACTTTTTGTCATAGGTTATCCATTCAATTATAGAGATTTTCTATCTTTTGACAAAATATGTTCAAAGTCGTCTGCTGCAGAATTGTCGTAAAAGGGAAAGTGTTAAACAGATTTCCATCGAAAAGAAATCTGTTTATTGCAAATAAGTCATTTGCTGGCATTGCATAGTCTTTAGTTGTTTTGCATACATACCTTGGCTGGATGAAACTCAGGGATTTGATGGGAAATCAAATGTTGTTATACATGTATTTAAAACTATTTAATTGGCAAATGACGTGTCAATCACAAATCTTTTGACAAAAATGCAGCTTTTGAAAGGAATCTTCTGTTAATAATTTTTTATCGGGGAAAAGTATTTTGTTTAGAAAGGTGTTGGAATAATTTGATTTCATCATATTTTTTTAAGTTTTACTGAAATGTTGAGATTAATCGAAAAAAGCTGATTGATTTCTATCTGATTAGCTATATTTATCCTGTGCACACTTTTCCCATATGATAATTCAATTGAAGAAGTACAACAGCATGAAATTGTGTAGCATTTTTGTACAGCAAAGTTATCTCAAATCTCATGATATAAATCTATAAAGCTGTATGCAGATAAGACAGTGTGTGTGTGTGTGTGTGTGTGTGTGTGTGCAGAAACCGGTCTGAGTCTTTCATTAATTTTTAACTCTTACCAACATATGACAATCCTGCATCAGACCACTTTGAAGGGTTTTGGGCAAAAATATGGAAAGTCTTGAAAGTATTATTAGCGACTACAGTTGAAAACATTGTGGTAAAAGGAGAAACTGCTACAATGTTTTCAAAAGTCGTCTGCTGCCAAGGTGTAAATCATCTTTATGTGGAAAAGCGTTACATGTATATGCAACAAGACCAGCTGCCAGGAATTGCAGCTGACAGGGCTGAAAATATAAAACTCTGAAAAGGTTCTCATTTCTCAGAAATGAACTCTGTTCTTCAAACAAGACCTCTGATTGGTTAATTCGGAGAATGATTAAGCTTTGGACCAATCATATACTTACCGGTAAGTACAAAATCAGAGCTCAAAGTATAGTTTTATAGTTTTGGCGTCAGTTTTCCTTTAGTTTAATCAACTTATACCTGTGTCCTGCTTACAGTACTGAGCCAGATTGCTGGAAACATAACTTTTTCTTGGGAAATGGTTGAACAAAATACTTTTAAAAGATTTTAATTTTGTGATTACTTTTCCCACTTCTGCAGCAGAAGACTGAATGTTTCCAGACAAAAATCTGGAAAATTTATATAAAAAAAATCACCATTTATCTCAATGTTTTTAACCTTTTCCCACATACAACATTTCTGCAGCAGGCAAGCATGTAGAAACCCTGTGGCAAAAGGAGAAATGACTTGTTTTGAGCAATTTCTTCTTTTGTTGCAATATTTCAAAAGCTGTCTGCTGCAGGTGTCAGAAAGCGTCTACATTTGGGAAAGGGTAAAATAATCTTCTGAAGATAAGGGTCGTATTTCACTTGCTTAAATCTATATTTGATCTTCAAACCCTATGTTGTGGGTAATCAAAAGAATCAATTATTTTATTACGCACAAAATAAGGTTGAACCCTTTCCCACCTATAGGCGCTTTCTGACGCCTCTTCAGCAGACGACTTTTGAAATCATTGAGACAAAAGGAGAAATTGCTTAAAACAATGAATTGCTCTATTTGCCACAATGATTTCAACTCTATTTAATAATCATACTATCATTTATATATATTTTCTATACTTTGCAGTTGATAATTTCAAAGTCATTTACTGCAGATTTGTTGTATGTGGGAAAGGGTTAAATAAAAAATATGTGAGATAATATCGCACAATGACCCATTTACCCCTCCTTATCTAGACTTCTGTGATATATGTGCCAATCGTCTGGATGGGATTTGAAGCTGGGACTTCTTGATCATTGGGCTCACATCTAACTGCAGTCTACTTATATCTTTTTTTCTATTACAGAAACTGTCAACAACACCTCAATTGTCATTGAAAGAATATTTTGACCAACACTTTGGGTTAAAAGGAATGGATACGAAAAGTAAATCACCATCTCCAGCTAGGAGCACTATCCCCAGAAAAGAAACATATTCCAGGACACAAAATAAAGGGACTAATAGAAATACAAGTGCACAGCATGCAGAAGTAAAGAAGAAAAAGGAAGCAACTCTTAAAACAAGAGGAAGTGATACTGCCAACAGATCCTCAAAGAAAGAGGGACCAAAAGAGTTTGTTGCGAAAGCTACACAAACAAATTTGAATGTTAATTCAGATAAAACAAAGATTAAAGAACAGACTGGTACCAATGAGAAAAGTAAAGGTATTGGTCAGACAGGTGCTAAAAGTAAAACAAAAGTTATTAGAGAACAGACCTTTATTCTTAATAAAACAAATGCTATTGAGTCGACTGGTTCTAAATGTAAAACAAAAACAAGTGAATGGACTGATTCTAAAAGTAAAACAAAGGTATGCGCACAGTCTGGTGCTACATATGATCCAAATCTTGACAGTTCTGAACCAAAGGACCTTTCAGATGAATTGATTGAGGCTATCTCTGATGACGGGGACCAACTATTAGAGTGTCGACAAAGATCATTGTCATTTGGGCAGCAGACGTTTGTTCCTCAATTTGGCCAAAGACCTTTACGTTCAGCTCGAAGTACTGAAAGTTTTTTCAATAATCGTCAAGGATTTAACAGCATTGTACAGAAACCCATACCAACACTAGAAGTGAAATTTAATTTACCTCTTGAATTCCATGAATCTTTTTAAACATTCATGATATAGATTTAGTGTTGTGTAATAATTAATTGGAGAAACCTCCCTTTCCTACATACAGCAAAACAGCAGCAGACTATTTTGTAAAATTGAAGGCAAAATCATGGAAAATCTCTTTAAATGAAAGTATGTTTAGAGAAAAGAGTTGAAAAGGTGGTCAAAGAAAAATATGCTCTTTGTCTGCATGTATGAAAGGGAAAAGAAAGAATAGATCCTTTTCAATAATTATCTTATATTTATTTAAAATTCCAGAGCTGTTGTGATATTTATTTATATGTTTGTTGTGATTTATTTGCGGTCTGTTGGACATAACTCTGAATTCAGCGCTGTTGTCATGGTGTGGTTTATGTCATCAGACCATCACACATTAACCATTTCCCACATACTGTAATACAAATCTGCAGCAGACGACTTTGAATTTATTTGTGTCAAAAATATAGAAAATCTCTATAAATAAAACTATAACAAGGGCACCGCAAAGCGGATGCATCCCCTCGGCTTTCCATTTTCACATTGAGTTCTCTTGTGATCTAAATATTTAAGTCCAATTTTTGACTTCGATCTTTGACCTATGACCTTGAATCAATAGGCTTCAAAATATTGTCACAAACTAACTGTATGCCAAGTTTGGATAAGATCTGTCAAGGAATGGTCAGTGTAGAGTGGTGACAAGGTTGCCACAGCTGAGATATATTGTAAGTTCAATCAAGTTCAATTTTGGGCATGACCTTTGACCTATGACCTTGAAAACCAATAGGCTTCAAGACATATCATAAACTAACTGTATAATAAGTTTTATTAAGATCGGTCAATGAATGGTCAGTGTAGAGTTGTGACAAGGCTGCCACAGCTGAAAATATTGTAAGTCCAATTTTGAGTTTGACCTTTGACCTATGACCTTGAAAATCAATAGGCTTCAAGATATTATCATAAAGTAACTGTATACCAAGTTTGGTTAAAATCTGTCAAGTAATGGTCAGTGTAGAGTGGTGACAAGGTTGCCACAGCTGAAAATAGTGTAAGTGCAATTTTGGGCTTGACCTTTGACCTATGACCTTGAAAATCAATAGGCTTCAAATATTATCATAAACTAACTGTATAATAAGTTTTATAAAGATCGGTCAAGGAATGGTCAGTGTAGAGTGGTGACAAGGCTGTCGCAGCTGAAAATATTGTAAGTCCAATTTTGAGCTTGACCTTTGACCTATGACCTTGAAAATCAATAGGCTTCAAGATATTATCATAAAGTAACTTTATACCAAGTTTTGTTAAAATCCGTCAAGTAATGGTCAGTGTAGAGTGGTGACAAGGTTGCCACAGCTGAAAATAGTGTAAGTGCAATTTTGGGCTTGACCTTTGACCTATGACCTTGAAAATCAATAGGCTTCAAATATTACCATAAACTAACTGTATAATAAGTTTTATAAAGATCGGTCAAGGAATGGTCAGTGTAGAGTGGTGACAAGGCTGTCGCAGCTGAAAATATTGTAAGTCCAATTTTGAGCTTGACCTTTGACCTATGACCTTGAAAATCAATAGGCTTCAAGATATTATCATAAAGTAACTTTATACCAAGTTTTGTTAAAATCCGTCAAGTAATGGTCAGTGTAGAGTGGTGACAAGGTTGCCACAGCTGAAAATATTGCAAGTCCAATTTTGGGCTTGACCTTTGACCTATGACCTTGAAAATCAATAGGCTTCAAGATATTATCATAAAGTAACTTTATACCAAGTTTTGTTAAAATCCGTCAAGTAATGGTCAGTGTAGAGTGGTGACAAGGTTGCCACAGCTGAAAATATTGCAAGTCCAATTTTGGGCTTGACCTTTGACCTATGACCTTGAAAATCAATAGGCTTCAAGATGTTACCATATACTTACTTTATACCAAGTTTGGTTAAGATCTGTCAAGAAATGGTTATTGTAGAGTGATGACAAGGTTTGTTACGGAAGGACACACATACATACATACATACATACATACATACATACGGACGGTCCCGTTACTATATCCCTTTCTCTCTTACTTCGTAACCGAGGGGATAATTATTGAATACTGTTGAAAACACTGGCAAAAGAGGAAATTGTGACCACAATGTTTTCAAAGGTCCTCTGCTGCGAATGCGTCAAAATTCGTCTGGAAAAGGGTTAAAAGTTTACATGATTATATTATTATGAAACTTTTGTAGATGTTATTTATCAATGAGATGTCAGTTTTTTTTGAAAATGAACAAAATCACACTTTAAGGTCATGGGCTATCTGCCCTTGATTGTCAAAAATGTGCGCATTCTACATCGTTTTACACTTGTTCATTCATATTTTTCAAGCAATAATAATATAACTGGGACACAAAGTAGGATATATAGCCATAAGGCCTCAATCATGCTCAATTTATATGGACACAACTATGAATAATCTCTCTAAATGACAATATAATTATTCAATATACTTGAACTAATTATGGAAAATGGGAGAATTTGCTCATTATGAGCAATTTCTCCAATTGCCCAAATGATTTAAAGGGATAAATTCAATATTATATACATATCCTCTGCTGATAGGGTCATCTTGGTTATCTTATATGATATTAACCCTTTCCTTCATATAGAGGCTTTCTGACGCCTCTGCTGCATACGACTTTTGAAAACACTGCAGCAAAAGACAAGAAGAAATTGCTCAAAACGAGCAATTTCTCTTTTTGCCACAATGTTTTCAACTCTATTTTATTTTAATAGTAAAAACTCTCATTTATTGAGATTTTTCATGTTTTTGTCAATCAGTTTTGAAAGTCGTCTGCTGCAGAATTTTCGGAAAGGGTTAAAAAACATCTGAGGAAGATGGTGAAAATACTGGGAAAAATAGAAGAATAATGTAGATCCAGATCTACAAATAATCCCTCTGCTGTAGATGACATGGGGAAAAAGGAAAAATTGCTCATAGTGGGCTGCTATCCCACAATGTATTCAACATTACAGTTGTCCGGCGAGAAAACCAGCATTGTTGACTCTTCATAAAGTATCGATCCGGATCAGCCTAAGCAGGCTGAGCAGGCTAACCCGGACAGACAATTTGCCTCCTGTGGATTTTCTGTTTCAGGAATCATTACTCTTTACCACTATCCCCTTGAGACGGATTGTGTCGGCCTTGATAATCCTGTGATGACTGTGCACGCTGATCTGGGCCGATACATTATGCAGAGGCTATAATGTTGGTTTTCTCGTGGGACGGCTCATAATATTTCTGATTTCCATATGTTAGAAGTCACGTTTTCTTTCTGTTAGATGTGTCCAAAGCAGGTGACTAAATATACCATATTGGGTAAACTGTAATGATTTATAAAAGATCAAACACGCCATTTCTTTCTTATTCTGTAACATTTTACTTGTCATTTGTTTCTCAATTGTGTAGGCTTTTTAACCCTTTCTCAAATGAAATAAATATATAGCAGACAATTTCGAAAACATCAAGGGGAAATAAGGCAAAAAATATATATGTAATTGAAAACATTGTGCCAAAAGCCCACCTGTTGCAGATGCATCCAAATTCATCTGTTATGCCCCAGTCATATTGTCACGTTTTGGCCACCACGTAGCTACAACGTGAGCAAACATAGAACGAGGCTAAAACGTGACAAAACGTGAAGTGGAAATTTAAATTTTGGACATGTTCAAAATTCATGTTTCCCAACAACGTGGTGAGAACGTACTACAGCATAGTATATCGAAGCAGAAACGTAGCAAAAACTTAATAGAACGTGAACATAGCGCGTCCCGCCGGTTGATACGTTTCTGTTGCGTTTGCTGACACGTTGTGCTGCGCTATGCTACGTTGTGGCCTCGTTACTATCACGTTTCTTGTGCTGCGTTATGCTACGCTGTGTCACGCTATGACACGTTGTACTACGTTATGAGATGTGTTATGCTACGGTGTTGTACGATGTGTCTATATTTGGGAAAGAGACAACTGTAATACCTATTCTCATTGGTGGATGATATTTGGTCAGGTGGAGCAGATGTTACATGTCCAAGAGAGGTAAATCTGGATGCCTTACTTAATCATTTGCCCTACATTAGGCTTAATGTATCAAATGCATTATCATTATTATAAATCACAAATAATTCGTTTGCACCTCTTCCTATTTTGTTATGATCAAGTTGACATTTCAAGCCTGTTTGGCCCCCATTGTCAATTTGTTTTTGTAAGTTCAAACAAAAGCGATTTTTTTTTCATCAATGATAATATATAAACATTTTATACCAAATACAATTCAACAGATATATAATAGCTATATAATACATAGAATAATCAGTAAATCGCATTGACAAATCCTTAGTTTGTCTTGAAGTAATCATTTACTCATAAATAACATCATAATTATCACATTCAAGCAAAATTTGTCCTAGTTGTTCCCAGTTTACAACTCTTCTTTTCACATGTACCCACATACAACAAATCAGCAGAAGACGACTTTGAAAATATAATGATTGAATAGAGTTGAAAACACTGGTAAAAGGAGAAATACCTATTTATGAGCAATTTCTCCTTTCGAATTATTTTTTTCAAAAGTTGTACGCTTCGGATGTGTGAAAATGTGTCTGCATGTGGGAAATGGATAAAGTTGGAAAACAACTCTCACAACAATATTCCCAATCACTGTCTATAGTCATACCGTAGTTACCAGCATTATGTGTCTCCAACATATCTCTTTGATATAACTGAAAAATTGTTGAAAGCCGCATAAAAAGCAAAAACAAAATCTCCAAACAAATCGTTAACCCTTTCCCTGATGAAGGTGGCTCCAGACACCTAATGCAGAAAACAAGCATGCTTTGTTATTTATCATCGAAGCCTTCAACCTTTGTAATTAGATCACTATATCGAGGGCTTGGCTTGAGACGGTTGTAACTAAGAACCTAGTTTGAAAACCCTGGTTTAGGGGCAATTTTGACCACTTGTAAACAATGCAAATTTAGGTGCCATTGCTCAGAACGAGCAATGGCACCTAAATTTCCATTGTTTACCAAGAAATATTATTTAACGCTTATAAAGACTTTGAGGCAAGGTAATTCACCTTGGTAAAATAAATATCAATTTTAGTTACAACCGTTTCACGCCAAGCCCTCGATATGTACATGTATGTATCTGAACTAAACACCAGGGTAAATCCACCAATATATCATTCACTAGTAAAGTTTTTTATCCAAATAAACCCAAGGCAAATACAGGGCAAACTTTCGTGAGGCTAAACACCCCTCGTTTATTTCTTTTGTTCGGACTTGGTTGGCGCCAAAGCATCTGGAAGTGTAGTTCCACATGGACCAGAGAAATGAAACCTGAAACAAGAAGGTCTATAAAGTTTTTGGCATTTTTCCCTCTTTCTGATGCCGCAGCAACCAAAGTTCTACATGGAATTAAATTCTTTGAACATCTTTGAAAGAGGACTGCCTAAGAAACATTCCTGTGTAATTTTTTTAAAATTGGTCCATTGGTTTAGGAGGAGAAATTGGTTGTAGGAAAACTATACGGACAGGCGCCGAGGGACGGTATGTGATAACAAATACTCATCCCAAACTTCATGCTCAGGTGAGTTAAAAGGTATTGACTCTTTAGGTTAGTATGACAATCATCCAGACATTTTCCCTTGATTTGTCAAATTTCTTTTTGGACTTGGACATATTTTTGGTCCAGAGCTTTTCACTCAAAGACATGTGATTCAGCCAACTTTTGTAAACTAGCAGTATCTTGCAAATGAATATCAATGTATTAGAGCCATATAGATACCAATGTATCTTGGTCATGGGTTTGATACCCAGCTGGGTCATACCAAAGACTTTAAAAATGGTAGTAATGGCTGCCCTCCATTTCAAGAGTTTCCTGCTGCAGAGGCGTCTGTATGTGAGATAGAGAATATTATGTCCCTGACGTAAGATATGAACTTTATCTGACGAGGTTGGGAGAATTGATAATTGGCGAGCCTTTGGCGAGACAATTATCCTTTCTCACAGCCGAGTCTGATAAAGTTCATATCTTACGTCAGGGACGTAATATTCTATTTATCTTGCATGTAAAATAAGGGTTTCAGGTAAATCTACATTGATTTTAACTAGTTTTAATAAATAACATACAAAATTACAAAAGCCCATTCATGAATGACCTCACCTAAAATAGAATGACGTCACGCGCGTGCATAAATCTGCGCCGAATTACATTGTGTACACACGACATACGGAAGCTAAAGAGTTCCGACTTCAACTCCATATTTCTCGATTATTACTACTTAATTTGTATATCTGGTGTGACGTAATACCTTAAAATGCCAATATTAACTCGAACATATTCTTAGTAGAAGTGTAAGTATTGCGGATTGGCCGTCGCTTCAGTACACACGATAGGTCAACCTGTATGTCAACCGCCGTGTTTTGAAAATGAATAGTTGTGTTGGATCTGAAAGTCAATGTATAAAGTTAGTTCAGGCTAAGGAAGTTCAAGTAACACTCAAAGTTTAAATACAGATGACTATATTCAAGACAAGTGTGATGCTCAGGCTTAGTCGTCGTTTAAATTGGAGACATTCATTTTTGGAAAAGGATACCATCACTGTTGTGGGTAGACATGTCGAAGACACGTTACGAAACTTTTAGTTTTAAGAATCATGTAAACACTAGCTGTACGTAAATGATAAGTTATTTAACTAGAAGAAACATTTTCTGGATATCTCGCCTAAACGTAAAATGATTTTCTGTCGGAACTGCTGTATGGAAGAGGAATCCGTGGGTAGATGAGGATCGATGTTCGTGAACCCTTTCTCGTGGTAAAACACAGACTGACGATAGAAATTAAACATTTGTCGTTTAACGTGGAGTCATTTAAGTGCATTAAAATGACTTGTGGAAACATAGATATGCTTCTCATTATAGGACATTACTCGCTTCAGATTGTATTTAAACAAGGTTACCTATGAACTGATCACGTGAGAATAAACAGGTCTATGTATGCGACATTTTCAACGAAAAAAGACAGTTCATCAAGTAAGACTGAACATGCAGATCCCGTGTGATTTATATAACGATATTCTTTTCGATTTGTATTTGCATTGTAAAATGTGTTTAAATGTAATTAAAACAATAATAACTTTATTTCTGATTGTTATTTTATGTTTGTTCATTGCTTTGACTGTTATACTATCAACATAATTGAGCCGTTCCACGATAAAAAACAACATTATGGATTCTGCGTAATGTATCAATCCAGATCAGCCTGCGCAGGCTAATCCGGTCCGACACATTCCGTCTCAGGGGGATAGAGGTATTGAGCAATGATTCCTTAAACAGAAAATCCACAGGAGTCGAAACGTGTCTGACCGGGTTAGCCTGCGCGGCATGCTGAGGCTGATCCGGTTCGATAATTTTCTGGTGGAACGGCTCATTTATATTTCAGAAAAAGTAGTTCCAGCGATTACGTCATTTCTAAAAATAAGTAGACTGATAAAGATAAAAGTTTATCATACCAGTAGACATGTAAACAAAAGGTTTATCATACCAGTGTTATACGTCACGTAATCTGCTCATTGCATGATAAAAAGGATTATCCTGTATGTAAAGTTATATATCATTGAAATGTGCAGTTGAACCTGTGCTAAAAGAACACAATTTTTTGATTGCCAATTACTCATGTTCTGCAAAAATGAACCTGTACGTAAAGACCAGATTGTTGTCTTCCCACTGGTGGTCTTTATACGCAGGTTCCACTGTACATGAAAAGTGCCTTATTTATCTCACCATGTATATTTGTATAAAACAAACAGCTGATGACAATACATGTACATTTTAACCCTTCCCCACATGAAGATGCTTTCCAACGCCTCTGCAGCAGACGACCTTTATATTTTGAAAACGCTGACGAAAGGAGAAATCGCTCATGAGCAATTTCATGCCAGAAACTTTTCAACTCAATAATCATACTTTCAGTTTTAGAGATTTACAATTTGATACTGTCAAATAATAGATGACAAGTGGTAACAACTTACCCAAATGCAGATGTGGCACCTGTTGCTTCAATGTTAAACTCGGCGACGGGCACTCCCCTTGCTGCTACCGATGGTGCAAACATCGCCGCTGGATACACAACAGAGGATGTTCCAACCTGAAACAATCAATGTTGTGTGTACAATCTGAAACAGTCAACTTTATGAGTACAAACTGAAACAAATCAGCTTTGCTGCCACTTTTATGATACGAGTCAAAACCTTCAACCTAGTGTCCTCGTTTCTTGGTTATTATCATTAGCAATTGCTCCTATTGCCCCAATGTTTTCAAAAGTTGTCTCCTGCAAAGGCGTCAGAAAGTGTCTGTAGAAAAGGGTAAAGTTCTATGCAGCAGATATGACAAAAGGCCATTCTGTCATGGAAATGGTTAACCCTTTCCCTCAATCGACAATTCCGCAGCAGATGACTTTGAACATATTTTGTCAAAAAATAGAAAATCTCTATAATTAAATGGATAAACTATGAAGAAAAGTGGAAAACATTGAAGCAAAAGGAGAAATTGCTTGTTTTAAGCAATTTCTTCTTTTGTCACTATGTTTTCAAAAAGACGTCTGCTGCAGAGGCGTCAGAAAGAGTTTTCTGCTTCAAAAAGGTCTGAAGAACATTATTATGATTTTTGAGGAATTGTAACTGATTTTGATACAGAGGAAAAGGGTAAATTGTTCATTTTATGCAATTTCTCCTATTCCCAAAATGGTTACAAGTCATCTGCAGCAGAGCTGTCTGCTTTATAGTACATCATCAAACCTGCAGTCTCTTCTTTGAATTTGAAAGCATGATTAATGTTGACAATCTACTACATGTACAACTAGTGTATGAATAACTCTTTGTATGCAGTCGGCAGATTTCGCAAACCATTGATGACCTATGGAAACACTTTGGATACAGGTCAGGCCCCATAAAACAAGGGGCAAAAAATCAAAGCTAGATAAGGAGCATTTTTCATGTTCTGAAATCCTTATTTGACATTCAAACCCCATGTTGTGGGTACTCAAAAGAATCGTCTCAGTGAGACAATTCTTTTGAGTACCCACAACATAGGATTTTGTTGAGTTATAAGAGAAATATTGAGGGGTAAAGAGCTGTTCACTCCCTCTTATCTAGTCCTCTGGGACATGTTCTGAGATCCAAACTGTTTGACACAGAAATTCTATAACAGTAAAATTTGGAATATAAATTATTCTATTATTATTCTTTTTAACCACAGAGGTCTATATCTATTTGAATATTGAAACAGAAAAATACATTCTAGTACAGTAAATCAACCCTTTCCCACATACAGCAAATCTGCAGCAGACGACTTTGAAAACATCCAGAAAAAAATATGGAAAATCTCTGAAAATGAAGACATAATTACTGAAAAGAGTTGAAGACGTTAAGGCAAAAGGACAAATTGCTGGTTTTGAGCAATTTATCTTTTTGTCACGAAGTCGTCTGCTGCAGATGCATCAAAATGTGTTTATAGGTGGGAAAGGGTTAAAGTAGAACCCTAAAGAAGGCCATTTGGCAGAAAGCTTGAATTTTTTGTGTTTCTTTATCCCTTTCCCTCATATAGATGCTTTCTGACGCCTCTGCAGCAGACAGCCTTTTGAAAACATAGTGACAAAAAAAGAAATTGCTCAAAACGAGCAATTTCTCCTTTTGACACAATGTTTTCCACTTTAAGTCATAGGTTATCCATTCAATTATAGAGATTTTCTATTTTTTAACAAACATGTACAAAGTCGTCTGCTGCAGAATTGTTGTATGAGGGAAACGGTTAAACAAGAAAATAACAAGACATTACCCTTTCTCACATACAAAACATCTGCAGCAGACGACTTTGAAAATACTAAGATAATTATGGACAACCCTTTCCAAGTTTTATTATTGAATTGACTTGAAAAGGTAGTGAAACAAGAGGGCCATGATGGCCCTGAGTCACTCACCTTAATTATACAATGTACTGTAATGCAAAACACATCAAGACAATTATTCTGAATGCAACCTCCAGTGTTAACAAGCTTTTCCTTCATTTGGCCTAGTGATCTATATTTATTTTCCTGATATGACCCATATTCCAACATGGACTAAATATCATCAATACAACATTCTGACAAATTTTCAACTTGCTCAATGTAAAAATGTGGCCTCCAGAGTTTGAACAATATTTACCTTTATTGACCTTGTTTCTGACCCCATATGACCCATATTCAAACTTGACCTAGATATAAGTCAGACAAACATTCTGACCAAATTTCAAGATGCTGAAGCAAAAAATGCAGCATTCAAAGTGTTAACAAGATTTTCCTTCAATTTGGCCTAGTGACCTAGTTTTTGAACCTACATGACCCATATTCGAACTTGGCTTAGATGTCATTTAAATATTCTCATTAAATGTCAAGCTGCTGTAGCAAAAAATGTGTCTTCTACAGAGTAAACAATATTTTCCTTCAATTTGGCCTAGTGACCTAGTTTCTTAACCAATATGACCCGTATTCGAACTTGACCAAGATATCTTTAAGACAAACATTCTGATAAAATTTCAAACTTCTGAAGCAAACAAGAATTACGCGTAATTAAATGTCTCGCTGTCCCCTGCTTTGACTATCAATGCAAGTGTAAAAGACAAAAATTAAAATAACAAAACTTAAACATTGAGCTAAACACAATTGTTTTTAAACAAGAAATTAAAAAAAAAAAATACAAAGTTAAAAAGTTCAAGAAATTAAAAAAAAAAAAAAATGCGCTAAACGCAAAATTAAAAAAAAAAAAATACAAATGTGCAAAGTTAAAAAAACAAGAGGGCCATGATGGCCCTGGAATCGCTCACCTGATTTTTTTTTTTTCACTTTAGCTATATAAGCCCCGCCCCCTGGCAGCCATAGTTTCCGACCAATCAACTTGGCTTGAAGAAATCTGATAGAGGTCACCCTAGGAACATTTCTACAAAATTATTTGAAAATCGGCTATACACTTTTGGAGGAGAAGATTTTTTAAGTTTTCACTATAGCCATATAATGCAAAATAGCCCCGCCCACTGGCGGCCATGTTTTTTGACCAATCAACATGGCTTGAAGGAATCTGAAAGTGGGTCACTTAAGGAACATTTCTACAAAATTATTTGAAAATCGGCCTGACACTTTCGGAGGAGAAGATTTTTTAAGTTTTCACTATAGCCATATAAGGCAAAATAGCCCTGGCGGCCTTGTTTTTCGACCAATCAACATGGCTTGAAGGAATCTGATAGAGGGTCATCCAAGGACCATTTCTACAAAATTATTTGAAAATCTGCCAACCAGTTTGGGAGAAGAAGCATTTTGAAGTTTTTGTTCATTTCGTTGCCATGGAAACCAGAATTCTGCATGGATCCCAAATATTTTAAGGAATTCTGCTGAGGACATTGAGAGGATGCTTTCTGTGAAGTTTCATCTCAATTGACCCACCGGTTACAGAGGAGAAAATGTTGCCGGACGCCGGACATAGGGCGATCACAATAACTCACCTTGAGCACTTCGTGCACAGGTGAGCTAAAAAAGGAAATTTAAACGAAAAAAAATTGACCAAAACTCAAAGTTCAAAAATACAAGTAATTAAAAACTTTTTTTTTTAGCCAAACGCAAAATCTAAAAATACCAAGAAATTCAAAAAAAATAACAAAATACAAATGTTTTACCCCGAAACCTGTTTGATATGTTTATTTATGAAATGTGTGTTCACAATTTGAAATCAATCCAACAAAATATGCAGAAGCTATGTCCAATTCTCAAAATCCACCAAAAATCAAGTGTTTTACCTCCAAAAAAGGTCACACATAGCATCCTCAGCGTGCAATGTGCAGCAGAGTATTAGATATAACTATATTCCAAATATGAAAGCCCTAGGACCAGTACTTATTGAGAAAAATAAAAAAAATCGAAACTTTAACGTTGAGCTAAACGCAAAATTGAAAAATACAAGAAATGAAAAAGAAAAAAATCCAAATGTTTGACCCAAAAACCCGTTTGATATGTTGAAGTACTTCATTTATGAAATATGTGTGCACAAATTGAAATCAATTTAACAAATAATGAGGAAGCTATGACCAAATCTCAAAGTCAACCAAAAACCACCAAAATCATGTTTTTTACCCCAAAAAGTAGGTCACACTCAGTATATTTAGCATACAATGTGAAGAAGAATATTAGATGTAACTATATTCGAAAAATGAAAGCTCTAGTACCAGTACTTATTCAGAAAAGTTAAAAAAACGTAACTTTAACGTTGAGCCAGAAAAGCAACACCTTAGTCTCGATTTCGCAACTTCGTCGCAGCGAGACAAAAATGCGGCCTCTAGAGTGTAAACAAGATTTTCCTTCAATTTGACCTAGTGACCTATTTTTGACCCAACATGACCCATGATCAAACTTGACTTACATATCATCAAGAAAAACATTCTGATAAAGTTTCATCATGCTCAAGTTAAAAATACAGTATCCAGAGTGTTAACAAGATTACCCTTCAATTTGGCCTAATGACCTAGTTTTTAACCCGGCATGACCCATATTCGAACTTGGTCTAGATATCATTTGAACAAACATTCTAACCAAATTTCGAGCTGCTGAAGCAAAACATGTGGCTTCTACAGAGTTAACAAGATTTTCCCTCAATTTGGCCTAGTGACCTAGTTTCTGACCCAATATGACCCTTATTTAAACTTGACCTAGATATCTTTAAGACAAACAGTCTGACACAATTTAAAACTTCTGAAGCAATAATTGCGGCCTCTGGAGTGTTAACAAGATTTTCCTTCAATTTTACTTAAGTGACCTACTTTTTGACCGGACATGACCCATGTTCGAACTTGACCTACATATCAACAACATACATTCTGATAAAGTTTCAACATGCTCAAGTTGAAAATGTGGCCTCCAGAGTGTTAACAAGATTTCCCTTCAATTTGACCAAGTGACCTAGCTTTTGACCTCATATGGCCCAGTTTCGAACTTGTACAAGATTTAATGGAGATAAATGTTCTGATAAACTTTTATGAAGATTGGATGCAAAATGTAGCCTGTAGAGTGTTAACAAGCTCAAATGTTGATGATGCACAACGCACAACGCACGGACGCCGGACAAAATGTGATCACAATAGCTCACCTTGCACTTTGTTCATAGGTGAGCTAAACAGGTGAAATTGCTCAATTTCTCCATATGCCACTAACCAGCATTTTCAAAAATGTCATATGCTGCATATGCATCAAAATGTGTCTGCAATTAGGAAAGGGTTAAGAAGTATATCAGAGTGCCTTGTTTAGCAACGCTGAGTGTAAAGGAAGAAATTTTAAGTTCTCATTGTCTTTATTCTAGGCAGTATATATACTATATGTAGTAGATTTCATTTGTTAACTCTTTACCACATACAACAAATCTGCAGCAGACGACTTTGAAAAAAGTGTCAAAACCTGAAAAATCTCCATAAAAGATAGCTTAATTATTAAATAAAGTTGAAAACATTGTGGCCAAAGAAGAAATTGCTCATCATGAGCAATTTCAACTTTGGCCACAAGGTTTTCAAAAGTCGTCTGCTGCAAATGCATCAAAATGCGTCTGCAGGTGGGAAAGTGTTAAGCTTATTTGTCTTTTTAAAGGAAAACACTTATCACTCATTTTAAACATCCTACATTTACAACATACTCAAAAACCACCTGCTGCAGAGGTGTTTAGAAATTATATGTATTAACCCTTACCCACATATAGAAGCTTTCGAATGCCTCTGCAACAGACAAATTTTGAAAACATTGTTTGAAACTTTATTTAATAATTATACTTTAATTTTTTCGTAAATTTCAATATTTTTACCTAGAAATTTACAAAGTCAACAGTTACAGTTTTGTCATATGTAGGAAAGGGACAAGGGAATAGTTTATAAAATAACTAACCACAAGACATAGATCACAATTGTCCAGTTCGTCTTGAGCGTTTTTCATAACTATGGGGGACAGACCCTCTCCAAACCACACAACATGGGGTCTGAGTAAACCTCCACAACCATTGTTTGTACATCTGATAATAAAAAAATATAACCCTTATTACAATCTGTCACATGACAACTATTTCTCTGATTGTTTGTGAAAATCAGGCGAAAAGTTTCTAAGAAGAAGATTTTATTTTCGAAATGTATTTTCTCTGAGTTGCTATTACAAACATAATTCTGAATGTTTGGTGTTTAAGGCTGCCTTCAACCAATTTTTAGCTCTATTGGCCAAAGGCCAGAAGAGCTTATGCCATGGCATTTTGTCCGTCGTCTGTGCATGTGTGCGTCCGTCCGGAGAAAAATTGCTTGTGAACGCGATAAAGTCTTCAGTTTTGATTGTATCTCAATCAAACTTATACAGTAGTTAGGTATCCATGAGAGCTCGGTTCGTCTCACAAACAGATCCGCCCATGCAGACTGGATTATGGCCTTGAAATTGTCAAAATTGCTATAATAGAGCTTGTGAACACAATAGAGGCTCCATTTACTATCCGATCTTTACCAAACTTAGATAGTAGTTAAATATTGACGAAAGCTCGGTTCCTTTCAAAAACCAGCCAGATCCGCCCCTGCAATACTAGATTATGGCCCTTGAAATTGTCAAAATTGCTATAATACAGCTTGTGAACACAATAGAGCCTCCATTTACTATCCTATCTTCACCAAACTTAGATAGTAGTTAAATATTGATGAGAGCTTGGTTCCTTTTGCAAACCAGCCAGATCCGCCCATGCAGGACTGGATTATGGACCTTAAAATTTGTCAAAATTGCTATAATACAGCTTGTGAACACAATAGAGCCTCCATTTACTATCCAATTTCACCATACATACATGCTCTGAATGGCAAATGACCAAAGAACCATGCCAGTAGAGTATAGTCCCTCATGGGCCTCTTGTGCAGTTATATCATAGAATTTCCTTGGTAAGTTACCAGTACTACTGGTCCATTTATCCTGACACCAGCCTGTCAGTTGTTATGCTAACTCCATAACCCTGAGCGTCAAGGAGGGCAGCCATTACTACTACTTTTAAAGGATTTGGAATGATCCCGCAAGCTCCGCATCTGAGGAGGAGACTCTACCACTACACCACTAAGGTGAATCATAATTCTGAATGGATCCAGAAGATTTTAAGGAATTTAGTAGAGGTCATTTAGAGGACCTTGCTCGCTTTGAAATTTCATCAAGAGGTGAATACTTTATTGCTATCTGTTACCTTGGTAACTGTTCAACAGGAATATTAGCGTCCTTGACCTTCGGATCAGGCTCCCTGAAAAGACATAATTCAACCCTTTTCCACATACAACAAATCAGCAGCAGACGACATTTAGGGAAAATATAGTAAATATCTATAAATGAAGGTACCATTACTGAAAAAAGTTGAAAACATTGTGGCAAAAGGAGAAATTGCTCATAATGAGCAATTTCTTCTTTTGCCACAATGTTTGTAAAAGTTGTCTGCTTCAGATGTGTATGAATGTGACTACAAGTGGGGAAGGATTAAAGATTTCTTTCACATTAGTGTTATAGAAATAATTTACCTCTAAATCTTTGATAAGGGACATCAATCATGAGTAAAAATCTCCTGTGCAAAGAAGCACTGCAACATTTAATTTGTTGTTCGGGAGTAGTGTCATCAGGAATACACCAAGTAGGTTCAATGAAATTTTTAAAGTTTTTCCTATATCTCTCTATGTAAAACTGGTGACTCAAGGGGTGGGGGCCGATTTTGACTGGGGCATAATTTGAACAATCCAGACCGCTAGACAATTCTACATACCTAATATCTCAGCTATAGGCCTTTTGGTTTCAGGCAAGAAGATTTTCAAAATTTCCCTATTATAAATCTGTGAAAAACAGGTGACCCCAGGAGCTTGAATAGACCAATATTGGAAAGAGGACCACTAGACAATGCTAGACACCCAATAACTAAGCTCTAGGCCCATCGGTTTTAGACCAGAAGTTGTTCCCTATATGAATCTTTGTAAAAGGTGATTCCCAGGGCAGGGCCAATTATGAACCCAGTGTTCAACACATATATTGTATCTCAACATAAAACAGGTGACCCCAGGAGCGGTGCCGGGTTTTTACCAAAGGGGCATAATTTGAACAATCTTTGTAGAGGATGACCAGACAATGCTACACACCAAAATATCTAAGCTCTAGGCCTTTCGGTTTCAGACAAGAATATTTTCAAACTTTTTCCCTATATATCTCTTTAAAAAACAGGTGACCCCAGGGGAATAATTTGAACAATCTTAGCAGAGGACCATGAGACAACGCTACAAACCAAATATTTAAGCTCTAGGTCTTTCGGATTTTAGAAAAGAAGATTTTCAAAGTTTTTCCCTATACATTGTATCTCAACGTAAAACAGGCGACCCATGGGGAGGGGCCAATTTTAACCAAGGGGCATAATTTGAACAGTCTTGGTAGAGGACAACTAGACAATGCTACACACCAAATATCTAAGATCTATCCTGTCGGTTTCAGACAAGACGATTTTAAAGTTTTTCCTTATATATCTCTTTGTAAAGCAGGTGACCCATGGGGAGGGGTCAATTTTTACGAAGGGGCATAATTTGAACAATCTTGGTAGGGAACCACTAGAAAATGCTTCACACCAAAAAATATCTAAGATCTAGGCCTTTCGGTTTCAGACAAGAAAATTTTCAAAGTTTTTCGTTTTATATCTCTATGTTAAACAATTGACTCCAGGAGCATAATTTAAACAATCTTGGAAGAGAACCACTAGACATTGCTGCACACCAAATATCTAAGCCTTAGGCTTTTCGGTTTCTAACAAGATTTTCAAAGTCGATGTTTTTTCAACAGTTTTGAAAGGGCACCATCTAAGGAACATCCCTGTGAAGTTTCATCAAATTTGGACTAGTGGTAAGTTTAGGAGGAGATGTTTAAAGAAAGACTCAACAACAACACATGACAGACGACAGACAAAAGGTGATAACAATAGCTCACCTTAAGCACTTAGTGCACAGGTGAGCAAATAAAATTAAAACTATTGCAAGTTGAAAACATTGTAATAAAATTAGAAGCGAGAGATGTTTGTCAAACATTATTCCCCCGCCCCCTCAGCGCCATGTTGTCAGGAATATTTGACCAATTGAATAAAATAAGCATGGACCAAAATGCCAGCTGATTTGTCATTTCACATTAGGTGTCTATGAGTCAGTTTTAGGATTATGATCAATGTTCATTCAAAGTTTGAGGATGGCAGGTTCAGTTGAGATGATGACTGATATTTGCAGATAAACATGTATCCTCCTGGCAGCAGGGAATTCTTCATTTTACATTGGATGTCTATGAGTCAGGTCTAAGATTATTACCAATGTTCATTCAAAGTTTGAGAATGGTAGGTACAGTTCTTAATCACATTGAGATGATGACTGATTTATGCAGATAAACATGTATCCTCCTGGCAGCAGGGAATAAGTACATATGACGTAAATTTGAATAAGCAATTGAGTCTACTGGTCACCCCCAGCCACCATGTTAAGTTTGAGGGCCGTGGGTGCAGGCAATGTCTAGTTATCACTGTGACAAGATTTTGCGTTCAAGGTCAGTGACCTTGACCTTTGACCTCAAAATCAATAGGGTCATCTACTGGTCACCCCCAGCCTCCATGTCAAGTTTGATGGCTGTAGGTGCAGGCAATGTAAAGTTGTCACTCGGACAAGCTTTTCGCATTCAAGGTTACTGTGACCTTGACATTTGACCTGATGACCTCAAAATCAATAGGAGTCATCTACTGGTCATCCCTAGCCTCCATGCCAAGTTTGAGGGCCATGGGTGCAGGCAATGTCGAGTTATTACTCATATAAGCTTTTCGCGTTCAATGACCTGATGACCTAAAAATCAATAGGGGTCGTCTACTGGTCAGGTCCAACCTTCAAGTCAAGTTTGAGGACCATAGGTCCAGGCATTGCTGAGTTATCACTCAGACAAGCTTTGGTCTACCAACGGAATAGAATTAATAGAATAATTACTCATAATAGCAAATTTGTCCAAAATATGAAAACTTTCTATGAAAGAAAAAACAATTATTGAATACAGTTTAAAACAGTGTGGCAAAAGCAATTTCTCCTTTTGTCACAATGTTCTCAAAACCTGTCTGCTGCAGATATGTCAAAAAGATATGCATGATTGAATGGCTTTATGAACATTGTGCATAGACTATTAGTGGAAGATGAATGATGTTGGTCATGATTACTCAACTGTTGGAAAAATTGTTGGTCAACCCTGGGTTCTGACCAGTGATCCCCAGTATCTATAGCCCTCAGGGATAGGATTGACATGTCACAGGTGAAATTTACAAAACAATATTTGTTCTCAAGCAAAGTTTCACAGAGCTCTAGATAACATAAGTATTTTACATCCCCAAAAACTTATTTGAAGCTCAAACCTTGTGATATGGGTACTCAAACGAATTGTGAAAGACAGTGGTGCAGAGGTAGAGCACTGGCCTCTTGTACCAAAGGTCCCATGTTCAAATACTGTAATGAGTGGGTCTTGCCTTTGGGATTTTTTCACACAAATGGCGCAAGTACAGGTTAAGTCTCCAGGAAGCAGACATCGAACGAGATTAAGTGTCTAAGTGAGATAACTCTTTTTGAGTACCCACAACATAGTTTAGTTGGGTCATAAGAGAGATATTGATGGTAAAAGACCAGTATACTCCCCCTTATCTAGACCTCTGGTTTCACTTATTCACGCTCCAAGTACATCACCTACCCTTTATCCCTTAAAGCTTCACAGATAGGACTGTCGTGGTTCTTCTTGACTTCCTGACATTTTGTACATCTGGTTGTAAACAGATTACCTGTAAGTTCAGACAGAAGAAAACTTTCACTTTTCACCTAACATGATTTTCACCCTATCTCACATGCCACAAATCTGCAGCAAACGACTTTTGAAAACATTGCATTGCTGTATTGCTCACCTAGTTTAAACCGTTTCCCACATACAGACACTTTGTGATGCCTCTGCAGCAGTTGACTTTTGAAAACATTGTGACAAAAGACGAAATTGCTCATCATGAGCAATTTCTCCTTTTGATGCATTGTTTTCAACCAAATTCAACAATTAAACCATCATTAATAGATATTTTCTGTATTTTTGCCTAGATCTTTTCACAGCCGTCTGCTGCTGATTTTTTGTATGTCGGAAATGATTAATAGAACATTATTAATTTTTCACTATTCTTACTCAAAGGCAAACAAGCCCGGCCCCGATATTCAAAGTTTTGGCATTTCCCCCTCTTGTGAATTATTTTGAAATTGGTCCATTGGTTCAGGTGGATAAGTTGTTTGTCAAACATTGTGAATGAACTGACTGACAGATATCAGACAGACATACGACAACGACAACAACGAGTGGGTGACAACAAAGCTTCAATCCAATATTTCAAGTAGTTACAGAGATATGAGGTCGCTTCCAAGTTGCATTTGAACACCTACATCAGGGACGTAGATAAGAGGGATAAAAAAATAAGTTGTATACTAAAATATCACCCGTCCCAACATTTGTAGCAAGTAAAACTCAAAAACTATCAAAGATATGAAAATAACAAAGATATTTTCTGGAAGTTTAAACATTCGTCTATTATAATAGATAACAATATTTTAATACACTACATGTTTTGATAATATTTTATCCTTATGAATAATGTCAGTCTATTAATTTTGGAACAAAATTAATAAAATTCATAAATCACAATACCTGTGTCTTTTAAACAAGTCATTATTCAAAATAAAAAGAAATTCCAGTTGTTCAATGTATCTCTAACTTTAGTTTTAAATTTTAAGCTTTCAGAATATGTATGTTTTGTTTTGTGCCAAATGTGACTTCAAAGTTTTATTTGCTACAAAATGTGAAAATTTGGATGATTTTATTTCTCCACATGATATTTTAACCAGATAATAGGGGTACAGGTGGAGTTGCTTATCCCTTTTATCTACGTCCCTGCCTACATGTACACAGATGTGACTGTTATAGCACTTCAAGTTCATTTTATAGTCAATCTAAAGAAATGAGATAATCTGATAACTCTAAAGATATGTTCAAAGGTTTAATCCAGTACAAAAAAATAGTCACAGAGATACTGGTTTGCATACAAAGCTACCACCAATGTGTTAACCCTTTCCCTCATACGACAATTCTGCAGCAGACGACTTTGAACGTATTTTGTCAAAAAATAGAAAATCTCCATAATTGAACGTTTTGTGCAATTTCTTCTTTTGTCACTATGTTTTCAAAAAGCTGTCTGCTGCAGAGGCGTCAGAAAGCGTCTATATGAGGGAAAGGGTTAAGGGGCACTGGAGTAACTGTAATAGGTCTTATTAGTCTTCAAATAGTCACAGACTTATAATGACTCATCAAGTAAATCCCATCCAACAATAATTTGAGGGCTTGGCGTGAAACGGTTGTAACTAAAATCGGTATTTATTTACCAAGGTTAATCACCTCGCCATAAAGTCTTTATAAGGGTTAAATCATTTTTCTTGGTAAACAATGGAAATTTAGGTGCCATTGCTCGTTCTGAGCAATGGCACCTAAATTTGCATTGTTTACAAAGGGGTTAAAATTGCCCCTAAACTAGAGTTTTCAAAATAGGATTTTAGTTACAACCGTTTCACACCAAGCCCTCCACATGCACTTTCATTTTGAAGCATATACAGCAGACAACTTTTGAAAACATTGTGGCAAGTGAAGAAACTGCTAAACTTTTACTTTTGTTTTAATGTTTTAAACTCTATAAAATGATCATACCTTAACCGTTTCCGTCATACAACAATTATGCAGCAGACGACTTTAAACATATTTTGTCAAAAAATGGAAAATCTCTATAATTGAATGGATAACCTATGACTTACAGTGAAAAACATTGTGTCAAAAGGAGAAATTGCTCTTTTTGAGCAATTTCTTCTTTTGTCACAATGTTTTCAAAAAGCCGTCTGCTGCAGAGGCGTCAAAAAGCGCCTATATGAGGGAAAGGGTTAATTTATAGAGAATTTCCATATTTTTGCTGAGTCTTTTTCAAAGTCATCTTCTGCAGTTTTGTTGTATGTGGGAAAGTGTGAGAAACAATTGTCTTACCATGTAGTTCCAAGATATTCTCTGAGCCAGCTCGTTTGTGAAGTTCATCGATGTTCTGTGTCACCAACACCACCCTGCGTCCCTGGGATTTCAACCTCTTTTCACACTCAGCTATTGCTGTATGGGCCTAAACACAAATGAGTCCTGACTTTTCATTTATGTGATACAATATTTTTAAATGATGAAGAAAGAAATCAATTTAATCTTGCCCTGATCCCTTTCCCACAATCAACAAAACTGCAGCAGACGACTTTGAAAACATTTAGTCAAAAATATGGTAACACTCTCTGTGGATGAAAGAACAATTATTAAATAAAGTTGAAATCATTGTGGAAAAAGGAGAAAGTGATCATTATGAGCAATTTCTCATTTTGCCTGAATGTTTTCAATAGTCATCTGCTGCAGAAGCATCAGAAAGCGTCTGCATGATACAAATGGTTAACCCTTTCCCTCATACGACAATTCTGCAGCAGACGACTTTGAACATATTTTGTCTAGAATTGAATGGATAACCTATGATTAAAAGTGGAAAAAATTGTGTCAAAAGGAGAAATTGCTCATTTGAGCAATTTCTTCTTTTGTCACTATGTTTTCAAAAAGCCTACTGCTACAGAGGCGTCAGAAAGCGTCTATATGAGGGAAAAGGTTAATCCGTGCTTATCACTGACATGACACTTACCTTATTTGGTTGTTTTGAACCCATGACCTCTCGTCTGTAGTGATAGAATTCCCAGACTCTGGACGGACACTCTTCGAAAGATTCTGGAGTGGCTAGCTCCTTAAATCATATGTAACACAGAAAGATACAAAATATTCAGAAATATCGACTTAATTGTAAACTGGATCAGTAAACTACGCTACTTATTTGTAAAGAGTGTGGAGCCAAAGCTGTATAATTTATCCTTTCCCACATACAGACGCCTCTGTAGCAAACAACTTTTGAAAACTTTTTTGCAAAAGGAGCTTTCTCCCTTTGCTAGAATGATTTCAACTCTATTTAATGGTTAAACTTCCATAAATGTATAACAGGTTTAACATACTCTTAGCCAGACGTTTCAAAATTGTCAGTTACCGAATTATTGTATGTGGAAAAGGGATAAAGAAAGACTTATTATCAGCTTATGTATGCGCACCTATTTGTATTTAATATGTGATAACTGTTTTATTAGTTTTCATCTTAGTATGAGCAATGTTTCCTTTTGTCACAATGTTTTCAATTTTATTCAATAAGTATGCTAAATTATGCTAAATTCCTTTAGAAGTATTTACCATATTTGCCCCTTGATGTCATCAAAGGTGTCTGCTGCAGATTTGTTGTATGTCGGAACAAGTTTGGTTTTACTATTTTACCTGTGCAACAAATGTTCTCCAAAATCCACCGGCACCTCTAAATGTTGGTACCCCACTCTCTGCACTGACCCCAGCACCTGTTAACACTACAATGTGCTTCGCTTTGTCAAAACATTCCCTGAACGCTGCAAGATCTGAACTTGGTTGTTTCTGCATCTGAAAATTAAGTAACGAAATTCAATGTTGTTTGAAGATCTTTAACCATTCTTTTGAAAACCATACAGTAGGGTAATTGATATATATATTTTAAAAATAAGAGATGGTCAGTGATGTAGATATCTATGTTCCAGATATAATTATTCATTCCATTTTTCTTTTATAATTGATTACTTATTGATTGATCAATTAATTCAATGAATGAATGTAAAATATAATATTTAGGAAATATGTATATAGATATGAATAATATTGTGTAACGAAAATGTTCGGTATATGTTGCATTTGATATTCAAATTTACATCACCGTTTCGAAGTGATGGAGTTTAGGGCTACATATAAAATACAAGTGGACCCCTTCAGGGTTGAATTTATACTTTTCGCTGAAGGGATCTTCTGTGTTATTAGCCCTGCACGTTAAATTTGGTGGCAGCGGTGGGATGAAGACAACTGTCATACCGGAGTTGCCTTACCCACGGGTTTCCCAGGCCAAGACTCGGGTCGAGTCTTCTCGGAGTGGGAAGTAGTGTAACGAAAATGTTCGGTATACGTTGCATTTGATATGCAAATTTACATCACCGTTTCGAAGTGATGGAGTTTAGGGCTACATATAAAAGACAAATGGACCCCTTCAGGGTTGAGTATACTTTTCGCTGAAGGCCTAGGATCTTCTGTGTCTTTAGCCCTGCGTGTTACAATTCTAAAAAGTTTTTGTTGTTGTTTTTTGTTAGTAAATTTTAAAATCCGTAAATCAAAGTAAATCAACATATCTTATATATAGGTCATAGCATTTCTGAGACTGGCACTTCCAATATCAGCGTTGCTTGTTGTAACACACTAGCATTTAAGGAGGAAGGAAGTTAAATCTTGCTCATTTATGATTTAAACGAAAACTATACATGTTGTGAAACAGAACAAACTTAAAGCTTGCATAAATATATAATGATATGATTTTATATTTTATTTTAATTTTTTTAATATCTATGTTCCAGATATCATTATAGTCAATCACTTTTTCTTTGATAATTGATTAATTATTGATTGATCAATTAATTCAATGAATCTACGATTTAGGAGTCCCTGAATGAATGAATGAATGTAAAATATTTAAGAAATAAAAATATATAACTATCTATTAAATCTACAACGTTATTTGAATAATGTTATATAGTACTAAGGTTTTGTGTTTTTTTGTAATAAATTTTAAAATAAGTTATATCAGAGTAAATCACCATATCTTATAAGCATTTCTGAGAGCTTCAGAAAACAGCTTTGCTTACACAAAAGCAAATAAGGAAGAAGGAAGTATAATCCTATAATCTTGCTCAATCAAGATTTAAATGACAGCCATATATCTTATAAAACAGAATAAACTTAAAAGCTTGTACTAGGATTTTATATTATTTTTTATATCTATTTTTTTATTACAAAACACTCTTAAACACTTGTTTAAAATATTTTACCGTGGCGGCCTGTACAAATTTTGGAGCTAACGAGTTTCCTTTTCGACTGCCAATCGTGACAAGTGCTGACAGTGATCGTAAAACCATTTGTTTTACAATAACTAAAAATAGACTGATGAGAGAGAAAACACGAAACTGGTCCTTGCGAAGTGCTTCAAATTATTAGGTCACAATACACCAAATAAATTCTTTATTTGTTTCCAGGTCAAACTACACTAAATACATCCGCTCTCATGCTGATCTACATGAAAAACGCTGAAACTCGTCGATTTACATGGAAACAAATAAGGAATTTATTTGGTGTATTGTAACCTCCATGTAAATGTCACAGTTTCCAGGTCCCTGCACTTTCTAAGCGTTTCTCAGGTAGAACACCATATATCATTGTGTAACGAAAATGTTCGGTATACGTTGCATTTGATATGCAAATCTACATCACCGTTTCGAAGTGATGGAGTTTAGGGCTATATATAAAAAACAAGTGGACCCCTTCAGGGTCGAGTATACTTTTCGCTGAAGGGATCTTCTGCGTCTTTAGCCCTGCACGTTACACTCGACCCTGAAGGGGTCCACTTGTCTTTTATATATAGCCCTAGTCCAAATATTTTAGACTTTCGGTTTCTCGTTTTATCATATGTCATTTTTTGGTCAACCTAGCGTATGCAGGATAATAACAAAATGAAAAATGAGCATATGCGATGTCTTTTTTTGAAGGACTAATATAGCCCTAAACTCCATCACTTCGAAACGGTGATGTAGATTTGCATATCAAATGCAACGTATACCGAACGTTTTCGTTACAATTGAAAAGAGTCACCTCTAAGCAAAGACGTAATAACATATGTTAGTAGGTCTTTGCACAGGCGTCCGAATTTCTATTACAGCAAAAAATGCTGAAAATCACAAAATAACTCGCCAAAATACTCAAATAGTCTCTCTATATTGTCTATACGCTATGAAAAATGATCGTAATGGTTATTTGGGGAATCCCGCACGTGTTACTATAAATAGCCCCTCTTTACGTCCATATAGTGTAATAATAATGACTGTCATTATTATTACACTATATGGACGTAAAGAGGCGCTGACGTCACAATAATCAATTTCCGCAGCGAACATTTAACGCGAAATGACGCGCTTTTTTAGAATATTGTACCTGAGCAATGTTTGCAATCTCCTTCGCATACGGTGAGTGTAAGGAACGACAACTCTGCGAAGGAGATTGCAATGTTTGTTGGGGTTGACATTTAATCATTTTTCCAGTTTTTTTTAATCAGTTGCCAACCGACAAATACGCCGGCGTTTTTAAGCTTAATGTTCATTATATTTGGAAATTTGCAGTTGTCCTTACCGCCATGCGATGATGTCACAATTTGCAACATTCCGTAGCGACAGATTAATCACACAACGATTTAAAGGCGTATGCTACAGTTATTTATCAAAATATTTCCCAATCATAGAATTTCTTTTTTCTTTGTATTTTGTTAGTTCATACAATAACTAGTTGAAATAAGAAAAAAAAAAATATGTTATCGATTTAAAAAAAAAATATTCGTCTGTCAATGACATGACCAATTTCATCAATGGCACAAATATAGGCATTTTGGCCGAAAACCTAAAACACACACACAAAACAAATAAAAACTACAAATCATATTAAAGTTCATATATAACTTAACATATAGAATTTAAATCAATATGAAAAGAGAATTTTTGAGAAAAATATGAAAAAAAATATATTAAGCTGTTTTTCAAGATCGAAATGGTGTCACATTTTACCCCTGATAAAGTTAAAATCATACAATTTTTTAAGAAATTTTATTCTACATAATAGAATTTTCTGTAATTATCCATAAACACTGAACATGGTTCACTTTAATAAAAAATGCAAAAAAAAAGATAGGTCACCGTACTCCTTTTCTGGTAAATCGACTTTTTTCCTTGAAGCACAACCTGTTTTTTAAGCAAAACTGCTGTATTTCTAAGAAAACGCAAGAAAAAGCAAGGTAAAAGTCCCTTTACTCTAAAAGGAGTACGGTGACCTATATATATTTTTTTTGCATTCTTTATTAAAGTGAACGATGTTTAGTGTTAATGTATAATTACAGAAAATTCTATTATGTAGAATAGAACGTTTCTATGATTTTAACTTTTTCGGGGGTAAAATGTGACACCATTTCGACCTTGAAAAACAGCTTAATATTTTCTTTTTCCTTTTTTTCTCAAAAAACACTTTTTCATATTGATTAACATTCTATATATAAAGTTATTTATCTACTTTAATATGATTTGTAGTTTTCATCTTATTTTTGTTGTGTGTTTTGGATTTTCGGCCAAAATGCCTATATGTGTGCCTTTGATGAAATTGGTCATGTCATTGAAAGGCCAATTTTTTTTTTTTAGATCGATTATTAATAAAAAAAAAATCTTATTTCAAACAGTTATTGTATGTACTAATAAAATACAAAAAATAAACAAATTCTATGATTGGGAAATTTTTTGTGAAACAACTGTAGCATACGCCTTTAAATCGTTGTGTGATTAATCTGTCGCTACGGAATGTTGCAAATTGTGACGTCATCGCATGGCGGTAAGGACAACTGCAAATTTCCAAATATAATGAACATTAAGCTTAAAAACGCCGGCGTATTTGTCGGTTGGCAAATAATGATGTGGTGGATCACGAGAAAAATCATTTATGAACCTGTCTCTACCTGGGACCAGGTCGTTTTAGACGTTTTTCTGCGAAAATTATAGCCCGATTCGAGCGAGGGGGTAAAATGCCGTTGCACACCCTGTCATTATTATTACACTATATGGACGTATATCGGGGCTATTTATAGTAACACATGCGGGATTCCCCAAATTACCATTACGATCATTTTTATCAGTTTAAACATATTTGATTGCCATATAAAATTATTTAACATTATGCAATGCACAGGTATATCATATACTATTATAAGCAAAAGGGTCTGGCCACAAGTGCTCACAACATTAGATACGGCCATTCCCTTTCAACTATATTTTACAATTATAAAGATGAAACACACACACACACACACACACACACACATGCATATATGAAGCAAGTATTCTCTGGCTGGTCACCATATCACTTTTTCAAAGTTATTTATTAGAAACTTCGAATCGTCTTGATTCATGAATGAAAATTTGAACACTTTCGAATAGGTTTATGTTTTCGTCATCTGAATATTGTTCTGATCCGTATAAGACCTTTTTAACGAATTATTTTTTCTCAAAAAATAATACAGTTAACGCGATCGTGTTTGTTTCCGGAAGTCACGGTTAAACTACACTTCCGCTTAGAATACACATTCGCTGCACCTAAATAGTCCTAGTATTTTTTCGATATTAAAATGACTTCTACGTGTTATTTCAATACAGTGAAGTCATAATTATACTATCGAATCATCATAGATAATCAATTTTCTAGAAAATATCAAATTAACAGTACGCGCATATATATTTCTTTTGTCGGCAGGTACGTAAGGCACGAGTATGAATTTTAGTCGTATGCCCATTCACTAGAAGTCGACCCCACGCTGTATAGAACAATGTTAATCTCACAAATATGCCACTACGCAGAGCTCAGTGAAATAGTCAGTGTGCATTTTAAACGCTCGCATCGCCGTTGTTTCTCCTTTTTCCAACATGATAACGATGATCAAAGGGGCTTTCTAATCATAGATCATGGTTTACATACGCGCGCATTCAATTAGCTTAATATATATACGAAAGTAACGCTCATACGTTGTATCAAAGTACCGTGGTGTAATGGAGAGCGTGTAGAACTACTAATCATGGACTATTTATGGACGCGAGTTCGAGTCTCAATTTGAACTGTTTTTTTTTTTTTTTTTTAATTCTTATTTTATGCGATTTGTTAAACATTATAGATTTATAATAATTAATTCACTCACATGAAACATAGTTATAATATAAGCCGAAATCCTGGATCCGCCCCTGGTGACGAAAACAAATCGAACTAACAATGTAAATCTCACAAATATGCCATGGGTGTTTTGACAGACTTTACGCAGAGCTCAGTGAAAGAGTTAGTGTGCATGTTAAACGCTCGCATCGCCGTTGAAATGCTACATTTACTAAAACTGTCAACTGATAAAAAAAATCTCTGGACAAAAATATTAATAATAATAAAATAGACTAAATTGTGCAATAGCATGATCAATTGCATTCAGACCATCAGAAATAAGGTGATTATATATATATATATACTTATGCACACATCGTTCCATAAGTTTACCAATACAACTCAGCAGAGAAATGGGTCTGTACTAACACAAGACGAGTCGCCTTTCTTGTAAAGGGGCATAACAAGTGCATGTTTCCAGTTGCATGGAAACGACTCCTCACGAATAGAGTTATTAAATAAAATACATAAAGGTTTCGAGATTGATCTCTTAGTTAGTTTGAAAATTCAATGGCTTATTTTTTTGATAGTCAAATTTTTGTTTTTGACTCTTGGTACTCTGATTGTCCCAAAAACAGACTGGTGTCTTAGGAGAACGATATACATTACAAAGTAAAAAGGAAGAAGATTTGTAACTGATCTCTACCCATATAGCATGAACTGAGGTACTTTCTAGATCCTTGCGTCTTTTAGATAAAATTGCATTTGAAATGTAAGTTAAAATACCTTCTTCTCTATATATACAACCATCAAAGTTATCTATAGCTAAATCGTCAGAAGATATTGTATTGTTTAGATGAGTTTCAGTAAAACACAAATTATCAAAGTCTGAAAAAGTTTGAGCAACAAAATCAAGTTTATGGATAATGCTCCGTATGTTTAAATGAATAATTGAAATGTCGCCTAGTATGTTAGAAGTATCCTGAGGGTCGGGACCCGGATTTGTCTCAACATCTCCCGACACCAATAATAATAACAGAATGACCAAATCACAGTGGCTATTACTAATACTTTGTTGAAAATGTGCAGCAGTATATCTGAGATAGAAACACGTGATGTTAAATAAACATTCAAAAAACAATAACAATTCTTTTAGAAGGTAACAGTTTAAGGTCAGTCTCCCGAGTACTCCGCTTGTGCAATTGTGGAACAAACCGATTGACACACGCCATGAATTTGTATCGTTACCCATTAGGATATTGTCTTATGTGAAAATCCAAAATGAAGTGCCAATCGTTTTGTTCCCGTACGTAAGGAGTATACGCTGCGCCCATGACCAACAGCACAAACAACGACCATGCCAGTAAACAGTGTAACACTTGCAAGTAACATGAAAAATAAGAGCGATAAAATGGTGATGTAAGAGGATAATACACACATATTCATACTAAATTAAGCGTATGAACTGATCCAATGGGAAATATGATGAAAAAAATAATATGACATAATATATCATTTTTATCAAAGCGTATAGACAATATAGAGAGACTTTTTGTGTATTTTAACGAGGTATTGTGTATTTTTCCGCATTTTTTGCTGTAATAGTAATTGGACACATGTGCCTATATGTATGCATGATGTCTGCCTCTATTGTAATTCCTTCTCTTGCACTTTTTTAAGTTAAATATAGAAAGAGAACCTTAAATTATAGCACCATAGCCTTTTGTGAATTTACATCAAAACTGCATTTGTATTCTGAATTCCTGCTGACATCATTCTCGATAAATAGGTTGTCTTTAAATAAATACCTTTGCAATAGTATATGAGGCGCCGTTTTACTATTTACTCCTTATTTTTTGATATCAGGAATTCGATTTTTTGATATCAGAAAATCGATTTCTTGATATCAAGAAATAAGGAGTATTTTCTGATATCAAAAAATCGATTTTAACATTTATACATGTTGTTTTATTGTATATCCATTTAAATCGCTTTACTCTGGAACATGCACTTCCATCTATGGTATTCCATCAAACAAAGTGCGTGGTTCTGGATTAGGCTTCAGTGAACAACAACAGAAAAATATCACAAGTCCTCCGTTCAAATGTCCAGGGTGAAAAACCTATGAACCACAAACACGTATTATTATTAGGTCTTTGGATATTCATAAATCTGTTGAATCTCAAAGCATCTTGAGCGCTCCCATTAATGACGGACCTTATGCAAAAAATAATAAGTATTTACATTGCAAGTCTTTGTTGGGTTGGCACTTTGGATCCGTATAGGCCTACTATAAATAAATAACCGCCCAAATATTTTATATGTGACGTGATTTTTGATAGGCTGATTGAAAACATTTATTATTTAAGAAGTGTACGTAATTAAGAACGCATGACATTTCATACACTTTTCCATAAACAGTTCAATATAACTTTAAATAATAGTTAAGAATAAAAAAGTCGAGAAATGAAGTCAAGCTATAAATATATTTCGTAACCATGTATTGCTTGAGAACTCTTCTATTTTTGGACAGTAATTGGTATATGGTACGCAATACAAGGTACAAAGTCACGGATGATAACCAAGATTGCCATTACAAGACAATACCGGGCACTCGTACGAATATGTTGGTATGGTGCATGATTTGTATACCAAACGGTGTGTGGGAGTACAGCTCTGCTTGACATACGACTTATAAAGAAGGAGCAAAAAATACAACATTAATCAGGAATTTCTAATTCTGCCCTACAGTTTTGGAAATAATGTTTATTTTGTTAATTTTATACCTACATGGTAAACGAGTCACGCACACTGGCGTCCATGGTTTCAGAAAAATATCAAAACATGTTGAACAATCGTGGGAGAAGGTCGTCAAGAAACTCTCAAATCGGTCAAGGTTTTTTTGGACAAGAACATCTTAAAAGTGTTGCGTTTCCGTTGCCATGGCAACCAGAGCATTCAATTGGTTTCAAATCTTTGACAGTGTTTAAAAGAGGACCATCTAACAAACATATATGTGAAATTATTCCGTAATTTGTCCTTTGGTTTAGGATGATAGGTTGTTTGAATTTGTTTGTAAGGAATTGTGAACGGACGGACGGACGGACGAACTCATGGGAGAGTACTTGTGGGGTTATTTTCTTTGATGTTTTATTTGTAGGGTGCACCCCACAAGTATGTAATTCATTCCGTAATTAACCCCCTTTTACGGAATGAATAACATTAATATGCAAATGTCATACCCGTTATAAAAAATAAAAATAAACTATTTATCGTCTTTATAAGGGTGGTGGGTGGGCTTTAGGAAAAACACGCACCCCACAAGTACTTTCTCATGCGGACGGACGGACGGACGGACGATGGGCATAGCTCACCCACAACTCGTTACTCAGGTGAGCTAAAATCGAAAATAAATTGACACTATACTGTAGCATAGCATGTCAACTGTGCTTCTGGATTTACGAAGCCGCTGTATGCGGGATAACCTCTTTGGAATCCCCGAGTTTAAGGGAGAGTGCTTAATGGGGCGTTCTCACCGCCGATCTGAGAACCTCTATCTCCCCGACCGTCCAAATTCCGCGACCAAACTCGACCAGGTGTTTGGTCGGGGATCTACACAACCGAAGATGACCTCTGCCATACCTTTAGTGGACCATACTAGATCAACTCAAGACCCTTCCAGACTACTTCTAGATCACTTGCCGACACACATCCCGACTTCTACTGAACCTTCCACACCCCTTCCCGATGTCTACCAGATCAACACGACCAGCCCGGCTTTTCTTCGACCTCTTATACCCGACTATGTACGATCGCGCACGATCGCTGCACGCTAGCAGCAGACTAGTTATATCAAAGCGCTGAAAGCGCTAATGGTATAGGTGCATATGTAAGTTGAAAATATATCCTATAGATAATATGGACAAACATTGTTGAAACAATAAACAATGACCTTTAAAACAAACCAAACCAAAAATGTGTGAAGCAACACATACTGCCTGCCAATAACATATACCTTATTTAACAAAGTTTGACCCTTTTCTTGTATAAAGAAAATAAATCAGGAAGGACAAAAGATTGACAAAAATCCAAGCCCAAAAAATATTTCCAGTTCAGAAATCACTAAATATCCACAATGTATATTGTAATCATGCTGATAAATAAAAGACAATCGAAAGCATGCTAGAGTTATGTTTCTTTTTGCACTGCACATCTGTTGCTCTGAGTGCCCTATACACCAAGTCTTAAATTGATACATTGGACATATATTGAGACAATATACGAAGAAATGAAAAAATGAGTTTACACCTAAAAAAACAGATCAGATTTGTGTTCAAAATATTGTATCGATCTCCTAATCCTAATGTATACGTGTGACGACTTTGAAATGGATCCGCGAAACAGCAAAGTTTTGACCCATTAATGCAAACCGTAACGGACAGACGGACGGATGGACGAACACAAAGACGGACAGACAGTCAGTCGCTCCGGACAAAGTACACAGATTGGGGAAGCACTCATTAACGAACAATGGCATTTCACGGAACGCATGTGTTGCATGCGAAAGTCATATTATAAGTGAGAACATGGAAAGACAAAAATATACACACTCCAAACGCAGCATGCTAAAGTTGTGGTAATGGTGCACTGCAAATATGTAGGTCATAAGTTACCTACAAACCAAGTTTGAAATGGATACAATGAAAATTAATTGAGACAATCGCTGAACTAAATAAGGAAAAATGGAGATAACTAAAATAAACAGAGTTATGTACCTAGTACTTTGCTGTTCTCCTGATCACACGGTTTAAGTGTGACCACTTTGAAATAAATCTGCCATATAGTAACAACGTGTTGACCAATACATGCAATCCATGACGGACGGACGAATGCACATTCAGGCAGACAGCCGGCCGGACGCCGGATTATACATCCAAGCTTTACAGACAGAGACAACTCATAAAGTATTGATTACAGAAGTCGTACAAGGTTAATTTACAAAAACAACCTATTTAGACTACATTTCTAGTGTATTTGTCAACAGATACATCAAGGACTAGAGTACACGTTGACGGACGTTGAGTCTTCAATTAACGCAAATGCATATACATTAATTTTGTCCCAAAATCGCTAGAAGCGCCTAAATTATAAAATAAATAATGACCTTACGGTTATAACTCGTGTGTATGTTGACATTTCCGGCCAAATTTCTTTCCGACGTTTGACAAAAGTCAATGCGACATGCGTCATTCGTCTTTCACCAATGGGCGAAGTCTATGTAGAAAAGCAGCCAGTTGCTTGGGAAGATTGTTGTGTGGAGTACTGGTGTGAGATAACCGGGAAATACATTTGTAGGTGAACTGGCCGCCGTGGTATTACTGAGAAAATGTTTAAAAAAGGCGTTAACCCCAATCAATCAATGTTGAAATTAACTTATCTCTAATGTGTAGATTTAATTTCTATTTCCTATTTTGAATAGTCATGAAAACATTGTGGAAAAAGACAAACTTGCTGATTATCATTCATCTGCTAAGGTGAGTAAAATGTGTCTAAAAGGGGCAACGGTTAAAATAATTACTGTAGACAAATGTTTTCGTTATCTAGGATATAGGAAAAAAAATTGATTCATGTTTCAAAGCATTGTTTGGAAAGGAGGAATTGCTCATTGTCAGCAATTGCTCCGTTAGCAAATACACTTTCAACATCCGTATGTAACTAAGTAGCTATAACGGAAACGCTTCAACCCTTTCCCGCTTACAGTCGCTTGTTGACGCAAGTGCATCAGATGGCTGCAAAATTGTTTATCGTGACTCGTATCCTCTTTTTCCACAAAGGTTTCAACTATATATTTTTCCTCTTGATGTAAGGCAACATTGCTCGTTATCATTCATCTCTAGCATGTTATTCAAAATGTGTCGAGTAAGAGAATGTCCATAGTAAAACGTTCAAATATGAAAAGAATTAATTTGAAACGTGTTTGAAAGCATTGTGTGAAAAGGAGGAATTGCTCATTGTCAGCAATAACTCCATTTTCAACAATATTTTCAATATTCGAACTGTTATAGTAGCACGGAAACGGTTCCGCTTCCAC